>CM048936.1:26986066-27333566 GCA_026686955.1 Epinephelus cyanopodus | reverse complement strand
AAGTAGCTTTACCTGTTTGTAATTGAGTCTATATATTGTTTTTTATTGGAAAATTCTGCATAGTATATCTTTAAGGGTCCTTTCAAGAAAGCTGTGAAACTGTAATGACTGCAAAACAAAAAACAAATGGCATGAAACTGTCACACTGACTCTTTTCTTTTTTCTAAAATCCTGGGAAAAATGACTGTAAATGTGTCTCAATAATATGTGGCCTGATACATGTTAGTGAAAGTATTGTTTTGCCCGTTTTATTCCACTTATTTAACATGAAATTATTCATAAAGACAAAGTTCGGAAAACAAACGTTTGGTATTTAAATTCACCAGACGAACTTCCCTGCTTCACCTCAACAGAGCCAAACCTCAACTGAAGTCTTACTCATGCTCTCTTCTCTTGCAAAAACACACTCACACACGAACACACTCTTGCCTGACAGTGTTCCCCCATAATGTGTCTGATCAAAGCGCCGCCTCCCTACTTGTGGCCGTCGTTTACCTGCCCACTGCCGCCCCCAGGAAACCAAAACCCTCCAACACAGCAACTTTAAAAGCCTCAGCCGTGAAGTAACAGCATTATTCAGCTCTGTGCGGGCACTGGAGCAAAAACCAGCCTGAACCTCATTAATTCAGGTCCATCCCTGAGAAAGAAAAAAGCTCTCAACGCCATTCAAAACAATCCCAGTGTCGGCGCGGGGAACAAAACATACAGTGTGATTTATTATGTCAGGCTGCTGAAACAACTGTTTCTTTAATGAGACTCTTGAATAAATACGACACTTACTATGTGAAGGAGCTTCAGGACGTCCACAAACCTGATACAGGAGCAGAAATACATCAGTCAGACAAACATTAAACACAGCACATTTGAGATTCTGCTTCAGGAGTGATGTTACATGTTCCAGCTTCATTGTAAAACCACTCACACTTTCTCGGAGCTCATAATCTCCTGGGCGATGTGCACCACCTTCTTCCTCTTCATCTCATCCTCCTGCTGAAAAGGGCAGAAACACAAAGAGTTCAGCGACAGAAATGCAAACAGCGGCTGACTTAAACACATCAGTGTACACTCACAGGCTCGCTGCAGATCACCATGATCACTCTGATCCTGTTTCTCTCTGTCAAACCATCAGGAGTGAGTTTACAGCCGTCCAAACAACAACTCAATCAGGCCTGAAAGTAGAGCGCCGACCTTTCTCTTCTCCCTCTTTCTCCCCTCTCCCTGTGTCTTTCTCGTGGTGTGTGTTGTTGAATGGTAATGGGGCGGTCTTTCAATGACTTAATTTGGACAGCAGCCTTGCCCCCCCCCCCCCCCCCTCGACTGAAATGTCCTACTGGTCCTATCGGAGCCTGTATTTGTGATACCCTGGAGGTTTGTGGGGCATCAGACACAGGTGCTGACAGAATCATAGAGAGGGTCACACAGGACGCACAAAAAAAAATAAAAAGCTCATTGAGGGAGCTATTCCTGAACCTGTAACTCTTCTGTGTTTGCTCCCCCCCTCCAACACACACACACTTCTGCAGAGCTGCAACGAACACACTTGGCAGCAGACGTGCACACAATCTCCAGTGGCTGCGGTGACGCTTTAGTCACCGGCGGCGATATGAGACTTCCATTGTAATCTGTAAACGCTCTGCCAGTTTTACACGTTGGCATCATGTCTGCAAACAGTTAGGAGTCGTTTTTCCTACGAGTTTCTCTGGCGTTCCTCCTACTCAGGCTGTCGTGACATTTCTGCAGTTTTTTCCCTCATCTCTGAAGTGGGAATAAGTTAAGTTCAGGAAACATTACATGACAAACACATGGTCTAGCAGAAGAAACAGGCTCCCACATACCCGTGACCTTGCTTTTTAGGACTCTTTGGCCCCGATCACACAGAAAGCGTAGGCACACCGCACTGCCCTTTCATGCTGCAACATTTTATTCCTAAAATGTTGAGGCAGAGGGTCTGTCTGTAGCTCTGGTTGAGGGTGAGAGGCTGTCAGCAGATATACAGAGATCTGTGTGGGTACACGAGACCCTAAAAAAGAGGGTGGCTCACGGGGAGAACCACCAGTTGGTCCAGGAGCTTCTCCTCCATGATGAACATTCCCAGACATACGTTAAGATGACTCAGGGACAGTTTGACAATCTGCTGTCTATCGTCGGGCCGTACAGCTCTGGGTATCCAACAACTGCTACCACCAGTTTCTCCTTCATTGTTTATCAACTGTAAACTTGTTGTCGTGACCACCACAGAAGGCCTGTCTCTCAAATCATCCAGTTGGACGATGAAGAGTTCAGGGCGCTCCGGCAAAAAAACGGGGCGCATAGCAGCGCAAATGCCGCAAGCAAAAAAAAAAGAAGCTTCATTCTCATTAAAAACAATTACAAAAAGGCGCCTCCAGCTGCTTTCTGTGAGATCAGGGCCTGAGGGCGTCTGATTAAGAATCTTTCTTGTTGCCAAAGTCGACTCATGGCCTGTGGGGTTCATTTGGGGGCCATCTTGAACTGATGTCCACACAAATGGCAAAAGATGTACATGCAAATACCAATGAACCCACTTTTTATTATAACTTTGACACCAGGACTCAAATGTAAAGGTCGCTGACATGCTACAGCCACTCTATTGGTAAAAAAACAGGCAAATAACACGTTTTAGGCTCATAACAGTGTGCTTGCTGTTTTGTTTCGCACAGTGGTGCAGTGGTTAACATTGAATGAATGAAGTAGTTTCCTGCAATAGCCAAATGTAAATAGTTTATCATCTTATATCATTCTCAAGGTTATGAAATCGATGAGGTCTGTGGCACCAAGACGAGTCCAGGTTGATGAGAAAGACCTCAAATCAGACGAGGTGCCTGATAAAGTGTTAATAATGCAGCTTTGAAGTTGTTGGTCTTCAAAGAGAAGAGGAGCATGAAAATGAACTTCCTGTGGTCCATGACAGACAACGAGAATACCACTTTCTTGCCGGGATGACCCTTGCGGACCAAGTCTTGGTGCCTGGCACAGGCGAGCAGATAAACCATTGCCTGAGGAGCTTGACAGGTTCTTCACATTAGTCTCGTCTGGTGCTCGTGATGTTCGGTGTGAGAAGACTTGACTCGTGCTCTCTGTGGGATAGTCCATCAGACTCAAGAGCGTCTGCACCACCTCATATTGTGTGAAAGGCTTGTTGACTGGCATGTAACAGTTGATTGTTGACTGCTTTTTCTCCAGCAGAAAAGCGTGGGCAGGGCCAGTGGAAACCACATAAAGTGGTCACAGTTACAGTGATAAACAGCTTATATGGATCAAAACGCTTCAAACAGTATCATTCCTATACAAATGCTCTGGGGTGGGCAGTTTAGTTTTGGCGTCGCTGGGCAAAAATTCCACAATAAACTTTGAGCATTTTGTAATTCAAGTGGTCTGAGGGAAAACAAGACTTCTGCGCCTCCTCTTCACTCTGTTTTTAGGCTTCAGAAAATCTAGCCCATGACAGTAGACTTCCCAATCACAGGTCATTTCAAAGAGAGGGTGTTCCTATTGGCTGGCCTACAATTTTAGATGTGCATGCACGTCCCTTGAGATGGTGACAGCCTGATTAAATGGTGCACAATCCTGCAGAGAAAGTTTGTATTCCAGCATTGGCAACAACTGCTTACACTGCAAAGCAACCCAGAAACAGGAAGACGGACTTATTAACAAGAAAGTCTGCATTTCAGAGATGGAGAGAAACAGTTTAGCCTTCTGCTAACCAGCGCTAAAGGCTCACAACTGCGGCTTCAAGGTCATGTTCAGGAAGCTAATGTAAGCGAGGGCCTTGCATCACAGTGTGTCCTCCACCTCACTCGCCTGAACAACTGACTTTGAAACATGCCTGAAAAATACCAGAAAAATGGAAATATTACTTGACTTTGAAGCAATCTTTTATTTATATTTTTATTTTGTTTGAAGATTTCTGTTCTATCCCCCTTCAGTATTAAGACATAACGCATGGACTATAGCTTATGAATGAGTGGAAGATTTCTTCTTCCTTAAAAGTACCCAGGCTCTCCAGGAATCAAAGTCAAGGATCATCAGGATCTTCTTGATCTTAAAAGGCGATCATGGACATTAAGGACCTTATCCATGATACTACACTGCAACCTTGTTTCTTTTCATTTTCTGTCTTACAAGATGTTAAGCATTTCACCTTTACCTATGATGCCCCTGCCTGTTTTTATTGGCTTTGTCTGCTTTTTTCTTTTCATAAAAAGTAATAAAATAAAGTATAAAATAAAGAAATAAGATTAATCAATAGCTCCTTTCACACATGCACTGCAAACCTGGAATTATCTCAACATTACCCAGAGGAGCTGTATGTAAGAACTTCCCAATCAGCTGGACATTAAACAGACTTTATGCTGCTAGTTCCCCAGCGCAAAGTCCGTGTAATGTCCATTTGAGCCCATCTGTGAATAGAGCAGGTAGTTGACGGGAGTGTTCACAACGTTTCTATTGCAACACCAGAAGACAACTCAGGCTGAATATAAAGGATTGTTTACATGAGGACGACAACGAAAATAACTAACCGGTGAGATGACGAGATTTGGGAACTTCCATCGATACGGGCAACAGCTGAAATTACAGACAAATGCAAGGAACGGCTCTATGTGGGCATTTCCCCTCACCCAAACCAAGAGAGTATTTCCAGTAGTTCACAGAGAGGGGAGAGCTGCGGGAGAAGGGTGTCTTTTTAAAATCTGCTGTTTCGTTTTGCTAAAAACATCTGTTTATGTTTTAGGAGTGAGCTGCTGTAGAAAAATAAAGAACAAGGATGTTTAACTAGATGTGTGTTGTAATAACTCCACTGGTGCAAACTGGTAGCCTGTTGATACAGAAACATTTTAATTGGTTTTAGTAGCGGCCTACACAAGCACAGAAATGATTCGTCATCCGGTGCTTGCAAATGTTTCAGTTTCAGTTTTAACCATACCTCATTAAGTCATCACTTTACGGTCATTTCTGTACACTGACTGAATTCCCGTCACAGTTTAAAGCGAGGTGATTACCTGTCGGCCCGCCTCGTCCAGGTGTTCCTTACTGGAGGCAGAGCTGTTGTCCTCTTCATCTGAACTGTGGATCTCCTCCTCCTCAGAGTGGACGTCCTGCCCCAGCCAGTCACTGCACACACCACACATTCAACGGAGACAGAGATTAAACACGGCACACGCAGCAGAATTCAGCTTCACTTCAGAGGAAATGTCTGAATGTGTGAACGCTGAGCGGGGCAGGGCTGCAGAGGAGTGGGAGTCCAGACAAACACTCCCTGGATAAATACAGATTAAAGGTTTGTGCAAGAGGGGGACTTCATGATAAACTCAACACACTTAATCTTGACTCACTGGAAGCCTGTGAGTCAGGACAAGAGAGAAGCTCACGTAGAGGTGTTGTACAATGAAAGATCATGATTACACCGTGACAACATCTGAGCTTTAAATCCCCGACATGAGGTAAAACATAGACAAGACTGATCAATGATAGAGTTTAGGACAGTATTATTAGATTAAAGGGTCATAAACAACCCCCCCAAAAATAAGAAAAAGAATCCAATTTGTTGCGTGCTATCGTTTTTACAATTAGACAGTTATTCAATTAGTTGATGGACACAAAAATAATAATAAAAAGGGATAGTTTGGATCTTTTGAAGTGGAGTTGTATGAGGTACTTATCATAGTACCAACACAGAAGTTAAGCAATGTATTGCTGTGGATGGGGGCAGCAGCAAAATGTATTTTAGCCACCTAAAAAAAAAAAAATCAGTATTAAGTCTCCACTATATTGAGAGGATATTCCCTGCTTTACTTTTCTGTCACACAGCCCTTTCCGAAAGGGAAGCTGATAAGAGTTTCAGTTCCCAATCTCCGCTCTTGTCAAAGCCACCAGACTCCATTGACAAAACCAGCAATTTTGGCTAATGGAACACAGCGTGATTGCGTCACTGTGTGACTTCGGTGAGTCCGAACTTACCCTTTAAAACATCGAGGTCAGGAAATAACAGAAACAAGCTAACTGATCGAGGCAGCGATGATAAATGACTGTTTTTCTCAATGAGGTCTGGCTTTGAAGAGAGCGATGAACGGCTTGAGTTCCGGTAGGAAAATGAATGGGCCCAAAAACATTTAAAAATAAAAAATAAACATAAAAAAAACTAAGCTAAATTGTTATTTTTAAAGTTTAGATCATTAATAAACATGTAAACTTAAAAAATCCTCACAGTATAAGGACACTGTAAACACATGAACACAAACTATATCCACCAAGTCTTCACCTTCAGCTAAACAGCCTCGTCCTGCATTAGAAAAGTACGCAGTCAAAACAACCAAAAAGCTAACAGAACAATGGCCAAGGGTCAGGAAAAAGTAAATAACACTTAGTTTGTCAATAAAATCAGCCTGTTACATACTCATGACGCAACATTCAGAGGAAATAATCTGCTCTAAATTCATCTAAAATGGTGTGTTACACAAAATTCCTGCAGCGACTTTGTGATTATTTATCTATTTATTAGTCGTCAGGGGTCGTCTGTTTACTCAATGATAGCTAAGGGGTCAGTTTTGGAACCAGCGTTTTAGTATCTTCTATTCTTTTTCTTGCTAATTCCACCAAACAGATTAAAACCTGCATCTTTCTAAGGCGAGCTGCTGGCAGCGAGACAACATGCTGGCTCTGCTCTACCCACGAAGAGTGTTGTCTGCCAGGTTGGTACAAGCACCAACATGTATTTGTGTGTCACTAATGTTTTGATCTCCTCTGTACAATTAAACTGTCTGATTTCAAAGAAATGAGGAGGAATTAATGTGTTTTGATTTCAGCCCCGTCATGCTGCTGCTGTTCCTCCCTCCTTACACCTCTCTCTGTACAGCAGCTTGTAGAAGTTTGGCGCAAAGGGT
This sequence comes from Epinephelus cyanopodus, assembly GCA_026686955.1. Lineage (NCBI taxonomy): Eukaryota > Metazoa > Chordata > Actinopteri > Perciformes > Serranidae > Epinephelus > Epinephelus cyanopodus. The sequence goes on along the minus strand of CM048936.1, from coordinate 27,326,667 downwards.
GATGGCTCAGAATAAATATTAGATAGGAAAGACTGTGGGACTCCAAAAATCCTCAAATTTCCTTTCACTCTCATCAGCAATCGCCCACTCTCTCCACTTCCTTGTTTTTCTTACGTGCCTCCCGACAGTTTCTTTTACCTAAATCGTAACACACTCTTCCTCTTTCCCACCCTCCTCTCCTAACTTCTTTCTCCCTTATGCTTTCTCTATAGTGGAGCATTCCAACACACTGGATCAGGCACAGAGCACCACTTGTTTACAGCCTGAGGCTACTTACATAAACTTAACAGGCTCAGATGCCTGGGAAACACTACAGATTGACTCGCTCCTTCTTCCTCCTCTCCAGCACAGAACCCCTCGGCTAACCACTCTGCATACCAGACAGAATTAAGAAGCAGGGTACATCTTAATTGTTTTAACGGCCGATTTCACGCCAGCGTGCCTCATCGGCACCTAGCGTGGCCTCGACCTCATCACTCGTGGTGCCACGGTCTGACAGAGGAAACAGGATGCATGGCACCTATCATGGGAACAGCTCCTCGTCGCCTGGGCCTCATGTCAAGAACAGAGTGGCTCAGTGGGATCTTAATAGCACGAATGGTGACGGGGGGAATCTGTTGGTGGTGCCTCGGCTGTTCAATTTACACATGTAACACACTAATTCTTAATTAATTAGTTGTTTGAGTGGTTTACGGAGCAAAATGCCAAAGATTCTCCAGTTTTAGTTTCTTAAAGAGACAGTTCATCCCATATTTTCCTCTTACCTGTTGAGCAGTTTCAAGTAGGAGCTATATTCTTCCTACCGAACTACAACCATTAACCGTGTCACCAAGCAGAAGGAAGTGTGCATCTACTGCTAGCTCAACTAGCACCCCTGAGCTAGCTACTTCACAGATCACCCGAAGAGGACGCCATGAATGTTTACATCTTGTGCTGACACAAGCATGTCGTCCATGAGTAGATGCACACTTCCTTCTGCGAGGCTGGTGGGTGTAGTTTGGTAGAAAGAAAATAGTTCCTACATGAAACTGCTCACAACAAGGTCTGTGGATTATCTTGAGTAAACTGCTGATGTCTCCAACACACTAAACATTTTGATTATTCCACTGTGAAGAGGGCGAGTTGAAGCCACAAACCCACAGAGCGTTATCACTCGACTCAGCTCTACAGATCGATTTAGCATCTTTCAGCTTCACTGTTTTGGTTCACTGCTCTCATCAGTGTCGTTTACAGTGAAACATTCTGCAATAAACCCACTGCACACCGCCTGAACAGCACTCCACAGTGAATAGAGAAAGCTAGCAACACGCTGGTGAACAAGCAGGAAAAAAACAAACTGACTCACACAACGGAGTGTCTTCTGGTTTTGGTCAAAAAAAGCAGTCTGAATATGTTTCCTTTTTAGAAACTTTAGTTCAGTTACCAAACTATTAATCAGTTAATTGAAAAATAAGTTACAAATTAACAAATTATCAAGACAATTATTAGTTGCTGATCAATTTAATACCACCACAAATGTTTCACTGAAGAGGTGATTCTTTTGCCAAGTAGTCAGACTGGTATTGGAACATCCGTAGGGCTGGGTTCCAATCTTGGTACTTGAAGGTCCCAAGTGAATTAGGTTTGTACTACCAAGTATTGATTCATGTCAAATCTATCAGTGCCAAATTTTGGTACCTAGGAGCACATCAAGGTGAGAATGCTGGGTTTAGACAAGAGGTGCCCCAAAGCCTGGACACCAGCCACTGAAGCTCAGAGGCTGACAACTGAGCTCTAAGGAGCCACCACATTCAACTTGAGCCGTGAGCCAAAACACCTATCTGCTGTGTTTGTTTCAGCTGCTAGTCTATTCTGTTTTTTATTATTTTGGTAATAGCCGAGTCAGTGATCTCTTTTAAATCTCATTTTAAAACATAATTTTATTGGAGAGCCTTTCCTGATTTTACTTGAGTTTTAAGTTCATTTAAACGTCTTTTATTTCCTTGATTTTTATGCACCAAAGTGTTTTTATTTGTTTCTTTTACAACCTCTTGTTTCTAGGACTTGTCTGTCTTATTTGTTGCCTTGTATGCCAGGAGCATGTTTATTGCTTGAGGAGGTTTTGTAGTAATAAATGTTTTGTTCATCTTCCCACGATAAATCATGTCAAGTTGATTAATTCCTCTATGTGCAAACTGCTGCTTCTCCACAGGTGTGAAACTAACAGATGACTAACTTGTTCATTCACCGGGATGAGAACTAAACTCAAACCAGAGACACAGAGGAGAAAAAGTGGTGTGATGAGGTTAGGAAGAGGCTAAACGCAGTGCGAGGGCGTGCAGGCTGAGGAGGAGGAGGCTGGTGGTTGCTGGAGGTTTATTTTCCCTGTTCTAGAGAGCTGTGTGGCGTTTCTGCGATTCTCAGACATTTCCTGCCCTGGCCACTGAAAATAACCCACAGGAAAACAGGCCGACCTGCTGCACATCAATGTTCTATTCAAATCCAACGCCACTGGCTCAAAGGCCGACTTTCACACTCTTGTAAAGGCGAACCGCTAATGTCACCTGTGCAACCTGTCGCACGCAGAGGTTCCCACACTGAAGCTACGGGTCACCTGAAATTACAGGGTGGCAGCGGGACTTGTATAGCGGCTCTGGAGCTCAGCCTACGACAACTCTCAGGCTCCTTTTCTCTCACACACACACACAGGCAGCCATTGTTTACAGCATAAAAGTGTCTCTTTACTTGAACTCAGCTGGGAAAGTTCTTAGATAAAAGCTGTTTAACACGTGTTTTAGTATTTTCTATTAGATAAAGAGATTATTCTGACTCAGATGATGAATCGTCTTTAGAGAACACACCTGTGACAATTTAGAAAGACGAGTAAAGACAAGATAATCTATTAGATTTATCTATTAGTTGGTGGATAAAATAAATAAACAACTATTTTGATTATCACTTAATGGTCATTTAGTAGATGTAACATATTTTAGTGTACTGTTTAGCTGTAAAATGAGAATGTTTGTGGTTCGGTTCGACTCAAGTTTGTTTGCCCCCTCAGTGCGGTTCGTTTGGGCACGTGTGAACACAGCAATCACACTCAGGTGCGCATCAAAACAACCAGACCGAGACCTTCTTCAACGTTTGCTTTACTTCCTGGATTTTTCCCACAAGAACATTCTGACCAATCAAGAGCAGCTTTCTCAATATTAAAAAACAGATAGATTAATCCATTATAAAAAATAATCACTGCACCCTTACACAAAGTCTTTACAAACTTCTAAACATGCAAAGTACTGTACCTCTCGTACTCGTGGTCGTGGCACCTGTGATAAGGATCCTGCACCTCATAGATGTCCGAATCGTCTTCATCGTGGTCATGTGACCAGCCCAGCCTCCCACTGTGAAACGGCAGGTTCATGTACTCGGGGATCTCCTCATACAAAGGCACGTTCTCGTACTCCACTGACCCATCTCCGTTTTCACCACAGATATCAGACTCCACTATGCAGCTATTGGGCCGCTCCAGGCTTCTCTCCCCCCGGTTCGACTCCACGCTGGTACAGTCCAGGGACTGCCCTCCTTGGCCAGCAGCTTTGGCAGCATCTTGACAGACAGCCGGAGCTCCAGCAGCTTCCGGAAAGAGAGGCTCCTCTTCTGAGAGTCGGCCCGGGTTGCCAGGTCAGCTGCAGAGAAGGACTGCGCCCTCTGCTTCCCCCCCAGCGCTGGAGCTCGACCCTTTGGCGGCACGCTGCTCCTGGTGGGCATCTGCCGGCTGAAGAAGGTCACGCAGGGTCGGGTGAAACGCCAGGCTGCTTTCTCCTGAGGAGGCGCAGGCAGCTCTCTCATCGGGGTGTTAGCATGTGGAGGTGCAGGGGGGCAGATGGAGGGCAGAGGGGGCGCTGGGAGGCTGTGTCGCTGAGGTTTCCTGGGCGGCGCCCTCGGTGACTGCTGATCCTCGGCGGAAAAGGCTTTCCTCGCGTTGACCAGAGGATGACAGCCGAGTTTGATCTGCTTGGGGAGGCTGTGGGTGATCGGGTAGCGCTCAAAGTCGCCGTACCCGTCCTCTTCATCCTCCTCCACCTGGTGCTGCTCGCCATCTTTCTTGTGGCTCACTGAGTCAGCATGTGAGAGCTGCACTAAGGAGTGGGAGGTGTTTTTGTTAAGAGACGGGGGCATGTGCGATGTTCTGTGAAGGCGAGGTGACAGGGAGGTCTGTCGAGGAGGGGGGACGGGTGCGTCTTTCTCATCATCCTCCAAACCTGAGTCTTTTTGGGGTAAAAGGTCATCACATGTGTCCTGTTTGAGCTCTTCGCCCTCCGAACTGAGAGACAGACCAGCTAGACTCAGTTTACCCTCATCTTCTCGTAAGTCAAGGCCCTGTTTCTGTTCCTCCGTCACCTGATCCTGGGCACTGCCCTCCACGCCATCCTGCCTCACCAGGGCTGGCTTCTTAAGTCTGCGTGGCTGAGGGACCGGGAGAGGCTTACTGGGGGCAGCAGGCACCTGCAGATCAGGGTGTATCCTGGTAGGAGATGATTTGCTGAAAGGCTCACTGCAGTCTACCTGAAAGGACTCTGCAGAGGAAGCATGAGAAATGACACCGGGGGAGAAAATGATGCTGCCTGCAACATCACAGGCCAACTTAAAGTCTGTTACATCTCTGCGTTGGGTCTCAGTCTGTACATCCGCTTTAGAAACATCAGGATCAGCAGCAGCACTTTCCTGGTGTTTTAAAGTCTCTTTGTTCAACCTGTCCAGGTGTCTCTGTCTTTGAGGTTTATCTCTCGGCTTTCTGCTAATCCCTCCACCTTCACCCTTCTCCACAGCTACTCCCTCCTCCCGGTTCTCTGATTTCTCTTGCTGCCTTGTCCCGTCCGCAGAAATCCCATTCTGCAACGGCCCTTTGTGCAAACTGCTCCCAAACTCATTTCTATTTCCGTTTTCGAGACGCTGGCACTGGGAACAGTCCTGGAGCCCACACGAGCAGGTGGGAATGATGTAATCCGAGTCACGTTTGTTCGCTTCTGATAAAATCCCATTCCTGGAGTTGAGAAGCGAGAGGCTATCTCCCAAAGCTTCCTGAGAGAGGATAAGGGGTTCATCGGGTTTGGGCGGCGGGGGTGAAACGGGGGGAGACGAGGCTGTGGATTTGGGAATGCACGGTTTGGGAGCGACGGTCGGTTTTGTCCTCTTGAGGGTGGCAGGGGAGGGTTGGGAGACGACGGAAGACTGGGAGAGAAGGCCCGGTTTGGGGGCGATGGGCGGGGGAGAAGGTTTGGTGGTGGCAGGGAGTTTAGGTTTGGGAGCTAATGGAGGCTTCTTCACACCTGCATGTAGAGAAAAGGGAGGAGATTTACAGAAACGCCAAAAATCATTTACTCACACTTCCTTTTACATGAATCACACAAACTCCAACACGACATTTAAAAGCATGCTTCATCCACACTTTAAGCATCGACAGCTGCGAGCTGTGGTTAATGCTCAGGTCAAGGGGTCACACTTGGGGTCAGAGGGGACGAACTGAGGGGTGGAGTGATGTGTGAAATAAATAAAGGGATTAAAATGAGGATTTGCTCTTGTACATCTGTTCAACCATCCATTTTTGTTATCTAGTAAAGGAGAGCAGAGGGGCTTACATTTTAGTCATGGCAGCAAATACAAAGTAAAACTGGATTATTCTATTCACATTCACAATTGAATTTGCTTCCTCACTACTGTTCTTGAGAGAGCTTGGCATGCTTGACATATCTTCAATTCTTGCCTTAATTAAATTGTATAAACTTCCCCAGCAGCAGGCAGTATTATAATCATAATGGGTATATTTCTATTTTCTGTCCTCCTGCTGTCAACTGCTCCCGACAGATTGTGTTTGGGCATTTCTAGAAGTCATAGTTTCCCTTTAATGTTTTTGTTGGAGCCTTGTATTGTTGTCAGAGCTGAGTTATACTAAAGTGTATTGTAAAGTATGTATTCTCAAGCCACATGGAGCTACTAAATATACCCTGTAAACAAATACAAATGCTGTACTAATATTTGAAGTAGATAAGACAATCAGAATGTCACTGATTAACCCGGTTAAATAAAGTTTGGAATAAAAAACAGACTCTCTCTCCACTAATAAAAAAGCTGTGAATTGAGATTGTAGGCGATATTTTCCGCTCGGCTGGCTCAAACTCTTGGCTGGCCGACACCACGAGAAGTGGAGTCATCGAGCGGATGTTTCCGAAAAGGCCAACGACCAAAAAACCGCTCTGCCCCCAGTACATGCTGCTGCTCTGCCTTGGCAGTGAGAGCCTCGATCCAAACTCTGTTCACAAATCGATCAATTTAAAGTCAATGCGCTGGAAAGCAAAAATCCCCACGTTAAGGGGCAGTTATCAACAACTATTACTAAACACTGGGACACACTTGTCAATTCGGCGTACACTTCCTGTTAGGAAAATTCAACTTTAAGAAGTGGTTCACACAAATTGCTACCACAATTCAAGTGATGAGAAAGGAGAATGGGTTCAAAACGTTATCCAGATGTTACTTGTAACCTTTATATGTAAGCCGAATTTGCCAGTGTGTGATAACGATGCTACCAAAGTTGATAAACTATGTCTTCTGGGGTATAAATCTACTAATAAGCGAAATAATATTAAACGGCTATATTTCTAAGCGGAGTTTGGCCTCATGTTTTCGCTGTGGGGCAACGCCAGGTATCAGGACTAAACCCGCTCATGTCGTGGAAAGACAAACAATCAAAATAACTCCATCACATATACCCAGTTTCTCTGAGTACATCCCTCTTTATCCAGGCTGTTTAAATGTGTTTTCTATGACATGTGAACCCTGCAGTTTACTACCGAGCCCGACTTGTTGCATCAACAGCAGGACAGATGTTTTAAGACAAAGGATTTAACCCCCTCCGGCTGCAACAGTAGCTGTAATATCAAACGGAAAGGACATTTCTGGTTATGAGTTATGATGGCGTTTTTAGAAAGCACTCACACTGAGGTCGAGCCTGTCCTCTTTCATATCTTTTTGAAAGCTGTTATTAAGAAAAACTGTAATTAACTGAGGCAGAGTAAAAAACAGAGTGGATGCTATCGTCCGTTATGACAGTTAAAATGCAGTTTTTTACCACTTTACGCGAATAAACTCTTCAAGTATTTGCATTTAGTTTCAGCTAGCCAAAAGAGGCGCTTGCACAGCAGGATTTGAGCTAAGTAAAGTTAGCTCCCCCACGAAACAAACCTGTGCTCATGACTCCCGACTTGCTCCTTTCTCCATGAGTAAATTTACTTTCAATGGAAATGCGAGAAAATCTGCGTTTTCCCCTCCGTCGACACCATTGTCAGTTGGGAAACCACTCCGGGGAGAAAACATGCAGATCCATCGCTGTTGTTCCTTATCTCGCCAGCGGATGCACGAATAAACTCTTTACGCCTGTTACTTTTTCCATTTTTCCCCAAAGTTTTCAGCCACGGTGCTTTTCCCAACAACGTCAAGCACGACACGACAAAACATCCCACTTCTGTTTGCGCATTTCAAAATAAATCCATCGTCGAAGAAGATCTGCTGTATCTTTTGTAATATAACGTAAAGCATTAAAGCAAACACACACATATCTTCAACTGTATATTTTAAATCTATATAAATGCAACAAACGCTGCTGTGTCGCTAAAACTCCGTTTCACACACTGTTAAAAGCGTGTAGTTTTTATTTTGAAGGCAATTTCTGTTATTAGCAAGCTAACTTCCGCTAACTTTACACCCCATCCGCTTGCCTGCCGTTCCAAACGGTTGCTCCACTTCCTCTCGCGCCCACTAGAGGCGCTCTAAACTTTTTTTAAGCATATGGTTTTCTTGTTTTTTTATTTATTTTTTAATGTATTTATTTATTTTTATTTACAGTCAAAAAAGGCACATCATCTGACATTTGAATACAGATTACAGTTTTAATACACCCGACTGAACAAGGCAGAAATAAAATAATGAAAGACAAATAAATGAATAAAATTTGAAAAAAGTAAAAGATCTATCTATCTATCTATCTATCTATCTATCTATCTATCTATCTATCTAATATTGAGCTAGTTTAAAAACGACATTTGCGTATAAAATATTTTGCCAAAATAATTAAATAATCAATCCCAAACTCCACTTTCTCGTCCCCCAGTTGGACAAACTTTATACTTTAATATTTTAGTCATAATATTTTGAGCATTATAGGTCAGCCACTGTTGAAAAAAGTCCCAAAATGCTCTAGTTACATTGCAAGAGAAAACAAAACAATGTTCTAAAGTTTATTGTCTGAGTTACAGACAGTAAAAATAATCAAATCTACATGAAACCTTCTGGTGTGAGAAGCCATGACACGTGTAAATCTAATTCATTACAGTGAACTTCTTTAGCTTTGGGTTGAATTGGAAAAGAGAGGTATCTGGGTTTTTTTTTATAATTTAAAATCATAATATTAATATTTTGAACACTGTAAGTCAGTCAACATTAACAAAAAGTCCCAATTTCAATGTCTGAGTTACAAAAAGTACAAATATTTGAATCTAAATTGGTGTAAGAAGTCATTACTTAGTTACGTGTAAATCCCATTTATCATTTAAAGTGAACTTCTTTAGCCTTAGGTTGAATTAGCAAAGAGAGTTATCTGGATCTTATTTTAACTGTCAAATTACTGCTTTATTCTTGGAACATACGTCTTTGCTTCAAGGGTGACTGGGAACAAATGAAGGTGGTATATAATTTATTATTGCACTTTTTAATTTAAAAACTACATCCATCTTAAATTAATGAAGGCTTTTGTGTAATAACTGGAGGATAAATCAACATGCTTCTAATTAATTAAAATATTGCTTGTGTAATTGCCTTAATTACTGTGTTATATTGCTTATCAGTGCAAACAAGATTATATTCTCTCACATCTCATATGTTGAAATGTTTCCATGATTATCAAATACATGAATAAAAGACCAGATACTCCTCTCCATCCACTCTTTATAATGTATGTTTTATTCCAAATAGGGGCCATGTGTGGGGTAAAATTAGGTTTACATATCAATATCAAATAATGGAGAACTTGTTGATGACGTAATATTGTAGGAATAGTATTTCTTAACATCACATTCATGTCGGCAAGAAACCTGCACCACTGTGGGTTTTAGAAGTAAATTTATTTTTTAGATTTTACTTACTTTAATTCAGAAAATAGCATGTACAAAACAAGCAGACAAGTGCTCAACAAGCAGTTCAATCAAGGGGTACAAGAAAACAATTCAAGATCAAATGCAGTGATAAAAACGTAAAATTGAAGAACAAAATAAATAAATAAAAAGTAGGACTCATATAAAATGCATTACAAACAAAAATTCATCATTGCAAAAGGAAAAGGGTTGCATTATTCTTCTTCAAAGAGATCTCTATAACTATATATTGACAGCTTTGTTACTTTTGGTTGTATTAATAACTCGCAAAAGAAAATTATGATAAATAACATAGAAATAGAGAAAGTGAATGAAATAAAATTTCTTGGAGTCATAACTGACAGCAAATTATCTTGGAAGTCACATATACAGTACATTACAGCCAAAATAGCAAAGTCAATCGCAATATTACATAAAGTCAAATATCTTCTAAACCAGTCATCACTATACACCTTGTACTGTTCCTTCATTCTCCCATACATTACTTACTGTGTGGAAGTGTGGGGGAACACATATAAAACAAACACGGAAACAATATTCAAACTTCAAAAAGAGCAATAAGAATTGTAAATAAATGCACCTGCAGAGAACCATCAAACCCACTCTTCATCAAATTGAAGGCACTTAAATTCAAGGATTTGGTCGACTTCAAAACAATCCAAATCATGCATAAAGCAAATCAAAATCAGTTACCACAGGGCATCCAAAAGTTGTTTCAAATAAGAGAAAACAAATACAATGTAAGGGGGATATGCATTTTCAAAAAACAATCTGTACGTACCAACACAAAAACACACTGTATATCAGTCAGAAATGAAAACCTGCAAATCACTAAATAAATTCAAACAAATTTTTATAAACCATACTCTGAATGGATACAAGAGAGAAACGGAAACATGAATTTATAACAATGAGCAATGTGCCTTTTTTTCTGCTACACTGTCTTTTCTTTTCTTCTGTTTTTGGTTTCCTACACATGCTCGGACTGATTTGATTATAAAAACATAACAATAAAAGGGTAGGACTAGAAAAGTTTTATTAACTTCATCCTACACCCTTTCGAACAAGGTATGATTAACTATGATGTTATAGAGTTGTCTCTTTGTTTATTTTTTTCTGCCTAAGCACACTGTATATTTTATTTATTTTGGTTTGTTGTCTTTTTACCTGTTCGAATAAATAAAAAAATAAATAAAAAAAATAAAATCCAGCATTTTAATATATTCAACAAATTCCAGTGAATATCTGGTGAAATGAGGGGTTACTTTCAAGAATCTACATTTGTGGGTATGAAATTTACCAAACAAAATCAGTAAATTCACAATAATTATCAGTTTTAGAAGGCAAATCAAACCAAACATGTTCAGCTTGTGGCGCAAGCAGTGGTCAGACACGAGCATTGTGGGAATTGTAGTTTTATGCGAAAGTTAGCAACCGGCTAGCCACTAACTTCTCAGCGGCTGTTCCCGATCACTGTCGCCTACAACTTGAGAATGCAAATCGGGCTGTGTATAGATGGCGGAGAGCAATGACTGAGGAGTTTGATGAAGATGTGGTATTTGAGGTTTGTATCACAATCGCTGCGTTTTTAAAATCGAAACTTACGAATGCTTTGTCATACCTCCGTAGCTCCGAGGTAACGTATACATAGGTTCATTAACGCCAGCTGAGTTAGCTTCTACAGTTAGCTTAGCGAGCTAGCGGCTAGCCACACAGCAGCAGCAGCAGCAGCGGTTTGCCCTGTTGCCATGCATTGACGAGCCCAAACAAATCCACATATTTGGCTGGCAGCTCGCTGAGTTTCCGCCAAGGAGCTTTGGTGGTCATGAGAGGAGGCTGAGCTGGCCGAGTGTGCGCATTGTTGTTGGTGTTTCATCACTACTAGTCTGCTAGTTGAGAGGTGGGGTGGGGATGACCAGATCCAATGCGTCTGTTCTGGGGCAAAAAAGCATCACACACACACGTAGCTACGTCTGGATGGTGACAACATGAGCTGCGACTTCGCGTGACAATGCATGTGAGTAGGATTTAATTGTGTGACAGCTATGTGGGCATGTAAGTGTGTCATGATGGGCTAATTACATCAAACTGGGATGCTCCTGTGCAGCTGTGCAGCTGTGCAGCAGCACCACAACACAGCAGAGATGCTAGGAGTGATGTTTTCCCAGCAGCTGGGGGGGAACTGGGTCAGACATCTTTTGGACATCTTCTAGCACGGGATGTTTTTCCTCCTCTCTGCTGCTTACTTCATGGCTGATTTGATTCTGAGCTGTTTTTGTTCAGGACGAGAAACAGCATCGCCTCTGTGTGTGTGTGTGTGTATCAGGATTATTACATGATGACTTGTGCAGTTTCCATGGTGCGTTCAGAGGCTCAAAAGACATCTGAGTGATTTACAGATTCACATGTGAAGGCACTTAGGCTTTACAGCATTCCTCCCAGAGCAGAGGAGTGAGCTGCATGGAGGAGAGGTAGGAGCTGAGGGTGAGGGCGAGGGTGGTGCCTCAACTTCAGTTCGCTCGCTTATCAGAGTCAGGACACCTTTGGATTCACACTGGGGGGAAACTAGGACAAAATCAGCTCAACCCTCAGCACACTGATGACCTAATCACCACATTTTTTCCCCCATCTGGGACTATTTTATGTCTCTTGATCTCCACTCCCTCCCCTCCTTCTCGTCTCTGACTGTTTCTCTTTCTCTTTGCAGAACTCCCCTCTTTTCCAGTACCTGCATGATCTAGGGCACACAGACTTCGAGGCATGTCCGACGGCATCGCAGGAGGACGACGATGGCGGACAGGAGGGAGACCTCGCCTCTCCCGACGAAGATCCACGGAGAACTCCAGTGAGTTCCTCCCAGCATTGACACAAACATCACACATAGCTGGAATTATTTAATTCCTTCAACTAATCAACAAGTTGATTTAATTAAACCATCAGTCTAATTTCGTGTTTCATATCTTAACTTTAACTTTACTGTGCCCAAGGGGAAATTTGTCTTGCAGCCGGCTGAAAGACAACAGAAAAAACTAATAAAAACACATATATAACATACTAATCAATCTTACATAAAACAGTGACAGCATACATAAACATAAAACCTGGTGCACATCCAGCCATCATCATCTACCCATTCACAAAATGGTTACAACATCCAGAACGATCTCATCCTAATATAAGAGACTGAAACTGTGCAAAGATCATTCAGAGATGTCCCTGTACATGGTTATTATTTTGACCACTGCCAAGAAGAAAATGACTGTATATGTGCTAAAAGACTATTTTTTATCTAAAGAAAGATATCACACAGTCAACCTGAAACATATCATAAAATGACTATTAAAATAAAAAAACTACGATAAACTACAGTATTTTCTTAGATAGTTATTGTACCGTGAAAATGTCATAGCTTTGCAACCCTAGCTCCAGCTAATCGCTGTTTTAATTATCATGTGCATTAGCTGTGTCATTAAAAATTTCGCACAATTTCCCAGAGCTTAAGGTGCCCCTTTTTAAATCGCTTATTTCTTAAGCAAGTCTCAAGCAAGTCAAGCTGAGTCATTGCTCAGGTCAAGCAAGTCACACGTCAAGTCATATGTCACATACAGCAAACATCTCCTCATGATCTGCCAGCTACATGTCCTCTGAATATGCTGTGGAAAAAGTCCGGTCTCTGTAGGCAGCCCAGGCTCCGCAAATGGCAACAAAAACATTTGCGTCCAGGCTGCACCAACCAGCCAGCCCGAGACCAGCGAAAGCAAGCACACACACATGAACGCGGTGCCCGTGTCTCACGGTCTCGTGAACGTGGTGCACAGAGAGGCAGTCAGAGCTACAGGCTATGATGAGGCTCAAAACAGAGTTCAAATGAAGTTTTTCCAAACAACTTTTTATGTCGGGGCTTCAGGACACTTGGATCACTACGGACGAGCAGTATGGAGATATTTTGTGGTCTCAATTATGTGTTTTTGGACGTTTTGAATCTGGGGAGCCGTCAGCCTCCATTAGGTGGAGTTGTGTTGCTATCTCCTCTCCCCTTGGATCTCCTCAAGTGTTGTGAGGGCTCTAAAACTTCACTTGAGCCTCCCTCGACATGAGGGTGAGTAGATAATGGGTGAATTTCCATGTTGGATACACTATCCCTTGAACAGGTGTGTAAATCCAGGGTAACTAGCAGCTATCGGTCGTTCATGACAGAGAGCTATTCAGAATAAAAGCTCTGTGCCAGAAATTTACTGTACTTCAAAATAGAGTATGTTTTGTTTTGTTTTTCTTTTTGATTTTTACAAATTTGACACGTTGGCAAGTCACTTGCGGTTCATTTAGAATGGACTAAAGTATTTGCATTTGAGGTAAGAAGAAGGCAGTGCAGTAACACAATCTAACACAATCTTGATTCACATTTGTTCAGCTCTGCCTAGTTTGACAGTTTGGACACAGTTCAGGAATAGTGAGTGACGTGTCTGACAGCTGCGACGGAGACTCCTCCTCTCTGATTGGTTTGGAAATGCCATTAGAAGCCCTACAAGCAGGAGGAGGAACATAATTTTTTCACAGATTGTCTATCGCATGTAAGACTGTGTGGATGAAGTGACAGTTTCAGCAAATAGGACAAAAAGTTATTTTTATTAAAGTTACAAACAAAGGCTTTAATCGAGAAAATTATCTGCAGATTATTCAGTGATGAAAATAAGAGTTAGTCGCAGCGTTAGGTTAATTAAAACTACTATCAGGTCAAAATCAGCCCGCTAAGTGACTGAGAGGAGACAGCCGTCACTATCTCCATCACTATTCAGACACTCTGCATCTCTGACCCGAGGCAGTGTGTGTCCGTGCACGCGTGTTCACAGAAAGTAATTAATCTGGCTATTGACTCCAAACAGTGAAACACATTGTCACCCACAGACTGTAACGTGCACTGGTTTATATGCTTTCAATCAGACAAGACATGGCAACAAGAGCGTTCTTCACACAGATGCAGGTACTTTGCGTTGCATGTTCTTTACTCTGTGATCACATACAGCAGATTCCTTATTGAGAACATCTCTCCCTCCCTCTTGCATCTCTCTCCTGCTGTGCTCTGATTTTAGAAACGATAGCCCAAATGTGATTACTGTGACCACGCTCTGCTCTCTCTGATGTTACTCTGCCTCTCTGAGCGTCCTCTTACAAACTGTGTGTATTCTGTTGATGTTGATATGTTCCTAATGGATCAGTGTGCGCCTGCAATTACATCACCTCCTGAACTTTGAATAGCACTTGCATTAATCCAGCCGTCGATGACTGTCGTTTGAGTCGACCTGTGATTCACACAGGCGAGTAATGCGTCCCGGGAAGCTCGGGATCACATGACGCATGGCCTCCCCTCACTCCCCGCCCTCCTCTCACGACGGGAAACAGTTTTCTGTTTGTTTCATTCAGGAACTTTCCGTACGTGTCATGCTTCCTCTCATGGTCTGCTGTTGTTCTAAGGAGTTAAGGAGGATGAGGGATTCAGATGAGACAGGAAAGGTTTTGGGTCGTCCCTGTGTGACCTGTTTCCTGGAGCTCAGATAAAGCCGGAGCCGAGGCAAAACACCTCGTTCACGTAGGCAGACCACAGTTTATCTGTCTTACATTACCAGTAAGGTCTTAATGAACACAGCTCACATATACAATCCGTGGTATGTACAGTATATGTGCATGTCCTTGACCTGATATGCTGATATATTTAAGTTACATAAAGAGGCAGGATGAGCCCAAAACTTTTGCACGTGGGATGATAATCATTAAGGCTGCTTGTTCAAATCTTTAGACAGGTATGGAAATATTAGAAAACATGTGACGGGCTGGAATCACCTAAGCGATTAATTGACTAATTTTTTCAGCCAACCAGTATGTAAACTGGTGCACAGGACACACCCCTCTCTCCTAAATTTTGTGTACAGTACACCTGCATTTTAGGCTGCAAATAGGGTGAAAGCAACGTTCTTTAGAGCACCAGAGTCCAGAGCACCGGAGCAACATAGCATCCTTCAGTGGGACGAAACTGTTACCATTCTCAGTTGAGCATTATAGGTCATCTAGAAAGACTCAACAAAGGCTGAGGCTTCTTCCAGAGAGTGGAAAGTTTTAACAGTACACTATGACCTTGAGGGAAGCAGGATAAATCAAGGCACAGTGAGCCCCATCAATACTCTGAAGCCCCTTCCTTACTTGGTCATATTCTCAGCATCTTTTCTGCTTCTCAGCGTCAAAATCAAATCAAACTGGCACGGGGGAATCTAGACATCGGGGAGCCGGGAGCCTGTGCGCTCTTTCTAGCTTAATGCGGCTGCCTTTATAAACTTAGTTGCGTTCGTCACCTTCAGCTTTTACTGAAGGCCTACAATCCCTAGATTTTTGCGTCGTCCTCTATTCTCACAATCCTGGAGACGTTCTGTTCGTTCCTTTGCAGTTCTTTCTAAAGAGAGCAGACGCTGTTCGGCATTAGTTGATGTGTTTCCACCACCAGGATTCTCTGCTCTGCCTTGTAAACATGCAGCATCTTTTTTTTGCCCACAGTAGGTATCAAACAAAAGCAAGAGACTGCATCTTATGAAGTTTCTGTTAGCTGTCACGTCAAAGCAGAAGGCAGAACATAACGTTATCTCAATGCCTCTCTTTATCCAGGCAGCTGCCTCTGTCTCAGTCAGACTCACCCTGAGTCTGTGTCTGCAGCTGCCTGTACCAGAGAGCTTTTGAAAGCGAGGAGTGCTCACTCTGCAGCTACATCTGGGGACTGAAACGTCCCCAGAAGTATGCAGCACACTGTTCAGCTTGAAGAATCCTGCTTGAGGCGTCTCCAACTGAAAGGCAAATCTTTGATTTTTACAGGGCAGCCAACTAGACAGATATAAAGTGTGGTGTCAGTCTTCTCGTCTGACTCTCAGCATCAAAGCCAAAAAGCATATTTCCCAAAATGCAGGACCGTTCCTTCGGCACTACATGCCTTACACATAGTTTTGATATCATATATCTGTACTGTGTGTCTCACGTAGTAGCAATCACTCCAGTGTCTGGAAGCTGGAGTGTTTGTCTGTGCGACACCAGGAGAATACTGATGAGCCAGAGCTGACTGGCAGGATATTATACAGTAGAGAGAGTGTCGGCGTCTGTGAGTTAATCTGTGCACGGTTTACATCATCTCTGTGGTAGTATCGGGTGGGATTAGCTGCTTTGATGCTACAGAGAAGATGGAAGTGAGTTGTGGCCTACTTTGAGGCTGATGAGGGGGTGTCGTGTGAACACAGAGTCCTGAAACTCAGTCTCAAATCAGTAATCAATACTACTGCGGCATTTAGACTAATAACACTTGTGCTGTACCCCCCAGAAAAGGGGTCAGCTCGCAGGCTGCCCGGTCTGGATCGACAACCCCTGGGGCACACACACTGTACATAATATGTTGGTTTCTATTGTCTGAGATTTGAAATCTCAGGAGATTTTTCTTGTCAAATAAGATAAATAAAATCAACAGGATTTTATTTATTCCAATCTTTAACATTAACAGAACAAAGCATCTTTCAAAACGAGTCCCATTTTTTTTAACAAAGCACTTCACGTACGCCACGAAACACTAAGCAGATTAGTGAATAATAGATCCTATTCATGATTGGGCTCTACGCAGTTTGGGATTTTATTCGAGGCTCTTTAGCACTCGCAAGAAAAACTTTTGACATTTCGATCAGCCTGAGGTTTGTTCTGCATTGAAATGTCAGCGCACTTTAAAATGTGAGGCCCTGTGTCACCGTGGTTGTGACTGGATGTGTCAGACGGTTTAAAGAGGGGAATGCAAAGACTCCTCCTAGGAAGCAAGACATAAAACACAAGTGTGTGTTTCTGTGTAGTGTCTCCAATGAAAGATGAACAAACTTGTTTCCTTTTCTGGAGCTTAAAGAATCCTTCCTCTCCATCTGTCACCCGTGTATTTTGAAAGGATGAAAGCTCGACTTTTATTGATGCCGAAAATGTAAACATTCAGTTACAACACCAAAATGGAAATCCAACAAACTGGAGCAGTTATGTGGTTTTTGCACCACAGCAGAGCTATGTAAGAGCTGGGAATGTTTTTACAACACACATTGCACTTATTGTTGCTGCCTCAAAGAGTTTGTCTCCTGGGATACTCCTTTTGACCGTGAGTGTGTGTGTGTTTGTGTTCTGAGTGCACACACACGGGACCTGGGGAATAAATCCAAGCTAGAGGGAGCACACTAAAATAACTGAAAGAGTCGCAGGTGAATCATTTAGTATTTTAAGCTGGAATATGTATCACAAATCCTCTGGGGCGTAGAGTAATGGAAAGCCCTGCTGTTACCTAATTGACTGGATTATAAACTTTCCCCTGTGTGTGATTTTCAGGGAGGACGCTTGTGGAGACTGGCTGAAGCCTTGTGGAGATGGAGTCCGATGCACCAGGCGGCTGCGTCTCAGAAGCTGGGCCAGCAGCTGGTGTGTAGAAAGGAATGCTGGCACTGAAAGCAGCAGCTTCACTCTGTTTTATATTTAAAGACATGTCTTCTTTTATTCACTCTTTTTTCACGCGCTTCTCCTCCTCTCGTAGGACTGTGTGTTCGGCCAGTACTCGGTGAAGTGCATTCTGGACCAGGACGTGCTGCTGCAGGAGGATGTGGAGCTGATCGAGCTGCTGGACCCGAGTCTGCTCACCCTCGGCTCGTCGTCTGCCTCTGGCTCATCCAGCCGAGCGAGCGCCCTGCCCAGACCGAGCCTCATAGCCCAGCCCTCCCTATGGTACATTGTCAAGACAGAAAACACACACACACACACCACAGTGGAAGGGCAACACAACTGGTTCGCCAGAGAATATAATGCGTTCCAGCACAGCAGCAGCGCAAACAAAAGCTACAACCTCTAAATCATTTCAGTCTAACCACGACCTTTCTCACAAAGGGTTCTGACGGTCATGAAATTTCCAGGGCTGGTACCTGCGGTTATTCCACAGGCTAGTTAATAACATGTCGGGCAGGAAATCCAAAGTGTGGGATCATTTTGAGAAGGTGAAGGACGAACCCAAGGTGATACGTAAACTCATCTTCATTGGTCGACTACAAACATGACGTATCATCTGAAAAGTGGAAGTAGCTACATGCCCATTAGCCCACAGCGTCATTAACAGGCGGCTCGCTCAGTGTGTGACGTGCACTTGGAGATAAAATATAGGCCTATATTAATGAAGGTTGATTAGTACGGTTTTGTATTTCTCTGTAATGTAGCACAGTGTTAACAATGTTACTGACACTATTCATTCTCACACCTCCCTCAGGGACATGGCGGGGCTGGTCGGCCTGGCTGCAGTGCTGCTGGGTCTCTGCTCCATATCTGAGGGCCTGTGGCCGCTGGCCGCCGCCCCCTGGGGCCTGGCGCTGCTGGGCTGGGTGGGGCTGAGGGGCATCACGCTGTGGCGACAGGGCTGCATGGAGAGAGCCGTCCACTCGCAGGCCACACAGCTGCAGACTCTGGTGCACAACAGCAAGACTCTGACCGGGCTGTCTCGCAAAGCCTTGCGCCTGGTGCAGGAGACGGAGGTCATCTCCAGAGGGTTCACCCTGTAAGTGTGCTCGTTTTCTGTCCTCCTACATGCATATCACCCAATCACAGAATGCATTTCCTGTCAGGACTCAAGCTGCTCAGTTGATCCACTACTTTGTTGGCAGTGTGTTAGTCAACTTACCTCGTCAGGTAGTGTGTCTGTAGGCGGTTTATTATTTATGTTAGCACCTAGTTCAGACCACTGTTTGTCTTTGTCTATGTGTGTAGCTTTAGCACTGTCTATAAAACACACTACAGCATTACACTTCAGTCACTATGTAAGTTAAAGGAATAGTTCCTGCTCTTGAGGAGTTAGATGAGAAGATCAATGCCACTCATGTTTGTACGGGAAGTATGAAGCTACAGCAAGCAGCCAGTTAGCAGAGTTTAGCTTAGCATAAAGACAGGAAATAGGGAAACTGCTGGCCAGGCTCTGTCCAAAGTCTGACTAGCATGGCCAGTTTTTGTACAGATTAAACAAACAAGATATAAAATGTTATTAGGTAAGTAATGTCACATTTGGACGGAGCCAGTTTCAGTCCCTGTTTCCCATCTCGGCTAACCGGCTGCATCTGTAGCCTCATATTTACCTCACGAATATGAAAGTGCGTTTGCTCTCCACATGTACCACCTGAAGGATTTAACGTGTCCTAAAATGTGGGACTGTTCCTTTACTAGCATGTCATATTGTTGGTTCGTACACACCTGCCTTGTGTTTCTGACACTCCTGTGTAGTGCTCATTGTCTCAGTCCGTCGGTTTCGTCTCGTGTGTCGTCCTCAGTGATGTGATGTTCAGTGTTGTGTGTGCCCCCCTGCCTCTTTGGGACGTCTCCACAGTTGTATCACATTTCACTTGTCAAGTTTGCTCGACAGGGTGAGTGCGGCCAGCTCCTTTAGCAGGGCGGGCCGGGGGCGGTGCCAAGAGGCCAGCAGCTGATCGGACTGAGGAAGGCCCTGTACCGGGCGCTCCGCACGGCCTTCAGAGCGTCACGTAGAGCCACCTGTCATATGCTCAAGGCATATCCTTTACCTGGAGAGAAAGGCTTAGTACTCAAGTGTTTTCATGCTGCGTTGGCCTGTTTGTAGTGACACAGAGGCTTGATTGAATACTTTACATGAAAGCACAAATAATGTCATGGAAACAGATTTTTATTCTAAGCAGAGTTGATCTATTATCATGATTTACATAAAATAAAAAAAAATGCCCATTCTTTTCACAACGTACTTTGATTTCACTAGCTCGTCATTTAATTTACTACACATTATTAAAAAATGTTATACTCTGCAGTCACCTCCACTGAGTCACCGCACAGGGGGCTGAAAGGGTGTTAACAAGAGGACATGTCATGTGCTGTAGTGAGACAAAGATCCTGCTGTGGCAGCTGGATTTCTTTCATATCCCTGCAAATGTTACATCAAAATGAAGCTCAGAACCTGCAGGTGTTAGCTGATTGTTATTTTTTTAGAAAGAGATGTTTTAAGACTTAATGTCCACTATCATCCTGCCAAGTATTTGATGGTTATTTCAATAGTTGGAAACAAAAAGAGGTGGGAAATAAATGTGGCATCAAGAAATGAAATATAATAATAATAATAATAATAATGAAAAATAAACCCCCTGAAATAAATACAAATATCCTTTGAAAAATAGCTTTTTTAAAATTAAACAATTGATTAAATTGATTCATTTATATATTTATATTTACATTTATTTTTAAATTTTTATTTATTTCCTCATACCCATATTTCTTTATCTCATAAGGATATTTGTTCATGTTATAGCTGTATTTTTTATTTTCTAGGCATATTTATTTATTTCATAGGGATATTCTTTTATTTCATAGATCTATTTATTTATTCTGGGGCGTACTGACTTATTTCATAGATATTTTATTTTATAACCATATTTATTTATTTCATGGGTATAATCTTTATTTCATTAGCTTTTTTTTATAGTCTCGTTTATTTATTATAATAAATAATATTAGCTTAACTGACATTTGATAGTGGTAGGATTCAAATGGTCCACAAAATGTAGTTTTGTTAAAAATTGAAATAAAGAATAAGACACAGTGAAAGAGAGATGAAAAGTAGGCCACAGTATGAGGATGGGCAAATATATATTTTATAATTAATTATATTCCATTCTTATATCAGTTTGATGCTGTGAAGGCACAACAATTTCATTTTCAATGAATATCAGGTTAGAAAATACTGATATAACGCAGCTTTTGGGATAAATGCAGCCCACTTCCTGTCTTATATCAGAATACAAATACAGACAGAGACATATAATGACATCTTTGTACACCTCTGTTAACTCACCTGGATTTGGTGTTGTTTGTAAAGCAAAATGCATAAACTGATATTGTTTGTCCGATGCATACATACCCTTAAAGCTTCTCTTACATCTGCAGTGTGGAGGGAAAATGTCACTGAGTTCCTGGCTTTTGGGACTGAGAACAGCAGCTGTTACTCAGTAAGAGGAGAATGCTTGTCCTTTGATGGCGAGGTTGGAAATTCCCGGACCTTTTTGATGTCATTCAATTGTTCTTTATTTTGCACTCTTTGATAGTCATTAACATGCAAAGGGACGATGGAATAACCCTCTGTAAATTCAGATTTATGTGAGGTTTTATGAGACAAAAAGAAGGTGCAGACATTGTTTTCACATAAGTGTGATGCATCCTTAACCCCTCCCAACGTTCCCTCTGAACTCTGAGATCGATAATGTGACCAACTATGTGTCTGCGGTGCCTCTGAAGGAGCTGGGGCTCGGCCTGGGGATCGAGCACCTGGGTGATGAGCAGGCGCAGGAGCTGACGGATGACTACAGCCTGCCTGCCCTGAAGGTAAGGCCCAATTTATCCTGCAGGCGCGAGAGAAGTTATGATCTTCTCGTCTGGCTCTTGGCAACAACGGGAAGAAGCTTATTCTTAATCCACTTCATCCACTTCTCTGCTGTCTATCTTGTCACATCAGTGTCTTCTAACGCTTACAGTTTTGTCACATAGCTTATTGCTTCAGAGCGTCAGTCCTTCATGATGTCATTTTGAAGTAAAAGGACTGAAACAAGCAACAGTTGACGGCTAAAAAAGCCAAAGAAATGTCCTGGTTTTACGATGACGGTTATAATTATATACGTTTGTCCTCCTGCAGATGCTGTTTCAGCTGTGGGTGGGACAAAGCTCTGAATGTTTCCGTCGACTGGCTCTCCTCCTGTCGCCCCAAAGAATAGAGGAGCAGGAAGAGGGGCTACCTAAAGGAGACACCTCCCCTCCTCTTCCTCCTCCTCCTCCCCCGCTGCACCGCTCCATCGCAGCAGTGACCGAGCCCCTCCATCACGCTCTGGCCAGCTGTGCGGGTGCAGCGCAGCTACGACTTCCATCGACACTTTGAGACCCAGCTGAGGACGACGGGCTCGGACAAGACGGGCAGAGCCAGGGAGAAATGCCGAGAGCTCAACACCCTGCACACCTCCATCCGAAGCCTGCAGCTGCACCTCAAAGCCCTGCTTAGCGAGTGAGACACACACTCACTCACACAATCCTGACTGTCCTCATTCTACACTTCCTATAAGAGGAGATGGACTTTAATGACCAGTGTGGGGAAACTGGGTCATTCCACCAGCAGAGCAGTAATAATGCATAGTTAAGACATAAATAAGGTATATAAAGATGCAGGGATGGACAAGAAATATACTGATATGTAAATATTTAAAATACAGAAAAGCAGGACCTTCACATATGAAATCAGGGTTGCAACAATTTATTTTTATTATCGATTCATCAATCCATTGTCGTCTGCTTACCCAGACTGGGTGGATTAATCCGAAACATGCTCTGTGTAGGGTGGGTTGTCTGCCAAGTTCTCAGGCCTCCATAACCCCCACCCTACATAAACGCAACCCCTAGTTATGGATAATGAATGAATAAATGCCTGTGTATTTCCCGGAGGCCAAGGTGACGTCTTCAAATGGTATGTTGTGTCCAACCATGGTCCAAAATGAGAAATGAAATTATTATTATCATGTGTGACAAAGAGAAGCATCCAGTTCTCACATTGGAAAAGGATGAAACCAGCAAACGTTTGGCTTTTTTGCTTTAAATCTTCCTAAAACTATCAAAATAGTTGGCATTAATTTTCTCTCAGTCGACTCATCAATTAGGTTGCGATCACACCAAGATGAAACGCTAGAAGCGACATCAGTAAAACCATTGTTCCTATGATATAGCGCGTCTGGCCGGCGTTCAAGTGTCTTTTTAGACGTGTGTTTTTGTAGACGCTTCTTTTTAGACGCTGAAAAGTTAAAATATTTTCAACTCTCTGAGCGTCAGACGGCAGTAGATAGCGTGCATTGAATCAGCACTTCCAGCGTTGCAAGCGTCTTTGAAGCGTCCGTGTCTCTAGCGTCTCATTTCTGTGTGATCGCCCCCTTAATTAACTAATCATTGCAGCTCTGATTTAAAAAAATATAATGCAAAAATTAAATAATTTTAGAACGCATGAGCCACAAATAAAAGATATAATATTACTGCAAGGGAAAATATAAAAGTTCAAAGTATCACTGAATGTTAAAAAAAAACCCCAAAAAAAACCAGTAGTGACATTCTGAGTAAATCTTTCAGGACCCTGACACACCCAACCGACAGACAGATGTCAGTTAGTGTCGACAGTCTGTTGCCCTATTTTTTGCAGCGTGTTCCGCTCCGTTGGCACTAGTCGGCCCTTGTTGGCTGTTATTTGGCCAATTCAGCACTTTGAATCAGCGTCAGAGCTGGCAGGGCCCGTTGGTGAATGAAATCACCCTTGAGAAGAGAAACAGAAGTGAGGAAAGTAAACAAACAACTTAAATCAAGAGTGTGTGAGATCAAAACATGTTAATGTCTAACTAGCGTTGAATCCTGTTTTTGCGGTGTGATCTAGTGCAGATTTTTGGCCGAGATGTAGGTGACGTGATGTGATGCAACAGTTGGCTTTTGTTGCCATGTTTCAATGATGTCAGTTTGGTGTCTGGGTCTTTATTTCCCTAATCCTTGATATGTTACACAAATATAAAGGTGCAAGTTACTGTTCTTCACACCTGTCTCATGTTTGCATCAGTGGCATTGAAGTTCATTTTTATATATTGGGTGTTTAATACCTTGTTATTGGAATCTTAAAGTAGAGCTATGAAAGGAAATGAGGCCAAAGAGATGAAGGATGACATGCAACCAAGATTGTTGTCACATTTGTCCTCTTTATCTGTTCTTGATCTCGTCAGGATGATCATCCTGGAGGACGACCTGGAGAAACTGATGGTGTCCAAGGAGCCGACAGAGTTGACATACGAGGGCTACCAGGACCTCAGTGAGCGGCTGCACCAGCTGCAGCCTCACATGCAGGCCAGCACCGGCTGCTGGGAGGACACCATCAGCCAGGTGGAGCGCATGCTGAGACGCGTCAACGCCTGTCCAGGTGAGCTGGGGTCAAACACGAACACTGCTGTGTGTTAAATATGACGCTCCAGCTGACAGCCAAGACACAACAGTGACATCCCCTATAGTAGTATATTGGTTTCCATTTACACAGCGCCTATATTTAGCACTTCCTTCCTTTACCATGACTCATACTATTGACAGTCGTGGAGGAAGCAGCTCAATGTGTGACACAAAACAGACCAACCAGAGCGGGACAGTCAACACAGTGACCAAGCTCCAATATTAAGTCATCTGTTCATACAGTTCATACACACACCATCTCTGCAGGTAATGCTGGGGGTCAGGAGCAGTGTTGTCCCCCTGTACCTGAGATCCCTGCTCCTCCTCCGTCCTACCCGCTGATCCTGGACAGAGACCCTGTGCCAGAAGAGCTGGTGAGTTCTCTCATCACAGTTAAGATCAAATGTCCCTCAGTCGTCTCAGTCATCCTCCATCCTGATCTGTTTCCCTGTTGTCACCCTCCCCTGTCGTTTCATTTGACCAGGAGTGGGAGGCCTACGTGTCCGACTCAGACTCTGACGGCGAAGGCAGAGGCTCTTGGTGCGACATCTTGTCGCCGGAGGAGCGGGAGCGTCAGCGGCGGGAGAGGGAGGAGTCCCGCCGCGTCCTGTCAGAGCTCAAAGCTGTGCTGGGCTTCCGTGCGTCAGAGGGGGAGAGGATGAAGAGGAAGCAGCTGCTCTTCAAAGACCAAGGTCTGTACTGATCCATGTCACCTCTCTGCTGCCATCATTTATAGAAGAGGATGTTAGAGTGTAATGGGCTATCATGCATGTTTTCGGGTTCATACTTGTTTTTTGGGTCTCTTCTAAAACATATTTACATGCCTTAAAGTTAAAAAAACCCACTTTATTTCCATGTGAAATTGATATATATAAACTCTTGTAGATCCACTCATTAATAAAAGTGTAGTGATGAAAAGTTGTGATGTGGAAAACCCAGAAACTGACCAGTCAGAGCAGACAATCATACCAGTCACAACAGATGGAGCGTCCACATCACATTTTTAATTCAAACCAAAAATCAATAGATCTGTTCAATTCTTAATGATCTGTTTCTCTTCCCTGCAGCTGCTGTGACGCCCTCAGCTCGCAGCGACACTTCAGATCCCGTCACAAACCTGTCAGACGCTCCTGCCACTCTGGGATCAGCCGAAAGTGATGAAGAAGGAAACCACTTTCAGAGTGCAATGCAGGAAACGAAGGGGAAGGAAGAGACGGCAGGGTGAGGCCCGACCCCTCCGCAGAGCCGGTAACGGAGTTCAGCTGCGGCTCGGAGGTGAAGGAGGGGATTTGGTTGGAACTTCAGTGTGCACGAGAGGAGGAGGAGGGGCGTCCGAGCTGCACCAGTACGACGGCGTCCTGGAGGAGGGCGAGGGCCAGAACGGTCTGGACTGCTTCGTGAAGCCTAAAGTCCCCGCTGTGTCCGTGATGGACAGACTGACGGAGCTCCACGGCTCAGAGGCGCTCAGCTTCAGCTCCGCCCTCGCCGCTCAGGTGGCGGCACGCTCGCACTCGCTCATCGCCATGGAGGAGCAGACGTTTGGAGATGATGAAGAGGATGACGATGAAGAGGAGAACGACAGACGAACCCCTGAGAAGGACTTAAGCTAAAAACCGCGCTGCTTTAATGGAGCACTGAGCAGAGACTGTATTTCTGTCTGATGTCTGGGTGTCTGTGATCGATGGGTCTGTGTTACGTCTTTACTGTTTCTGCTGTGGAGGCATTTCAGATTTACGCCACTCTCTATCGCCCATCCGTCCATGTCACCGTTCATTACCCACAATTCTTACTGCTCTTTTGCTGTTGAAACTCAGGTACCAGAACCACTACAACAAATATGACCTTGGAGTGTTTTAATGTCCGGAGACCAGAATGTCTACAGTTTGCCTGGTGACGTCCACATGGTGTGTATCGTTCAGTAGATGTGGGAACAAAGATTGTATGTAACAAGTCGATGGCTTCAAATTTAAAAATGTGTAATAGAAGAAAGTGGTCGTTCGGGGCTGGAGGAGTTACGAGGTTTGAGAGCAATATTTTGATTTACAGCAGTACCTCTGTGTGTTCAGACAGAACGTGAAGTTGGACATGAGTTAGCCTGCACGTGAATTGATGCGAAACAATGATGGTGCAGTTTTTAAACGTTTAATCTTAAGCGAGAAAATTTGAGCTTGTTCCAGGTGGTGTCGTCATGATACTGGAATTTCTAATTTCCAAACAGCACTTAAAAAAATATCAAAGATGATTTTTGATACCATGGGGAACATTAACATTATTAACACAGATAAACTTTTAACTAATCAATATGACTATGAAATTTTCAAGTTATGGAAGCTTAATCGAGCCTGGAGCCCAGCTGACTGGGTGAGAGGCGGGGTCCACCCTGGACAGGTCACCAGACTGTCACAGGGCTGACACATAGAGACAACCATTCACACCTATGGACAATTTAGAGTCACCAGTTAACCTGCATCCAACCAGAGTACGTGGAGAAAACCCACGCTGACACGGGGAGAACATGCAAACTCGGTCTGAACCAGATGCCCTCTTGCTGCGAGGCGAGACTGCTAACCAGTGCATTAATAAACTAGCGTCTCCCCTTAAAAGAACTGTCACTGTGTTGCCTATTTCTTGCCTAAAATGTCATCAGAAGCATATTTTAGTACACAGTTTAGCTGTAATATGAGAATTGTGAACAGGTAGCCATGTTTCCTGTGTTGTAAAAATGGAGGCTGAAAAACTGACATTGAACGGTAAAACTAAGAAGTTCCGATCAAAAATCAACCAAGATTTTGTCGCCAGTTTCTCGCCCTAAAACTTCAACTTACCCCACCAGTGGGAGCGTCTATTGGTCCGGTACGTTGCAGTGCATTCTGGTAGTTGTAGGTTTTCTACCTCTTGAGCAAAGCAAACGCCACAGACCTTTCTCTCCGTTTTCTCTGGTCATGTAGCACCAATTTTAAAACTATTTTCATCTTTCTACTGCTTAGTTTTTTGAAAAGTCCGTCTTTGCAATGAAATACTTCTTTTAGTACTTGAGTTGGTATAATGAAGGTTTCGGGCGAGAAAACGTAGTCCAGGGTTCAAGTTTGCGCGAATGTTTGCTTTCTGTCTGAACACACCTAAAGCAGAAGGTTGAACTCAGCTGGCCTTAATTCTTGTCGTCCAACAGCGTGAGAGGGAACTCTGCTCGAAGAGGAAGTGAAGATCTATTTTTACTGTCAGCGCTTTATTTTTGTCCGGCCCTTTCTGCAGTCTATCTCCCTACTTACCGTCTGACCGGACACAATGGGGGTCGGACACGTAGCCGACCACACGCTCACAACCCGGTTTGGAATACAACACTACAATTCATAAAGACTGGAGCGGTCCCATCTGTCAGCGTCTGTGTTTACAGGGGCGCACTCGGAGGAAAGACTTGTTTATGACTCGACACTTTATGAACTGAACTGCTGTGAGGTTTGAAATCAAATACTTGTACGGGTAGAGTGATAAAAAGGAAGATGGTTTTCTCTTGTGTGAGGGCAATCTATAACTTTATGTTTCATATGAAGATGCCATAAGAGTCTGACTCCCCTGGTGTATGCCCCAACCCCTCCACTCCTCCACCCTCCCAGTCTCCCTTGTCACCATGTCTGCCTTGTCCTGACCCCTCCTGCACCCTCTCTCCGGGTGAGGTCTACCCCCCCCCTTCCCTCCTGCATTTTCCAACGTGAAATAAAACACCATTCTGGAAGTGTGTGGTGCATCCTGAGGTCTTTTCTGACGCTCCTGTTTCAGAGGCTCTCACGCCCGGGGTAGAGGAACAGGTTCGGTGAGTTACTTGATATGTTTTGTGGGATTTTTGCATTTGTCCCGGCCGCAGCAGCTGCCGCTCCACTTTAAAGCCGCTGCTGCCTTTGGAGACTTGATGTAGTGGACTAAAGACTTAAAATTTAAGTGCCCCTGTCCTGGGATTTAATGCACTTAAGAAGGGAAACACCATATTTCAGTAACTCTACCTCTGACGTTTGAGTTTGGCATTAAACACATCCCACTGAAGCCGCTCACACTCAAGCTGTCTCTCTCTTGAGGGGGCCATGAAGACAATAAAATGTCCAATAAATGACAAACATGCCTCTAAATATAAAGCAGCAAACTGCTTTATCAATGACACTAAGTTAGTAGGTTGTTTACTGTTGCAGCTGTGCCACCTAGTGGGCAGTTATGTGACTGCAACAGGTTAATGTGGCAATGCAGCAATTTTGTTGCACATATCTGTGTGTAAAAATTAGCTTTATATATATGAAAACAATATATAATACTGTGTATGATTTTAGACGCTTGTTTTATTTATTTTTCTCACACAACACAACTTTAATTATTTTCTTAGAAATAAATGTTGCACTCACGATATTTACATTTATGATTATATTGTGATCAGTGCACTTTAATACTTTAGTAATTCCTGCCAACAGGTTGTGTCCTCATCAGGGTCTCTCCTCAGCGCACGAGCTCCCGTTCAGCTGATTCGGCATGTTTTACTTCGTGCTGCCTTCACGTGCCCGGATTAAGCTCCGATTTCTCGACATGCATGTTTAAAGGTCCAGCCATGAATGCTATTAGCTGGTTTTTGATAGGTTTCAAAAATATAAAACAGTTAAAAATATAGACTCTCCTAAGATGTGTTTTTGTTTTTACAATAAACATAATAATGTCATCAGAGCAGAATGAAGAAGACAACACGGACTCGCAGTTTACATAATAAAACATTTATTTTAGCTGAGTTGATTTTCCAACTTCTATAACTCTAATACACACATGAAAATAATACTAATAACAACAATAACACAAAACCAAAGCTGATGGAAAAGCTGTCAGCTGAAGCCTCAGTGCATTGCACCCACCTGTTAAACAATAGTTTTGTAGCATTCTCTATTTCTCTCTCTATATTTATTCTATTTAACTTTTGTTTAACCAGGAAATCACATTGAGATTGAAAATCTCTTTTACAAGAGACACCTGGCCGAGGTAACAGCCAATTAAAATACATTTAAAATGCAACAAATACAACATATAATACAGAAATGGGAGTTTTTGATTGGGCCTTGATAATCAGCTCTATTTATGACTCATAAATCTTTTTTGTAGCATTCAAATTGGATTTGAGCACATATTTCTCCAAACCGTCACACACAGTAGTTAATGTGTGGAACTATAAAAGAAAGATATCAATGAATTTACATGGACGATCTCTTTTGTTTTGTGTAATATCGCATAAGAAATTTTTGCCGTCACATGATTTATATGTGGTTTCCAATAAAGTTTATGCTGAACAAATAGTGAAAATGGAAAAACATAGCAGGTAAAGCTGGATTACAAACTGGGCAAAGTTAAAAAACAAACAAAAACAATTAAATAATAGATAAATATATATATTTTTAATCAGGCATAAATACAGGTCTACAATATAAACAAATTGTGCAGAGAGTATTGTAAATGGATAAAGTGAATGTAAACAAGAATGTAATACATGTATAACGAGAATAATAAATATAAAAAACACAAAGGTGTAAACAGCTTGTAAAACAGTAAGCACAATATATAAAATGTATAATCAGAATCAGAAATACTTGTTGATCCCCAGGATGAAATTGTGATTCGTTATATTCGATCTGACGTGAAGGATGGAGGATTACAGAAGTAGAAATAACACACGTGACTGTAAAATGTAAAATATTAGATATTAATTATTTTTAAATATATAATGTGTACAATGTGTTTAGTGTGTTCACTGTGAACAATATTTTAAATATGTGCCTTATGCTAAAATACAGTGCATAAACCTGGTGTGTTAAGTTAGAATATATACATGATAAAGGATGTATAAAATATACTCATAGTTTATTATTGTAACTAGTACTAAAACTAAACTAAAGTAAAACAAGATGACGAGTGTAGTTGCTGCGGATTATAAGCGAGTGTCCGTGAACGCGGCACCGCACTCAGCACTCCCACAGTCCCTCGCGCTTCCTTTTCCAGCAGCGCCTGTGATCATGGCGGACGTGGTAGCGGAGCAGGTACCGGACCAGACTCCGGTCCCGGAGCGGGAGCTGAACGGGGAGGCGGAGGACCGAGAGGAGGCCGAGCCCGTGGGAGAGACGGCGAAGAAGAAGAAGAAAAAGAAGAAGAAGAACAAGTCGGCAACGACAGGTGAGGCTGGCGCGAGCAGCTTGTAGCTAACAGCTAACACCGCTAATGTTACTTATTAGAGCGAAGGGTTAGCCGCGGTTAGCTGGGACCAAGGCGGAAGTGACCTTCAAAATAAAAGCGGTCAAGTCTTCGCATGTGGGGAAAAGTTTTATATTCTCTTTACGAATTGGGTTTGTAAACAAATTATAAATCAGAATATAATTCCAAAAAAGCTAGAAATTTTTACCAGTGCATGGGACGAAATGTAGATATATTTCTCCAAGAATTGAATTGTCAAGTAAATTTAAAAAAAAAAGATAAATAAGTGGGTATTTTATATTTTCTTAAGCTGCATTCATTTTGTCCTAGTAGATTTGGATAAATATAGCTTTGATGACAACAGAGACTTAAAATAAAAAAATAGATAAATAAAAAGGCACATGTAACTGTCAGCGTATATAAGCATAAAATAACTAAGTTTCAAAGAAACTGAATACATTTCCATTTTACATAAGGATACAAATAGCGTGTCTAAGTGGCGTTTTGAGAAATATCACTGTCTGTCTTACTTTTTAAAAAAATATATACATCTCTATGTTTAAATATATTTAGTCACGTGTAATTTCACTGATTTCTTTTTCTTTTTTTGTGTTAGAAATTTCAAACTAGGGTCTTGGATTTTTGCTGACCTGAGACTTGATTATCCATTTAGAATAATGTAATCTATTGAATAACTAATATTAGTTTCTTTTCTTTTTTTTTTTTAAGATAGGACAGTGCAAATGAATAAATACACACAATATGAAAATGCCACAATTAGGTGAAAGGCTAATTTTCACCTGTATGTGTTACTCAAGGCTATCTAAAATTCAAGAAAGCTCAAAACAATGAGTAAACAAAAAAATAAAATATCAACAACATGAACATAAAAAACATTTAAAAAAAACCCACAAAAATAAAATAACATCAACATTAACATAAAAATCTTAAAAAAAAACTTTAAAAATTAAATAAAAAAGTGCATACAGTTTTAAAAACTTCTTTAGACACACCCAAAAAATTATTTTAACATTTTTTTTTTTTAGTCACAAGAGTGTAATGATCGTCAAATGTATGATGCAGTGCTAAGACTTGAGGCAAAGTTGAATTAAACATTTTTGTCAGTCATGCCTTACATGCCCTGTATTATATTTTTAATAATATAATTAAAGAGCAGTTTGAATTGTGACGTTTATTTTGAAAGTCACACCGGAAGAGCGTCGATGAAACACGCGTGGCTTGACGCTGATCCTCATTAGCCATGCGGGTTGAGGACAGTGTGGATGGTGTTTTCTGTGGCGCCTGTCAGGCCTCGTGAAACTCGCCGGGCTTCAGCCACAGCTCCACACAGCAGCACTGACATTTAACACAGCTGATAGTAAAAATATTTTCCTGCTCATCTCGAGATAAAGCAGCAAAAATCTGCTGATCTAACTGCTCCCTGTAGCTACTGTCCTCCCTGCCGACTGCACTGAGCCTCAGCCAAGTTTTCCTGTTTCGTAATTCCCGTTTGTCAGAGTTATTATGTAAGGAGAACACCCAAAGGAGAATTTCCTTTAATAAATCAGCCACATCAAAACATTACGAACCAATGATCTGCACACACTTATGGGCCAAACACGCCAGTATTATATTATCTGTAATAAAGAGATATTTTTTAAATGTTAATAGCCTACAGAACAAACCCAGGAGCATAATTTTGATCATGATAACAATGTGCCCTGTTTGCTACATTTATATGAATGCTTCTGTAAAATCATTGTTGTTTTACTACAATTTTAAAGCATTACCTGAACACCTACTTGTTGTTTTGACAAACCCGAGAATGACACTGGGTTTTTTTTTTGGGGGGTTGCAGTAACAAGTGTTTTGTGCAGAAATGTGGGAAACAAGCTGTGTCAACCGCTGTGATGACATAAACTCCACTTTCTGCAGCTGACTCAGCAGCATTCTTGCTGATGTTGATGTCAAAAAGTGACTCCTTTAAAACCCTCTTTACACCCATAATGGTTAGTTGGAGCCGCCGCCACTTACAGTAAACAATAATTAATGTACAACTATCAAACAGTAGCAGCTCCTCCACAATACACACTATATTGCCTCTTTGTATTTGTGTTATATTCTCTTCAAGGTTTTTAAAATCATGTACACATGACACGATATCAGAATAGATCCAGTGAATGTATTTTGTGGATCCTGAGTCAGCCATGATGTGACATTAAATACAGTCATTGGTGTCACAATCCAGTAGCTGCGTTCAAAATCTGTACTAATATTCTGCTCTTATATTGCAGTATGCAAACACTTGACACTACGCCGCCATAAATATCCCACAGTGCAATGTGGTAGACATGACACTGTTCATGACAATGGACGGCGAACAAGGCAGCTCTGAAATGTTATTATGTAATAAATACATCTCCAGAGGTGAATGACTTTGGTCATGAGTCTGCTGCCTGGTGTGTGAGTTAGGAAATGCTATATAAAGTATTGTGGTAGGTACGCAGGCTGTACGATGACAGCGCGTACTAGGTTGCTCACCTGGCAGCTGCAACCCTGCCGCTATTTCCATCCATGTTTCGTCCTTCTTTACGCGATCATGGTCAGAGCTGGAGGACACATCGTACAGGCCAGGCTTCTGCTGCCACAGCTCCACAAGGCTTCCTCTTTGATGGAATCACACACATTTCTTTCAGCGCGTTTTACTTCCATGGCGAGCTGCTGTCCGTGTGTTTGTTTGGATTTAGCGCGGTACGTTATTTTATGCTGCGTTTCTATTGGTTTGTTAGTAGACGTAGGTGGTAACAGCAGTCACACAGGGAGATGGTCGTCCCAAATTTCATATTCCAGGCTGTCTTTGATCGCAAGACTGTGACAGCAGCCATCCTTGAACCTCTCCTGAACCTTGTGTGCCATAGGACCACCATTTTAGAGCCACAGCCAAAGATATCACCCCGTTTCTTTCACGTTGGTCATCTTTGGTCTGGGCCAGCCCAAAATCGCTGTGTGTATAGCGATCAAATAATGTGTTTTTTGTAATAAAAGTGATGCAAATAGACATTTACAAGCAAAATTATTTAATGAATTTCTATACAAAATGTACAGAAAGGTAAAATCATCAAGTTTTGAAAAAGTAATTTTGTCTTTAATGCTATTATCTTATATATAGATTATCTTTGCAATATGATTATCTTATATAATGTTATTACTATCGTAAAACATTCTCCAGGTCCTCTGAAACTCTGCAGGACTTATTTCCACCCTGCCCAGCAGCGGTACCGTGGCGAACGGTCCCTAACTGCGGGGAGAACGGAGCAGGCCTCCCCCGAGGTCCGCTGCTTAACCCGGTCTATCTCCTCCACACTTTGAGTTATCTCCACACATGAAACGCTCGCACTGTCGAGCCCTGTTTAGTCTGAATGTGACTAGCTAAGAGTTGGTACAGCTCTGGTTTTTGCCTTTAGCCAGCACTTGACCTTTGTTTTGGAGGATTTAAAATCTGTTATCAGTTTGATTTCACTTGGTTATGTGTCCCAGAGTCGACAACCCTGGATGGAAAAAGCTGACAGTCCAAATTTAGATTTATGATATTATGGTATCTCAAAATTGCCACTCACACTGCTCCTTGTTACTCTGCTACTGTCTTGTCTTTGAATAAATCCGGACAGATATGTGAATGTAAACGGTGATGCTTGAGCCCATACTGTCTTATTAATTTAACAGTTGAAGTTTTACTGTTTTTGAAACCTTGCTCACAGGCATTTTATTGAGGATCCAAAATTACTCCTGAAAACAGCGTTAAGCATTATCTGGAGACAAAGATGACCGTGACATAACGTTACACAACAAGTTCGCCTGCGGTTCACACTTTCTAACATCCAAAGTTACTCCTACACATGTGATGAGAAACAAAAACTCCAGAGATTCATGCTCGCACATGCCAGTGGAGCTGCAGAACAGGAAGTGGCATGGTAATTACAGCTCAGTGTGTCCAAAAAGACACATACTACTGTTAATGTACACACAAGTATGTTGAACGATGGTGCACATTTTGGGATGTAGTGTGTATTATGTGATTTCAGACGCAGCGTGTCCTTCTCCTCTCAGTTATATTTCTGAAAGTCACAAAAGAGTCACTGATTTTGTTTTCGGAGCCGCAGCAATCCATAAGCATAAAGAATTTTTTAATTTGAGAGATCTGGTATGAGATTGGTGCCCAGTATTTTTATTTTTAGCTGAGAGAGCTCTGCTCTAAAAGATGATGCTGATATAATAATTAATGTCTGTGCATTTCTTTCTAACTGCTTTTGTTCTCCCACTTCGCCCTCTGCTTCCTGCTGCTCGTGCTGACGCAGCAGCTTTGGCTGCTGCTAGCTGATCGTTCATTGGTCTGATTGTGTCTACTCGTTGTTGATGATCTTTCTGCTGCTGCAGGCCCTGAGGCGGAGGCTGATGAGGTTGCCGAAGTGACCAAACAGCTGGAGAAGCAGGCGATAGAAGACAAAGAGAAGGAGGAGGATGGCGAGGAGGGTGAGTGTCTTAAACACACATCATCTTCTTAATAAAGCAGTGTTGACACATCACACGAGTTGGCGTAACAGCAGTGTCTTCACTCACACAGATGGAGATGACGGAGAAAACTCGGCAGGGAAAAAGAAGAAGAAGAAAAAGAAGAAGAAAGGACGTAGGTTGACCATATTTTAATTTTAGTGCCGCTAAAAAATAGTCGTAAAGCTCTGTTTGATGCTGCAGTGCTGTGGAGGATCACCCTGACTGAGAAAACAATCATCGCCCAGCTGAAGTTTTACCGCGTCAGGTCAGAGTCAGTTTGATGAGGTGTTTTCTTTTTCTCCTCCAGCCAAATCTCAGACTGATCCTCCATCTGTGCCCATCTGTGAGTTATACCCAAGTGGAGTGTTCCCCATCGGACAGGAGTGTGAATACCCCACCTTACAGGATGGGTAGGAAGAGCACACACACCACACACACACACACACACACACCCCACACACACACCTACACCTCTACATGTTTCTGCTAGTTTTCAGATGGTACATTTAGTCCTGTTCAGATCAAAGATTCATGACAACACAAGCTGAATGTACAACCAATTCTGTTCTGATTTGCAGCTTTTCAGGTTTATTTTGTGGCTGAATATAATTTATAGCTTCTAAAATTATGAATGAGGACAGTGATAGTGAGATACTGGCTACAGCTGCATTTGTAGTCGTGATGAAACGGCAAAATCATAAAAAAACCTGCGCTCCAGATGGACAGTGCTCATAATAAATACGCCACAATGATTTAAATAACCAGCGCAGATGAATCAGTCAGTGAGTATGTGTGTGTGATGTGCACATATATTGAGCAGCAGCAGTGACCAACCTTCCAACACCGACGCACTGTGAGGACGACATATATGTCAGCAGCCGTGGGGATGTACATGAGACAGACTCCGTGTCAGCAGGGACAAAGGGTGGTTGTCAGAGAGTGCAGTAACAAGCTGACAGTTTATAACTGACAAGACCAGCGGCCTTTGCTATAAGGTGATTGGCTGTTGAAACAGGTGATGCACCTTAGGCTCTATAACCAGCTGCTGTCGAGTCGACGAGCGGAGTTGCAGGTGCATCTTTACGTCTACCAGCTCTCTCTCATCTGCATTACTCCAGGATTTGAGTCATTTTGTCTCTGTGGCTCAAAACACACTGAGACGATGTGGCCGACACTGTAGCAAGTTTGATTTTGACGTCATTACTTAAAAACCTCTTACAAAATTTGGACATAATTTTATGTAGGTGACTTGTATCTGTTCTACTTGTTAACATCTATCAGCTGTTTGTACGAGCAGAGAGAGTCACAGTATTGATTGAAACACTAGCTGTCAAATGTTACATCTGCCCCTAAGTGCAGGAGCGATTGTAACTGCATGTGAGCTATGGGAGGCTTTTTATTAAAAGGAATTTGACATCTACAACTTGTAGCAGTTGTGGTAATTTATTTCGGCCCACGTTATTAATTTTATAGTCAGATATTGTCAGCTGGTAGTATCCTGCCTGCAGTTTTTCAGAAGTCATCAGTACAAGTTTGAATCTAGCAGACTGAGCTTTAGTGTTAGAGCACTAAACATGTTACTGGTGGGTATATTGTGTTTATATATTCAGATTTGCATGTTATTAAAAATGGTGGCGATAATGTTGCTGCTGTCTACAGTCTGTGCTGATGTACTCATTGACCCTGGTCAGCTGACAATGGCCAGGCGAGTCAGGAGACTTATGTTGTAAAACCAGCGATTGCCTGCAGTGTTAACGTGGTTACTTTCACCACTGACTGTCCCCAATCGTCAGCCTCTCTTCCATCTATAATTGAGGCCCAAAATAAAAACATGTGTTGTTGTTTTTCTCCCAGTCGCAGTGCAGCGTGGCGTACAACCAACGACGAGAAGCGGGTGCTGGATAAAGCCAACGAGGAGGTGTGGAACGACTTCAGACAGGCAGCCGAGGCCCACAGACAGGTCCGCCAGCACGTTCGCGGCTTCATGAAACCCGGCATGACCATGATTGAAATCTGGTGAGGATTTGTTTATCACTGCGATCCACTTCATCAGTATTATTATTTTTATGTACTCATGGCTGTTTGGAACTAGATCAGAGGTTTTTAAACTGTGATGCATCTCGTCATGTGGGATTTAAACTTGTGCGTCACCTGTATGCAAACCCAACACATGTGGCCTACACCGCTGTGAGCATTTATACTTGTGCCGTGGTGTGTCTGCAGTTACACCTTCAGAACACTAGTCGGCAGCAGGGTTTCTGTGAAGTGCTGTAAAGTTTAGTTGATTCAAAACACACATTAAACACACATTAAACATGACTTAATAGAGAAAATTTTAAACACAAGTACACAAATCAGCTTCCTCTGCTCATATGAAGCCAGGATAAATCACACACAAGACTAAAAATGCTGTTTTGTGGAGGCTTTACTGTCTTCTCAGTGTGTTTCTTATCTGTGAAATTAAAGTAAGACAGGAGGTCTGCGTCGCTAGAAAGAAGGCGATCCTTATAGCGCACGCAAATTTCCTGTGTTGAATAGTATTTTATTTGCACTTACATCTTCTCATTTTCTCTCGTCCCTCCCCTCAGTGAGCGGTTGGAGGACTGCTCTCGTAAGCTGATAAAGGAGGACCGGCTGAACGCTGGCCTGGCCTTCCCCACCGGCTGCTCTCTGAACCATTGTGCTGCCCACTACACTCCCAACGCCGGAGACACCACCGTCCTGCAGTACGACGACGTCTGCAAGATCGACTTCGGCACGCACATCAACGGTACTGCAGGAATTAAGTGCTTCTTCAGCTGCGCTTTGTGCTGATGTTGAACAGCGTTGCATTCAAGGACCACTCATAACAATAATGGATAGACAGAGCAGCTGCCACTAAAGATCTACACCTCAGGCAGCTAATGGTTTACATTCATTACTCTACATAATGAAAATTAATTGTCAGACACTTGAGACTCGACACTGAAAGGTAATTCATCATCACACTGGACTGTTTGTGTCGGTAATAATTTCCAAACAAGTTCCAGCTTTGTTGTAAGTGCACATTGAATACTAATTATGCAGCTCAGAGTGTTTTGATTTAAGTTTTACATTTTTTTACTGCACAGATATAAATTGAAATACGTTGCTGCCTGATGGAAATCAAAATCTCTTTTTAAGAGAATCCTGCATACACGAAAACACATTCAACACATTATAGTTTCAACACAACATCTAAAATCATAACTCAGCTCAGAACAGATCCACTAAAAGACGCTCTGCTTCTGCCTGGTGTCTGTTTGCAGGGCGAATCATTGACTGTGCCTTCACTGTCACATTTAATCCAAAGTATGACAAGCTGCTGGAGGCTGTGAGAGACGCCACCAATACTGGAATCAAAGTATGACGAACACAAACACGCTTTACTCTGATGTGTTTTATCCGCGCGCTGCCTGGAGCTCACGACTTCCTGTTTGTTGCAGAACGCCGGCATTGATGTGCGTCTGTGTGATGTTGGAGAGGCGATTCAGGAAGTGATGGAGTCCTACGAGGTCGAGCTTGATGGCAAAACATACCAAGGTGGGTTCTTTTGACCTCACGCTGAACAGTAGGAGCGATGGAGGTAGTTTGGTCTTGTCAGTTCATATGTAGAGTTACATATATGTTTTTACGAAATATCCTATTGCTTGTTTATCTCTGGCCCTTGTGTGTTCTGCTTCAGTGAAGCCAATCCGAAACCTGAACGGCCATTCAATCGGTCAGTACAGAATACATGCTGGTAAGACTGTGCCCATCGTTAAAGGAGGAGAAGCAACGAAAATGGAGGTGAGTTAATCACCAATTGACCTCTGCTGGTTTGTCAAAAATACTTGACATGTTTTGAATACTGGAATTCAGATTTTTTGCATTTTAAAGATTTTTAAAAGCCTAAAATCGTAAAAATGTGGCTGCATGTAAACTTTTTAAGGCCTTCAAGTTTTAGGCCTGTTACTGATTTTGTTGTTTTCACGGTGCAGGAGGGAGAAGTTTACGCCATTGAGACGTTTGGCAGCACAGGTAAAGGTGTGGTGCATGACGACATGGAGTGCTCTCACTACATGAAAAACTTTGACGTCGGCCACGTCCCCATCAGGTAATAATGCATCCCTCTACACAGAACATGCCCCTATTATTTGATGTTAGAATATTCCGAAGGGTCTGATAAAGGAGGAGCTTAAAATCAATTTGAAATGTAACAGGAAGTCAGTGCAGAGCAGCTCAGACTGGCCTGATGTGCTCTGAAATGAACGATATTGCATCCCCAGTCTAACACGACGTATGTTTACTTCCCTCCTTCCTCTCCAGGCTGCCCAGAGCGAAGCACCTGCTAAACGTTATCAACGAGAACTTTGGCACGTTGGCGTTCTGCCGGCGCTGGCTGGACCGTCTGGGCGAGAGCAAATACCTGATGGCCCTGAAAAACCTGTGCGACCTGGGCATCGTGGACCCCTACCCTCCGCTCTGCGACACCAAGGGCTGCTACACCGCTCAGTTCGAGCACACCATCCTGCTCAGGCCCACCTGCAAGGAGGTGGTGAGCCGGGGAGATGACTACTGACACCCCAACCCCACCCTCGAACAACACCACAGCCCCTCCTCGTCACCACCACACAGCACCCTCGTTAGCTCCCTCAGAGGCGGGACACGGTCGTCTCAGAGCAGCTTTGAGGGACGCCAAATGCTACTGTGTTCTCCCCACAATACACCACTCGCAGCTTGCAAGGAAGAAGGACTGGCCTTCTAAGTTTCCTATCATCAACCACAGCTAAGAATTATGAACAAGCCAACACGTTTCTGTCAGAGGAAGCATTGTGGTTTCCTGCAATGCCCCGCGGACCTCATTTTACAACATATTAAACCTTTATTTAAGCTGCTGCTGAATCTAGTGCACCCCCAGTATTCAAAGAGACGGTGAGCGTGGGGAACCCCCCCCCCCCCCCCCTCCCCCTTATACCTCCCTTTCATTTTCAAAGTTTTCAATGGCTCCACTCTGAGCCTCCAGTGCTTTAGTGCTCAAGTTAAATTCAGCACAAATGCTACTGACAGGTGTAAGACGTGGTTCGGCCAATGCATGGCCTGAAACCTCTGCAAACAGACAATTCCTAACATTTAAAACTCGGGGTGTCGTCATAATAAATCTCCATACAGACACCGTGCATCTGCAGACGTATGTTTGGCTTCTGTCGCAGCGGGAGGGAACTCTGCACTCTGGCCCTCTAGCGACCGTTTCTTTGATATTTGTAAAATATCTTTGAAGTGGTTGCTGCCACTGTTTGTTCCCCAGTTAAAACGCTTCATTTTGAACTCCCTGAAAATGTTTTTGTATGAAAGAAAAATAATTAAAATGATTTTTGCTCATTGTG
The DNA here is from genome assembly GCA_026686955.1 of Epinephelus cyanopodus. NCBI lineage: Eukaryota > Metazoa > Chordata > Actinopteri > Perciformes > Serranidae > Epinephelus > Epinephelus cyanopodus. The sequence continues at coordinate 27,286,292 of CM048936.1, read as the reverse complement.
TCCTCCTCTGTTTGTGGTCAGTTACAAGAAATCAATATTTAAATCTCGATGATGTAGCTTTTGTGTGTTAATCACATGTAGATTTACTTCTGTCAGAATGCAGTGAGGGACGTCCATCACATATTCCCACTCAGATTGTTTTGTAAAACAAACCTGCAAAAAAACTACGAGGTAACACATTTAGTTTACAGTAGGCAAAGACTGAGAAAGGGGTTAGTTTAACAAGCAGCCAGCCTGGCTCGATTTCAAAACCTTAAATTGCCACTTGTACACCTCATTAATTACATATTAAACAAATAAGCAGTGTTGAAACATAATGGGTTACAAGTTACCCTGTGAAAAACTAATATGCAACTGTTAAAATAATGGTAATAAAGTAATGGTAATGCAACTTATTACACTTGATTACTTCTGTAACTGGATAATAAAGCTGTACAGTAATAGACACTATACCTGCGCAGCCCAGAAAGATGCAAAGCAACAGATCTATCATAGAGTATTGGGAAGGTTACTTTTACAGTGTAATAGGCTTACTAGTTACCTTGTTAAATATGTATTAAGTAGTGTAACTTTTAATTACTTCATCAAAGTAATGTTGCATTATATTTGATTACTTCTCTAGCAAGTGTTTTAAACTGGGCAATAAGGCTAACAAATGAATGTAAAGCAACAGAAACAGCAAACCAACCAAAACATAAGAAACTAACAAAAAAAGATGATTAAAATTCCTCAGAGTAAAAAGAGAGTAGATGAATAAATAAAATAGAATAAAAATGGACAGAGACTGTGATTTGAATTTGAGTTTGAATTTATTTATTTATAGGGACAATGCAGTTAACATAGTTTTGATACAAGGCATGAATCTGATGTGTTGCATATAGAGTTATAGCTACAGCTAATTTTCAACTCCTGTCCCTAGTTGGGCTTTTAAACAAATACAACATACAAAATCACAATCCTATAAAAATACAATATATGATGTATGGTAACTCACCTGTCACACACACTGAGATTTCATATTTAATTTTTAAAGGGGAACTTAGGGGTTTTTTTTTCAACCTGGGCCCTATCTTCCGACCTACTTTTGGTACTTGGCAGCAAAGGTGACACAAGACACAGACTCTTCAGTTACGTTTGAAAGGTAAAAAAACAAACAAAATATTTAATTCTCTTTCAATTGATTTTTCTCTTTTCAAGTGTGTATTCTTTTGTCTTGGAACAATATTCACAGTAACACTGATGTACTCAGCTCAATAGCATGTATCATAAACCAAAAAGAAAACAACTCTCCCCTTTAACACTTGTTTTTTTTCCTCTTTCGGGTTAAACCAGGAATGCACCTGTAAGTTTAACTGTTTTATTTGCATTTTCTTAACTTTAGGTTTTTGGTTGAAATGCTGTTTTAGTTCACTGGTATTATTGAGGCACTCCTTAATTTATTCATTTCTGTTTTATCTTTTTTGTGAATCACTGAGGTGATGATACTGTTTGTGTAGTAGTTACTGTATGTTATAGGAAGACAACCTTTTTTCTCTCTGTCGTTTCCATAGGACAAACTTGAGATCAAGATTGTGCATGAGTGCAAAAGGGCAGCAGAATGGGTGGAAACAAACCAGCATTTGTTTTCAGGCAAGGTGGAGCTGCCCGATGCAGTCCAGATGGGAGAGGAGGAGCTGGCAGAGGCTGCACAGCAACGTGCCAGACTTTGGGTTCAGGAGGAAAGTGCGGACATGGATGACCAGGAAAGGGAAGGCATGTTGGAGCCGTTCAAATTTCTGTTCGTCCTGAAGACGTGAACTTTTTGTGAGGAGATGAGTGATAAACTACTGTTGTTGCTGTGCTGGATAAAGGGCAACTGATTGTTTGATCATTTTGTCATTTTATGTGTGTTTTTTTAATCAAGCACCAATTAATTTACGTTGATTATACCATGAAGAAAACAGCTAAGTTAATGCATTTTAAGATAATAAATAGTTTGAACTATTCTTGCCCTTCACATATGCTGACATTGTACCTTAGTGTATTGCATTCACTTGACAAATAAAAAAAAGCCCTGTTTTTCTGAGTAATTTTTTCTGTTTTTCGGAGTAATTTATTTTTCTGGTTTTTGGTGTAATTTTTTCTGTTTTTCTGAGTAATATTTTCTGTTTTTCGGAGTAATATTTTCTGTTTTTTAGAGTATTTTTTCTGTTTTTTGGAGTAATTTATTTTTCTGGTTTTTGGTGTAATTTTTTCTGTTTTTCTGAGTAATATTTTCTGTTTTTCGGAGTAATATTTTCTGTTTTTTAGAGTATTTTTTCTGTTTTTTGGAGTAATTTATTTTTCTGGGTTTTTTGTGTGTATTTTTCTGTTTTTCTGAGTAATATTTTCTGTTTTTCTGAGTAATTTCTTCTGTTTTTCTGAGTATTTTTTTTATTCAGAAAAAAAAAGTTACCACGAAAAACAGAGAAAAAAAAAATTACCACAAAAAACAAACAAACACAGAACAAAAAAATACCACGAAAAACAGGTAACAAAAATACTCAGAAAATTAGAAAATATTACTCAGAAAAACAGAAAAAAATACCACGAAAAACGGGAAAAATTACTCAGAAAAACAGAAAATATTACTCAGAAAAACAGGTAAGTTGATGCATTTTAAGATAATAAATAGTTTGAACTATTCTTGCCCTTCAATTCAATTTTTTGGAGTAATTTATTTTTCTGTTTTTTGGTGTTTTTTCTGTTTTTCTGAGTAATATTTTCTGTTTTTCGGAGTATTTTTTCTGTTTTTTGGAGTAATTTATTTTTCTGGGGTTTTTTTTGGTGTTTTTTCTGTTTTTCTGAGTAATATTTTCTGTTTTCTGTTTTTTTTCTGTTTCTCGTAAAAAAAAAATACCACAAACAAACAAACAAACAAACACAGAACAAAACAAAAAATACATCGAAAAACAAAAAAATTACCATGAAAAACAGGTAAAAAAAAATACTCAGAAAATATTACTCAGAAAAACAGGTAAGTTGATGCATTTTAAGATAATAAATAGCTTGAACTATTCTTGGCCTTCATGTATGCTGACATTGTACCTTAATGTATTTTATTCACTTTTTTGGTGTAATTTTTTTCTGTTTTTCGGAGTAATATTTTCTGGTTTTCGCAGTATTTTTTTCTGTTTTTCGGAGTAATTTATTTTTCTGGGGTTTTTTTTTGTGTTTTTTCTGTTTTTCTGAGTAATATTTTCTGTTTTTTGTGGTATTTTTTTTTCTTCAGAAAAAAAAATTACCACGAAAAACAGAAAAAAAATACCACAAACAAACAAACAAACAAACAAACACAGAACAAAAAAATACATCGAAAAAAAGAAAAAAATTACCATGAAAAACGGGTAAAAAAAATACTCAGAAAATCAGAAAATATTACTCAGAAAAACAGAAAAAAATACCACGAAAAACGGGAAAAATTATACCAAAAAATAAATAGAAAAAACAATTACTTAGTAAAACAGGGCTTTTTTTATTTGTCAAGTGAATACAATACACTTCCGTATTTTAACGTTACAATGTTGATTAAGTATAAATAGGCGACAATAGCGCTTCCACCGGAAGTGTCTCCATAAATGATTTTATTTTGAAGTTTCCTGCACAGTTTCCCGGCCTGAGTCTGGATGCACCGGAAGTGACCCCACACTGGAGGTCTGCAGCCAGTTTGCACGTCTCGCGAGATTTGAGTTGTTGCAGGAAGTGACCGCTGCAGCGCGCTGACAGACGCGAGGACTTTCATGTCGAGTAGCAAACAGACAGTAGCTCAGTGTCGTAAGTGTAAAAACAACAACGATGCCTCGTCCTTGCGCATTTCCCAACTGTAGAAACAAAATGTCGCGCTACAACCCACGAAGCTTTCACAGACTCCCCTATTCTGATATGGAGACGCTGAAGTCGTGGCTAACTGTGCTACAAATGGATGCTAACACTCCTGTAGCCACACTGCGCCTTGCAGACTATCGCGTCTGCGGTGATCATTTTGACCAGGATGACTACTGCCAGACCAAGAAGACACCCAACCCTAAGCTCCTTCGCCTAAAGAAAAACACGGTTCCAAGAGTGGAGGTAATTGAATGAATATTCAAATTGCCTACTTAGCTAGTAGGTTATATTAAGTTTGCTGTCATTGGCTTTGCTTTCACAGCTATACGCGAGCTATATAGGTACAATAATATTCTGTATGAGTGTTTCAGACATGATGAACCCGCACAGTTTGCCTACCTGCTCCCAAGCCTGTCATCCCCCAAGCTTAAGTTAGAAAGTCAACTTTACTTATAGAGCTTATTTACAAACAGCAACCGCTGTGTGCTTTAAAGTGCTTTAAAAACAAATAAAAAAAGAAAAGAAAAATAAAACAAGTCATCTGTTTGATTGTTTGAAACATTGTTTGGTTGTCAAATACTGTGGATATGCCATAGCCGACACTGTTATGCTGTAGGTTTCAGAAGCATCCAGCTCTGTAGCGATGGAGGTGATGGGACTCCAGAGGGGGTTGAATCACTTGCTGTGTATGGACGTGGATGTTGGTGTTATGACCACAGACAGATCACCATCCATCAGGAAAGTCACGAGTGATACCGACACCAGTATCCACCACGAATTCAACCCCTGGTCTGCCTGCAAGAGTAAGTAACATATCTGGAACATCAATACACTTTACTACAAAACCCAGGGTCAATGCACAACTGCTTTCCAATTTGTTGATTTTATGCATAAAGTTATATACATCATCCTAAGTTTAAAGGGGAACTAATGTTTTGTTCAACCTGGACCTGATCTACTTTTGTCTAAATGAGTGATAGGATGTTCAATATTTGACATTTCTCCAGTACGAAGCGAGGGCTGACCTGCCTGCAGCCCGTGAGCGTGCGCTATATTAAATAATAGGGCACTCAGACAGCTTCAAACAATGTCAAAATACATTCATTAAAAGTGCATTTTTTTCCACACAGATAGGCTCGGATTGTTTGTATAATTATCTGACAACATAACGGAAAGGAGAAATGAACGTCTGTCTTTACCTTTAGCTGGAGTCGGACATGTTTGTTGTGGCAAGTCAAAACCCTCACTCAGGGAGGGAAAGTCTGGCTCTGAAATCTCACGTCTCGCGAGATTTGAGTTGTTGCACGAAGTTACCGCTGGAGCGAGCTTCCAAATGTGAGGAGTTAGTCATGGCTGAAGTTTTACCAGATTTTGAACAACTGGATCTGAGCCATTCGAATACGGGAGCAGCGACAAGCAAAGGAAGGCTCCTCGTCACTTCAAGTTGCTGAGATTTCCTCTGCTCATATGAAGCCAGGATAAATCACACAAGACTTAAAATGCTATTTTTGTGGAGGCTTTATTGTCTTCACAATTTAATGTTTCTTATCTGTGAAATTAAAGTAAATAACAGCTTTGTTTTGCACCACATGATACTGTTAGCACTGCAAGATAATGACTGAGGATGTCTTACAGGAGAGGCAACCATTGATGCAGAGAGTCCAGACTTTGTTCCCTCTTTGCTCACTTACCCAAGTGAGAGTCAGTGTATGGAGGCTCCAAAAAAACTGGACAGGTAACCTTCTCCGTTGATTTGCTGTCATTTTACTGTACCAAATGTTGGTAGTATATCTTGATTATTATTTCTTGGTCGTTTTTGGTTATAGGTTCATTAGGAAGAGAAAGAGAAAGAGAAAGCGGTCTGAAACCATCAGCAACTCCTCTCTGGCCGACACATCAGGCTCTATCACTGCAGCTCAGGTGTCTTCCACAACATCAGACTCTCAGCCTCCAGACTGTCAAGAGGAGCTTACTGGTAAGAGTTTCTCGCGTGCCTGTGACCCTGGGAAAACTCCTTTTGTGATATTATAGTCACAAATAGCTCCATAACAACTTACGCCAGCTGCCTCTTTGTACAGTTACCAGAGTGGATTGAGATTGCATCCTTGTCCGGTAATCTGGTGCATCTCATTTAATGGTCAAATGACACAAGTGAGACAAGAAGTAGCTAGCTGGCCACCCTGCTGTCTCTCCGCCTCCCCCGCTGCTAGGAGACTATTCACTGGGGAGAGCAAACAAAAGCTCTCGAGACAGAGCTTCAGTAGCGATGTAGCAACTCCAGTTCAGCAAGTGCAAAACCTATCACCAAGTGTTCCGTCTAACAGCAGGTCTGTTGCTATTCGAACAGCTGAAGTTCGTCCTTGGACTGTCCACCATTTCCTGCTGTCTTGAAATGGATATGACGTCACATTATTCATACACTACAACAGTTAAAGTGGCATTTTCTTTCCATGTCTGCAGTTATTTCAATTCAGGCATAGTCTTTACTCTCCTAAGGTCTCATTTGTGAATATTTCGTACGCACAAAACGAGGCCTGATAAAAGCGTACTTCACCCCTCACGCAAATGTTGTGATCTATAAACATAGACGAGAAGGGAGAAACTTTGACCCATGCTTGCGAACATTTTGGAGACAGAAAATTGGTGATGCAGATGGTGAGATGGAAGCCTTATTGTAAAGGTTGTCGAAATTTTTTTGATGCATGCTATTTTCGGCTTTCGTCCACATGTACATTTTTAGTATGGAGCCTACGCAGTGTTTTATAAATGAGACCCCTGGTGTGTAACTTTGGCCATACTTTTGTTTGTCAGACTGCTCGGCGGCCTTCACTGCGACTGTCTCGGACCACACTGGCATCTCAAGCTCCGCACCTCCCGCTGACCCACCTTGCCGCTCAGCTCACACACGTTGGATGGACCCTGCACGACAAGATCATGATTATTGCAAGAAGGCCAACGGAAAAGATGTGCACGATAAGACGACTCAGGTTGATGAGTTTGGGTACTTTATGCTTCAAAATGACGCGGATGCTTTGCTCCACACTGGTATACCGTTGGAAACATTTAACATCCTTGTGTCAACACTTGAAGGACATGCTTACAGTGCGTTTACGCTGTCTGTGCGAGATCAAGTTCTCATGACGCTTATGAAATTAAAGACCAACTGTGAGACAGACGATCTGAGCAGGCAGTTTCATGTGTCACAGGGCATGGCTAGCAGGGTAATCTCATATTGGATTGACAAACTGGACCAAGTTTTGCGACCTCTAATTCCATGGCCTCCCAAAGAACTCTTCAAGCAACCATGCCCGGAGCATTTAAGAGGAACTTTCCGGATACGACGTGTATTTTAGAGTTCAGTCAGAGCCGGTTACAAAAACGCAAGAACCCTGATTCGTATAAGACAGTGAAATACCAGGTGGCTTTCGCCATGTGGACTAATCATGTTCATCTCTGCGATATATGAAAGGCGATGCAATGACACATTCATAACCAAGAACTCGGGAATATTAGACTTCTTAAAGCCTGGAGATGAGGTCATGGCAGTTCGAGGTGTCACCATAGAAGATTTGCTGTTTGAGAGAGAGATTAAGTTGGTCGTTCCATCTTTCACGAAAAAAGGGCCAGCTAAGGAACGGGCGAGAGTCAGTAAACGAATAGAACGTCAATTTGAAAGAGCAGTCGGACGTTTGAAAATGTATAAAATCATATCACAGGTTGTTCCGAACACCATGGCCCAGAAAATAAGCAAGATTCTGAGAATATGTGCTGCTCTTGTCAATTTAAGGGAGGATCTCATGCGTGACTCACATTGATTTAGCACAGTGGTTCCCAAATGGTCCAGATTTCTCCTGAGGCCCCATCACACAGAAAACGTTTTGCAGGTTGAACGCCGCTAGTAAAAAAAGAATGCTTGCCAGTAACTCTACGGCAGGAAGCAGCACTTAAACATAAAAGCTCTGTGCCAGAAATTCACTGTATTTAAAAATATGATGCCTCTGATGACATCCTCCTGACTCCTTGAAAAGATGAGTTTTGAGTAGTGAATGATGTCATGTGTATTTTAGTGGAGTCTATTTTATGATCATTTTTAACCTATGTAAAGTGTCTTTGAGTACCATGAGAAGTGCTCTATAAATAAAATGTATTATTATTGTTATTATCAGCACTGCCAGGTTTGACCACAGTTCACGAGCAGTGATTGACATGATTGACAACTGCATTAGAAACTCCCCTGCTCTGCTCTGGTCATGTGTCTCATACAGTGCATCCAGAAAGTATTCACAGCGCTTCACTTTTCCCACATTTTGTTATGTAACAGCCTTATTCCAAAATGGATTAAATTCATTTTTTTCCTCAAAATTCTACACACAACACCTCATAATGACAATGTGAAAAAAGTTTTCTTTTTGAGATTTTTGCAAAGTTATTAAAAATAAATCTAAGAAATCACATGTACAAAAGTATTCTGTACTGGTGTGTGCCTTTCCACATCACGTCCAATCAACTGAATTTACCTCAAGTGGACTCCAGTTAAGCTGCAGAAACATCTCAGGGATGATCAGTGGAAACAGGAAGCACCTGAGCTCAATTTTGAGCGTCATGGCAAAGGCTGTCGATACTTATGTACATGTGATTACTTAGTTTTTATTTTTAATAACTTGGCAAAAATATGACTATAATCCATTTTGGTGTAAGGCTGAAACACAACAAAATGTGGAAAAAGTGAAGCGCTGTGAATACTTAACGGATGCACTGTATATTTCAGTGGACATACTGACAATTTCAGCAAATATTACAAAGTTATTTTTATAAAAATTACCAACCATAGCTGTAAAAAATGGCTGTTATTAATTACAATTTGTGATTTTGGGCTACATACTGTAGAACTAGCCTGGTGTGGCTACACATTTTAACAAATAAATGCCTGTCTCCATCAGAGGCCTGGTCAGCTACCCTACAATACATGTCCATTCCTTGATTACTCTGTAAATCATTCATATTCCTTTAGTCTGTAAGGGTCCTCAGATCAAAAGAATCAAAATGGTTTTAAGGCTGAAGTGGTGTTGTGTCTGTAAGCCAAGTGCCGTAATCCTTGAGTGACGTAACTTACTCCCTGTGATGAGCTGTCAGAGCTAGAACTAACAAATGATTTATAATTGATATACTATCTGAAGCCTTATTTTTAAAAGTGAAAAAGTAATATTTATACTGGTTTATTTAAGATATTACCCAAAAATAAAAATGAAAAGTAAAAAGAAAAACAATTAATTTACCTCAAAACAAGCAAAAAAGGTAATATAAAAAAACAAACAAGAAAATTACCTGAAAATAAGCACAAAGGAAAAGTAAAAAATAAAATAAAGCAAAAACCAAAAATAAAAAAACAAAAGCAAACAAGAAATAACCTGAAAATAAGCAAAAAAGAGAAGTAAAAAGCTAAAAACTTAACATAACATTGCTAAAAATGAAATATCTATTTTCTGTAGCATAATTTGAAATATATATTTATAACTCAATTTGAAACTCAATTTAAAAATATAAAAAAGTACCTTTCCTCCCCATGTTTTTCATAGAAAACAATGCCAACCCAGGTTTGAAAAGGTTAAATAAACTATTTGATTTTATTTCCCAGTCTTTGCTGAGCCATAGTTTTGTGTGAAAGGTTTTAAAGGCATGTCCCAAACATAGGCCCTTTGAGTTCAGTGACGTAAACAATTAATAGCCCAGGCTGTTAGCTGAAGTTGTACGTGTAAATAAAGTTGACCTAGCTTCATGTACAAAACTGGAACAAGCAAGACACGGGCATCTTTTGTAGAAAAATGAAAAAATATTCTCATTTATTGAGGTAATTTTCTCTAGAAAAAAACTGAGGTAACAATTTGCATAGTATAACTTCCATAAATTTACACACACACATACACACATCCATGGAGTAGTAACCAAAACAAATGCCAACAATGTGTCACGTCGTCTGACAATGAAGGAAAGACAATATGAAGTGTGCTTTGAATTCCCCTCTGATGGGAGGGGACACGGCTGAGGTGGAGAATACCTTTTTTCCTTAATACAATTTTCTCCAGTATGGAGATAAATATCACGATCTGTATACACCGCAGGAATCTGGATATTGTTCTGAACATTATAGTAAAAATACAGTATGCACACACACCTACGCACTGGTGGGAGAACAGTCATACCTGCTGGTGGTGGTGTTGATCAGCGGTTGTATAAAAACTTTAAAAAACAGTCGATGGCCTCTTTTCTAAAACCTCTGAGAAGGATTGTATAAAAATACATTCATAATCTAAATGCTGGTCTGGGTGGGCCTGCAGCTGTGCAGATTCCAACTTTGCTGAACTGATATGAGCTATAAAAATATACTCTCAACAAAAGGGCACTTCTCTAGAACACTAGTGTGGTTCGGGGATGGTTCGCACTCTGAAGACAATTACATTCTGGAGCAGAGAGGTGGCAACATTTAGCCAAAAAACAAAAAACAACCCATCCCTTTGGAAACTTTTTTCCTCCCTCAAGTGACAGAGGGAGAAAAAAATAATAAAAGAAAGCACCCAGCAAATGTTGAACCGTTTTGGAAATGCTGAGAGGTTTTTCCATACACTTCCCCCAAGGCTTTGGCTTGAGGTCTGCCAATGTTTCCTGACAGACCCAGGAGTACTTCAGAGTGAAAAATAAACTTCCTGCCCTGCTTGTGTACAGATCTTCAACTATAAACCCAGTAAAAATACAACACTGACAGCCTATTCTGTAGAAATTAGTGCATCTCTGGCAGGAAACACAGCCATCTTTGATAGCATCCATTAAAACTTTACCTGTCTACAACACAGGGAGGCCATTTTATAGCGAGTGAATGACATTTTACAACCCTACATCCAGTTCTGTGACGTCTATCTAAAGTGACTGAGACATTTCAGCTGATTTTAAACAAAACGAACAGCATTTACAATCAACAAAGCCACCAAACGCAGGTAGGCAGACACGTGAATACACCTGTATGACCTGTAAGAAGACACTTGAGTCTGTTGGCTGCTACTGAGACACATCTTGGCTGATACTCTTCTTTATAAAATACACCTGTACACAAATCACAAACAGGATCACCATCTTTTAAAAATACCTACATATAAACACCATATACAAGAAGTTCACAAAGCAGAACCAGGTTTTAAAAATGAGTCCTTTCTCTCTCTTTTTTCCTTATTTAGAAAAATAGACTAGAAACACCCATCCTCCCAGGATATAAATGCCCAAAGAAAGAGAGGGAAGAGAGAAAGAGCGATAGGTGGGGCTGTGCTGATATCGTCTCGCTGAGTGGTCAGGCTGCAGCGGAGGAGGAGGAGGAGGAGGGGGATTGTGGTCCTATAGCGGCCGGTCTTTGTCCTGAGTTACTCGCTGTGTGTAGAAGAGGATGTAGGCCTGAGCACGACAGACCTCCTCCACCGAACACACATTCAGCTTAGAGTCATTACAGTGAACCCAGAAGCCTGCAGGAGAAAACAAGGACAAAATATTTAACATGAGGACAGCTGGAACATTCAAAGAAGCAACAACAAACCAGTGTGAATAAGTGAATGAAATTGCTTAAAAGGGCACTCCCCCAAATGTACACGTGAAGATCAGTTTAGACATTATGAGGAGTACAGTGTTTCCCGCTAAGACTTTTTTCCCAGCAGTGATGCTGGTGTGTGTAAGGTGGAATTTATAGTTCTGTGCTGAATCGACACTGTCGGCTCTGCGTCAACAGCCTACGCCGTAGCCTGACGTGCACCTCCCCATAAACGTAACTACACGTCACAGCAACACAGACCTCCTGTCTGTTTCTGTAAGCTGAAACCATTTCCCTCAGTGGAAACAAAGCTTTTATTTACTTTAATTTCACAGATAAGAAACAATAAATTGTGAAGACAACAAAGCCTCCACAAAAATAGCATTTTAAGTCTTGTGTGTGATTTATCCTGGCTTCATATGAGCAGAGGAAAAGTCCACTAGCTGCTAGGCTAATTTATACAATGTAAAATGCCATAGACTTGTGCTAATAATGTTAGCATGTTGTATTTGTGGGGAAAATGTGTCCAGATAAAGACAAGTGTTTGTCTGTGAATGCTGCGAGTTATAGTGAAGCTGATTTAGCTGATGTACTTGTGTTTGAAATTGTCTCTATTAAGCCATGTTTAATGTGTGTTTAATGTGTGTTTAATGTGTGTTTTGAATCAGCTAAACTTTACAGCACTTCACAGAAATCCTGCCACTGACCAGTGTTTTGGAGGTGTAACTGCTATTTAGCGCGTCCGTGTTGCTGACACAATAAAGGCTTCAGACACATATTTGTAGCCAGTTATAAATGTTGTATCACCTTTAATAAAACGCTTTAAGATTTTTGCCTCTCCTCCTCCTCCTCTTCCTCTCACTTCGCTACATTCTTTCCTGTCTCACCTGTACTACCTGTCGTCCTGTCTAATACTTGAATGCAAAAAGTAAAAGGGATGCAGTGATTTATCAGTAAACAATGGTAATGGCTGACATCCACCCACACAACTGTACTGTACCACCTAACTGTACTTCATGGATTATAAGACAGAGCTGAGTGTATTTGTGTATTTGTTTATATATATCGAACTAGCCGCTTGAACACATCTGAGCTCTTGACTCACCTCCTTCTGTGTTGTAGCAGTAGGAGGTGTAGTGGCCAGAGCCGAAGCCCTTCCCATGATGCATCACCACAGCGGAGAGGTCGTAGAGGAAGTGCTTGGGGCGCGGCGAGCCTGCTGAGGTGGGGCTGCTGGGGCTCGAGCAGGGCACGCCTTTGGGCGAGGGCTCCAGGCAGCAGTAGGGCTCCATGTTGAGAAGCTGGTCGAAGCTGACGTGGACTCCGATCTTCTCCCGATGGTTCCGCCCGGACCACCTGAGGACCAATCACAGGACAGAAAACAGGTCAGCCACTGAGCCAATATTACACTATTCTATAGACGCCTTTAATAAATACTGTCCGCTTTGAAGTAGCTCATAGTTTACACAGATTTTCCCTGGTGTGCATGTCCTTGCGCTTTACTTTTTCAACTGGAAAGTGAATTTCTTGTTTACATTTCGGGACTGATATATCTCAAATAACACAAAGACAAACAGAATTGAACTGGCGACAGACATAAGCCGACTGTGGCGTAGCATCACCATACCTGAAGCGTTTGAGGTGAAGCCGCAGGACCTGAGGCAGTTTGTGGACCATCAGCTGTTTTTGTGCTTCAGTCAGGAGGACTGGTTTGGAAGAGCTCCGCCGTCGAGCAGCTGCAAATAAGAGAAGAGGGTAAACGCGCTATACAAACGTTACGTCAACCAGCTTTGCTGCATTCTTGTGACCAGCGGCTACACGCACTGGAATTGGCTCGGGACATCTGTAAGTATCACATAACTGTAATCCAGAGATTATGACTTTCACAGCTGCAAAGTGTAATTTGGGACAAATGTGTAGATATTTTCTGTGACAGCAAATTTCCAATGTGGATATTATCTGAAGAAGAGACAGTATTAACCTCCTAACTCTCTCGCTGCCACTGGTACGATTCAGTGTTAGTTTAACTGACGAAGATTATGACTAATAACTGTATGTGTGTGCTGTTGATGGGAGCGCAGCATGTGCACCAGCAGTGATTGACACTGTGTTACAGACCCCTCAGGGCTCTGATTGTTTTTACTCAAGCGTGGTGGATTCTTGCACATGCCATTAGGAGCACTAGGAGGAGCTGCAGGAGCTGTCTCCTTCAGGATATAGTGACAGTTTCAGCAAATACAACAAAAACCTTTTCTTGTAAAAGCTGCCCACTGAACCACTACACAATTCAGCAAAAAGCAGGGCTGCACAATGTGTTGTTTTTTTAAATCACCACAAATCCAACTTGGCAATTAACAAATCTTGACGACTGCCATTCTGCACTTTGAATATATTAACAACATATTAAATTGCATCGCCGTCTCTGTGGGTGCTATTTTGTCTGATTTGTGTCATGCTGTTTACTGTGATGCCAATCAGATGGAGCCCTCGCAGTCAGGTATCAGTCTAAATCTAATCTGTATGCATGCGAGTGAGGTTTATTTGATCACTGCTGCTGTGCTACTTTCTGCACCACTGAAAGAGGAAAGTATGACAAAATGAAGGCAGGCCAAAGTGCAAATGCCACAGAGGAACTGGTGCTACAAAAAAAGCAACAGCTATCTTGCAATATTTTGGACACAGGAGAAACCTGGCACGAGCACAGGTATTGCACAAGCCTGAGTCAAGAACTGAGTAAACTTAATATCTGTTTTTTATCGCAAGTAATACTGTCACTGCAACAGTGGACGTTACCCTACAGGGCTCTAGACTGTGATCATTTTATGTCTCTGCTAACAGTGACAGAGTGACAGCTGATTCATATAACAGGATCTGGTGCAGGTTTGGTGTGAATCAACAGGTCTGCATTACATAGGCCTCTCAGGTGTATGAAATGTCTGTATCCTCACTTTGCTGTGTTTTTATCAGCTACGATCACATCACAAGATCTAATCTCTCACCATATCCAGGCAACTTCACACTTCTCTTCCTATCCTTGCTGTTTACATACTCACACAACGGACGGTGTATGATTACATCCAGTATCTACTGTTACTAACGGCAGAACATTACCAGCAGAACACCAGGTGTTTGAGGATTGTGATGTTTAAAACAACCTCACTAATATCTGCTGCCTTACATTCGACACAGCTTTGCTCGTTCACCGGAGCAGCTCCAGTCTGTGTTCAACTTTGCCCGTTAGAAGCCCAGCTTCAGAGTTAAAATTATAGCCCCTTTTACACTGCCAGATTTTCCGCGAATGTTGGGCCGTTTTGCCGGCAAGCTGCGAGCGTTTAGACACACAGAGCCGGATTGGCGAGTTGATCCGAGGTGCCCAATTTTCCACCTCGTAGGGTCATATTGGTGGAACCTTTTTGGTTTAAACAGAACGAGGCGCCCTTCTGCCACGTGCGACCCACTGGTGATGGATAAACAGCCGATAGCAGGAATGAGCAGCTAGTAGCAAGAGGGAAACAGAAACCTGACAAACACTGTAAAGATGAGCAACTGGGGAGACAAGGAATTGCGCGCCCTCCTTGTCCTCGCAAACAAAGAGGCCATTAACCGTCAGATGACGGGGCGGCGAAGAACTGGCCGACTTATGAGAGAATTGCCGAAGGACTGGTTACGTCACACGCTGAGCTACACGTTTGGTTACTTGCTCACGCCCCCCCATTGCCTCGAAAAAGGCGCATTCTGTGTAATCAAAAGTAGGTACGTGGCAATTTTCGCACTCCCCGATTTTGTTTTATACTGCCAATGCTGAAAAAAGACTGATTGGGCTTTCCTCACACTCACATTCACACCTACGGGCAATTTAGAGTCACCAATTAACCTGCGTGTCTTTGGACTGTGGGAGGAAGCTGGAGCACCTGGAGGAAACACACACTGACGCGGGGAGAACATGCAAGCTCTGCACAGAGGGGCTCCCTGCCCTTGATTTGAACCGGTAACCCTCTTGCTGTGAGGCGACAGTACTAATCACCGCACCACCGTGCATTATAATTATTATAGTAATGAAAAAAGGGTGCGATCAAATCATGTGCGGATATCACCCACTGAGGAAGTTGGTAGCATCAGTGCTTACAGTGGAAAAGTTAGCGTGGAGCCTGGCATATTTTCCTTATATCGTGCAGCCCTAGCAGAAAGCCCACAACTGTACTAAATCAGAAAACCTCCGTTTAAATTACATTTAACCAGCATGGCTTTTTCAGGATTCCAGATGAGTATGAACATGTCTTTTAAAAGAACATCCAGCATTTTAGGATGATTTGCCATGTCACACAGTATTAACTTCAATCTTTATTCACAAGAAAAAGAGATCCAGGACATCTTGGGACAAGCTTAATACAAAAAGTGGAGCTGGACAGGGAACAGAGAAGACAGACGCAGCCACAGCCTGGATTTGACATTTATATTGAGTGTTAATGTGTTAATATCAGTGTCAAGCGTCTGAGTTAAAAGATGAAGTGTGTGTGTGTGTGTGTGTGTGTGTTTACATGATTTAAACTCACAGTTACACTGCTCACAGGCGTAGATGTTTCCCTCCAGCGCTTCAGTCTCTGTGAACTTGGCCAGCATTTCCGTCAGATGGCACGAAGCCTGAGCAGCCGACTCCCTGCTATTACTGTGATACCGCTCGGGGAACTCCAGAGACAGATCCCAGAATGGCTCCACAGTGTTGGAGCGATGGTCGCAGGCCAGGCATGTCACCTGCATATCAGAGCAGGGGGAGATAGAAACATGAGGAGGGCAGTGATAAATTATACATATAATCTAATAACATGCTAATTGTTATAAGCCCTAACCATCCTGCGTGTCTGTCTAGTTACACTGCATCAACAATATAAACAATAAACGCGATGCAAAGCCACGAGGCTGAGATCCGCAGAACCCGTACAGACACACAGTTCTCTATTCAGCCACAGCAGGTGTCTCAGTGTGTGCTCAGCCTGCACAAGTAGACACTAATCTCTTGTCCTCATACTAACTCTCTACACTCCTCGCGTTTCTCTTCCATCAGTTACTTGAAGCGATGCTGAGCTTCGGCGGTGTCTATCCAAATACTGTCATCAGCTGATCATATGTCAGTAAGTGCTAAAGCAGGTCTGACAATCTAAGCACATACCACACAACAGGGTACATTATTTACACTAAGAAGTGAGTCCTTTCACTTGGAGATATTTGCGTGATATGAGCCTACAATTTCAATTTAAACTTGAGCTTAAACAACATACAAAGGGGGTAATTTAGTTGTATTTCTATAAGTGCATGTGCTTTAATTGAGGTGTAGTTCATCAAGCAATTGCAGTGAATCGAACACCTCATTAACAACTCCAGCGAAGGTGCATTATTCAAAGGTTTTGACAATATTTAAAGGAATAACATGCAGGATTTTCAGTAATAATTTGTAAACATGTTTGCCAGCAGAAATAAAAGTAAAAGCCAACCCCAGACTCACTCTCATTTGGGGTTTTGTCTTGCTATACTTGATTTTTGGCACTGTGTCCCTTGAATGCTTATGTTCTGGAAGGTAGTCACACCCTTATTATAAAGCCGCGGCCTCATCTGAGAGCTGTGGGGTTACATGCCTATAAATGTCCCCAACACAGAAAATAAGGACGTGGGGCAGAATCTCTGCAGACAAACACACTGCCATACACTTATACTGGGTCGTGAGTGACGACTGAGTTTATACAATGCTTTTTAGGAAACTCTGCATGGTATATAATGGCCAGAAAGTTAGGAATATTAAAAAAGAGTGTTTAAAATGCCCATCACTGCTTCCAAAAGCTTCAGGTGACTTCTTCAGATGTCCTGTTTTATACAACCAACAGCCCAAAATCAAACTGTATTCAGTTTAGTATGATAAATGACAAATAAATGCAGTAAATCCTCACAGTGGAGAACTAGAAACCAGACAATACTTATTATGTTGTCACTATTTTTGCAGGAAAAATGACTCAATCAGTTAGAGGCAGATTATTTTTATGGTGACTGACAAATCGTTCAGCCCTGTTTTAACGTAGTTCAAGTTTGAAAGAGAAACCCTCACCACCTCAGGCTTAAAAATATACTCCAAATGTAAGATTAATGTCAGAGCTGGAAGCTTAACCTCTACTTAAGGCTTTAAAGTGACAGATCAATCCATGAAGGCCGACTGAATCTAAGTTATAAATTAGTAAGAAGAGTTCAGCTGATGATGGCTGTGGAATTATCAATGGACTGCGTGGGAAGATCTGAGTGGGTTCATGAGTGCAGGGTTCACAGCGAGTGAGTCAGATGAAGCCTGTGCCCACTGCTGAGTTAGCCGATGGTTAAGTGAAGGTGATTGCAGGTGTGTGTGTTTGTGTGGGTGTGTGTGTTTGTGTGAGTGTGTGTGTTTCATACCTGGCTGAGGAGCTGGCCGTGAAAGATGGTGTTGACCACACTGAGCACCTGCTTGATGAGTCGTTTCTGTGGGACTCCCGCAGTGGTCGTGTGCTTGCCGGTGCTCTCCAGCTCGTGCTGCACTTTGTCCAACAGCTCGCACAGGAACTCCTGAGCGTCCTGCTGAGCGTAGCCCCTGAACGCCGGGATCAGCTGCCACACCGAGTGGAGCATGGCAAAAGGTGATACCAGCGCCCACTTGCCAGACCACATCACCTGGAACAAGGTGTGCAGCTCGTGGCAGAGGGAGATGTGCTTTGAGCTCGGCTCTTTGGGTTGTATCAGCTCCATGCTGCGGGCCCGGGAGGCCCCGCCGCTCAGCCCTGCCCCAGAGCCTGAGCTGGCCTGGAATCCCTTCCTTTGGGTCAGGGGTGTCTGGGACGAGGCCTTCCCTGCCAGTTGGCCGTGGACGGCAGATGCCAGTAGCTCCAGTGCCTGGGTGAGATCCAGGCGCAGAAAGCACTCCCTGAAGACATGAAGGTGGCTCAGCACCTGCAGGATGGAGTTCATATAACAGGTGTTACCTAAATTCCTCAGACCCGTCACTCCAGGAGTAACCGTAGGGCGCCTTTTAAAGGGTGAGCCACCCTGTTTGGTATTCTGCTTGCGGCGAACGGGTGTTTGGGCAGAATGGGGGGTTGCTGAGGGTGTTTTGGGCTTGGATTTGGTGGTAGAAGAGCGGCTCCGGGGTTTAGGAGGTTGGACCTTTTTCGTCCGTCCACTTCTCTTGGGGGTGGCAGTGGCAGTGGCAGGGCTACGAGTCCTCGGCCTGCGCGTGAGAGGAGGGGGCACAGGGCTTTTCGTCTTGTTGCGTGATCTCCGAGACGGTGTCGTGGCTGCAGCATCTGCAACTCTCTGGCTCTTCTTACGTAACCGCCGACTCTTCCTGAGAGGGGCATTCTCCAGCTCCTCCTGTAGCTGCCTCTTTAGAGCCCGCCTCCTCTCCCTTGCCTCCCTTTTCTGCTCCTCCTCCTCCTCCCTCTGTCTCTCCTCTTCCTCTCTCTTCTTTCCGCATTCAGTCAATGAAAACCAGAAGCGAAAGACGCGTCCCATAAGCGCCCGGCGACGATGCCAGAGCGCAGTAAACATCCTGTCCTCGTCTCTAAGCTGCAGCTCCCGCGCACCGCATGGCATGATGGCATCGACGGCAGCACTCGCAGAGCGCAGGGTGCGCCCACTGCGGGTAGTAACCTCATAACGCTGGCTCTGGATGGCGCTGAGCGTACTACGAAGCAGCTTCAGGTCTCCTGTGGCGTTATCATTCAGGACATAGTCATCACACAGATAACAAAAAACGTAAAGTTCATTAACCTCCATAGCCAACGGGTGGTGCTGCTGCTGGAAGTGCTGCAGAGCATGTTCCTCGATGTAGCGCCCGCACGCCACATGAGCACAGCCCAGGCAGGCCCATATTGACTCGCTGGTGTTGCAGTCCACGCAGTGCCACTTCTGTGGGTTGAGGATGGAGTGGTCTGGGGCCAGCCGCAGCCCCACATGCTTACACCTGTCCATTACACACGCCTGCCTGCCGAGCTGGCTGGCTGGCTGTGTCAGTCAATAACTGACCGGCTGCGTGTGAGTCTGTGTGTGTATGTGTTTCAGCGTTTCACACTGGCTTCATATCACCATGGTGACCATGGCGAGCTGAGAAATGGTACCCTCCCAGGGCATCGTGGCTTCTAGAAGGGAGCGAGAACAGATGTGGTTAGTCAAGATGAATAGAAGGAATTTAAGGCAGGTGTTTTGTCCTTTACAACAGAGGGAATTATATCCAAAACTTAGAATAATTAATGTATCATCCATATTTGTTATTATGTCTCTGTACTGTTTGACCATCTACCTCTAGAGGCCGAACATCTAGCTGTATTATTTACCATTATGACATTCTGTTCACTTCCTGTAAACACACAACAAAATTATAATCAAAGTCATTACATCTAACCTCCAGTGACTCTGTTTTATGAGGCTATAGCTACACACAGTAAACTGCCAGATGGTGAGCAGGCTTCAACATTTCCTCACAGAAACACGGGCCAACATTATCTGGTTGATAAACATGACTGCACTGAGTGTTGCCAGGCACTGAAACACAGAAAGGTGTGTAAGTTAACGTGGGCTGTTGAACCTAGATGTGAAACCATCGACCAGACAAACCTTTGAGCTTTTCCAGATAGTAACTGAGATACAAAAGCAGACGCAGCAAGAGCAGTTAGGGTGACTCACAGCGATATGAAAATACATTACTCTATCAAAATTTTCTAACATAATGGAGAGCTGATAAGCAGTACAGGAGCTCCAGATGAAAACCCAGTGTTATTTAAGCTTCTGGCAGTGGGAGAGTGGTCCAAAAACACAGATCAAACAATTTAGTTTTAAGACAATAAAACTCAAAACCCAGCAACCAGTCACCATTCAACCTTTTCGCACCTCTGGCAGCTGGTGTGCCTCGGCTGAGAAAATGGGGGATCCTTGAGCAGGCTATCAACACCCCCCAACCACTGTGGTCAAAGATTATCCAACAAAAAGGGGGGCTGAGCTTGCAAGGTGGTGTACCCTTTGTCTGCGTACAGGTCTATCTTTGCTGGGGAAATCAGGGAAAGAAAATGGCATGGGAGACATGGGAGGGCAAGGTTTCTAACTTCAGCAATGTCTGGTTTCTTTCTACTGTATTGTCCCTTCATTCCATTAGGCGCTTTAAAAAAAGCAAAACAAGCTTGATTGAAGGCGTTCAGGGCAACGTAGGCGTTTGTTTACCAGCTATAATGTGGGAGCGGGTGTATATTTATTCAGTAAATGCTCATCAGATTGTGCTGCCGTGAGTGTGTGCAGCCGCTGTGATATAAATAAAATCTCAGTGCTGTCAGGGATCCAAGACAGACCCTGTTGAGTTGATAACTAACCTCGGGTCGTTCTCAGATTGCCAAATCATAGAGCATGAAATCCTCTCGGGTTAATTGCTCATATGGCGTGATGTTTAGCAGTAAACGTGCGAAATAACGTGGCACTGTGCTGTCACTGTAATCAGTAACTTCAATGTCTGATTATAAACATTGTAGATTAGAGGAATCACCGTGTAACTTCAAGAGTAGAGTCACCGGCTTGATGTGTAAACAGAGAGAGTGAGATATAGTAATCAGTGTGAAAACTCTTAGTCGAGTTGTTGCAGTGTCACCAAAGTTTTATCACCAAGTTAGCGCGCTTTGCCTTGTTTGTCCTTGTGACTGCATGGTCTCAAGTGGCTGAACCCCACAGCCTTGCGTAAACACGGGTTGCATGAGTCACAACGAAACACTACCAGCTCCTGTGGCCGTTTGCCAAACCGTGCGACGTTACCGCAAACCGAGAGACGCGATAAACACAGTCCAAACAGCGCAACTTTTAAGGAAGGTAACCTCCCCGGCTAAGGTTAGCGAGCCCCCGCTAGCGTGTAATCGATACAGCTATGTGGAGTTGCAATCACAAAACACTGAAACCAGACATTCAGAAAATCCAAAACCGCTGTAAAAACATCACAGAATAACTGTCTGAAATGTCGTTGAATATACGTACACGCAGACAGGCGCCACATATGTCAGCTCTGTCATTTTTATTGTGTTTACTGGCGAGATCAGTGAGCCCTATCTGCCCCGCTAGCGTTAGCCTAGCATGCTAGCTAGTTAGCATTAGCCTGCCAGGCTAACTGCGATAATCCCAACAAGTTCATGCGTTAGCCGGAGGTCAGCGCTCAGCGGCAGCCTCGGCTTCAAAACCGACCGGGCGGACACGTTTTAACGACAACAGACGCATCATCGGCTACACTGCTGGACATGAAATGTGATGGACGGAGCGAGAAGAGAAAACAGCTTACCGAGCCTCTCCTTCACGGCAGTAACTCCTCTGTTTCCAAAATGATCGCCATCTTGTCAGTCCCTGTCGCGTGGTGCTGGCTCGAGCGCGTCCTCGATACGTGACGTTGTTGTTGTTGTTGTTGTTGTTGACGGAGGTGGTGGTGGTGGGGGGGGGGATATTCATTTATCTTCTCTTAAAACATTTATTATGTATTTAAAGTTGTATTATATTCTTGCACAACTATCTCACTCCTGTTGGTGTTTATTTGTTTTGTCACTGACTGTAAAATGTCAGTTTTACTGTAGTTTAACTTTTAATGCTGCTCATGTCACTTGTTGTATGAAGGTGCTTTAGTGTGTCTACATGTAGGACTGTTTGTTGTTGTTTACTGTGTGTTGTGACACAGTGTCACTTTCATAAAAATAGAGAGCCTGAGAGTGGCTGGAGAAAATCCCCGCTTTCCACTCATGATTAAAAATAGAAGTAATGCAATTTTATACCATTAGAGGGAAGTGTTGGACCATTTACAGTCAATGTCCCACAGACACTATTGCCAAACCAGTATTTATGAATAAAGATATTTTGTTTCAAGTCAGGGCGCTTTCATTCAAAATTCAAGAAAAAGCAGCTGTTCGAGTTTCCTCGCATAAAGTTCAGCAAAATATCCTTAAAGCATCAGAAAAACTCAATGGCTTCTATTGAAGTGTTATATTATGGATTTTTCATTTCAATGGTGAGGCTGATCAAGATGGTTACTGCTCGTCTCATCTATAGAAACTGTTCGTATCTTATGTTTTGTTTGTAAAATCATTATTCTGCAAAGTACCTCAATCTGTCAAATAAAAGCATTGGATTAAAAAATACAATATTTCTCTTGAAACTACAGAGGAGTAGATCAATAATAACATACAGAAATATACTACTACTACACCCACCACTTCAACCAATCTCACTCCCAGCTAATTAAATACCTTCACTAGGTCACACACCGACACACTGAGGCACCGTTTAGCGGCTGTATTTGATGCACCAGGTAGTGGCTTTTTTTTTTTTTTAAGATTATTTTTTGGGCTTTTTGCCTTCAATGAACAGGACAGAGTGAAATGGGGTGAGAGAGCGAGAGAGTGGGGGTTGACATGCAGCAAAGGGTTGCAAGCCGGAGTTGAACCTGCAACCGCTGCAGCGAGGCATCACCTCTACACATGGGGCGCTGGCACTATCTACTATGCTACCGACGCCCCGAGTAGTGGCATTTTTTGGCAACTATAGCAGTAAAAAGGTGAGAAATGGGTCAAACAAACTCCGGACTTTCAACTGGTAGCCCACTGTTTGTGTCCCATGTGAAACCAAAAGTCAGTGGAGTTATTTAAATAACACCGTAATGTGCTAGTAAGTGTAGCATGTGATTATATATAGTAATTATTTTAAGCCAAACCATGCTGTTTTTTTTCTTAAACTAACCACATACTTTGAAACAATACATGTAATAGACACGTAGTCCCTGAACGTCCAAAACTGATGCTGGAGGGGTAAATAGAGCATCGTAGTTTGACGCCAAGGACTAGTGACCAAGCATCAGTATTTGATGAGCTGGGAGTGAGAATGTTTTGGCCAACTGCATCACTGCAAAAGAAATAGTGCATCTACTCATTGATGAGAGGTTTGTGCTCGTAACAGTGCTATATGTTAACATTAATGGCGTCTTCCTTGGCTCAGCTGTATTTGCTAGCTCTGGGTACAAGGTGAGCTAACAGTAGATGTACGCTTCCTTTAGTGCGGTCTAGAAAGAAATCATTTCCTACATGAAACTGCTCAAAACAAGGCCTTTGGATTATCTTGAGTAACCAGGTCGTGATTTCTGGAAAGAGACATTGAGTTTTCAAATGTATTTATTTGACACCACAAGCTGAGTGTCATCTAGTTCCATTATACTGGAGAGAAGGCAGACATCTCTACAGCTGCAACTCACGCCAAAACTATCTAGACTGATAAACAGCACTACATGTAAGAGGAAAAACGTGTATTTGATTTGGAGGTGAACTGTCCCTTTGAGTAAAATATCTGATTACCACTGCCTGTAACTCTGAAAGCCTTTCTTTCATGGATCACAAGTGTGTGGTTGTACCTTTAGGAGGTATTTTAAAGTCCTGTGTACTGGTGTGGGATGCAGGTGTAGCACTTTATGCTGGTTAATAGGGGCTGGTGGCACTCACGATGTAGATCCTATCAGTGTAATGCCAGAGGTTTTATAACACACACAACAACACTTTAATGTCTGCTATGTGAATTTAAGTCTCAACAGGGAAAACACTGAATCATTGTGTGATAAATTGTGCAAGAATTCATTGCGTCAGTATAGAGGAGGAGGATCAGACACTTATGAGAGAGATACTTTAGCTGATAAAGTGTTATTATTACAACACATTGTGAATCCCTGTATAAATATTACAGTAATTTCACATTAAACATCTCCATGAAAGAATAAAGGGAGGAGGTGGTTTTCATTGAGGAAATTGCGCCCGAGGGAGGACTTTTAATCTCAACACACGCAACCTGAATGCATGTGAAGAATCCCACTCATGTACTGATTAGTGGGGAACTGATCCATACAAGCCCTCTTAAACTCCCACTGAACAGGGGGAGTGTGGTAATAGGTGTGTGCTTTTATATGTGTGTGTGTGTCAGCGGACCAGAGGTTTGTGTGTGAGAGAGATTAAGGGGCGTTTGTGAGTGACTTAGAGAAAGAGGTATGTGTTGATGTGCCATGCGATGCCTGTGAATCACCTCTAATGTTTTTCTCCCTCTATGTCCCCGGGCCTCCACCGCCGTCATGTCCACACACGCTAACTCTCCCTCCATGTCTCCCTCCCTGTCCTTTTTTCATCTGCACTCTTATAAACACATTTTTCTGTCACTATACTTCTGAGGTCTTCGTGTTGACTCACCGCCTTCCATCTTTAGAGTTGCATTGACGGATTGTTTTTAGTTTAGCACTGAATTAAAACAAAACAGAGATTTATCGCGCAGTGTCGCAGCTTGACCTTGCTTTGAGCTTATTTTAGCTCATTGTTTTGGTTTTACAGGATATTTACAGTATGTGTCGATGTCACTTTTTCTCATGAACCCTTGTTTTCAGCAAACAAGCCGTACACTCAACAAAAAACAGCCATATAGCAACAAAGTCTGTATAATTTTGTATTAGGATGGATCCCTATTGGTTGTACAGGAGGGGTGGTGGATGGGGTCAAAAAAGAACAGGACTTTCATCCAGGACACTTGTGTCTGTGTCCTGAAGTCAATGCGTTCACCTTTTTTAACAACTAGGGCTGTCAAGGGATTAAGAAAATTAATTTAATTAATTCAGTTCAAATGAGTTTTGAAAGAATATTTCGTAGTAACGCTGCTGGATTTTGGACACAATTGTCCCCTTGTCCTCTACCACTGCAACTTGCCTGCAGTCCATTGCAATCCATTTTGCAAGGGAGTCATTGAGTCGATCACAGGTAGACTTACTCGGTGTGCGTCTGAACACCTGGTCGAGAGTGTCATGACAAGGCTGGCTGCTAGCGCTAGCGCTCAGGCGTTGAGGTGATATTTCAGGCTTTAAGTACTCCGATGGTGCGAAAATTCCTTACTGCAGAATCCACAATCTGTCATTTTTATGCTTATTTTAAAGATTAAAAAAACAAATGTGTCAGTCAGTGAGACTTAATGGTACGTGTTGATGGATTTTGTTTAATTTGGACAGAGCCAGGCTAACTGTTTCCCCATTTCAAGTATAGACTGTATAAAATAATAGACGTAGCCACCATGACATCACCCACCGGTTTGTGGTTTGTTTTGAAGCCTTCAGCGTTTTTGTCCGTCGCCATCTTGGATTTTTGGAGCCAGAAGTGACCATATTTGGACAAAAGGTCGGAGCTGTGGAGGAGCAAGCGCTTAAGTGACTTAAAGTAGCTGAGGTTAAGCCTCACAGACAGCCTGACACTTAAAGCAGCCATGGGTTTAATAATGCATAACTATAAGCCTCATTAAAATTCAGACGGGTGAGTTCTAAAATGATTCAACCCCGAAACAGTTTTTATGTCTCTGTGCCAGCAGCAGCGTACATACATCTCAAGAACACCTTGACGCAGTTAACTCAATTTTGGCACAAGCGTCCACTTGGACTCAACAATGAAATGATTACATCTTGGTCAAAGGTCAAAAGTATAGGTTTCCGTGATCTTGCGTCCGTCACGTTCTCGAGAATACGATATCTCAGGAACACCTTGAGGGAATTCTGAGGGTGATCTTAACACCTGACGGCAGGAAGCTCTCTTTACTGGCACCTAAGGTTATATTTAGGGAAGCGACAGTGTTTTGTTTTGAATAAATAAAAGTAAGTCTTACTTGACTGAACTAGACAAATAAATCCTTCATCAGTGCCGTCCAATTAGAAGTTTGTTTAAGAGGTAAAGTAAAAACAAGATAATCTTACCCATAATTGTAATTAAATCTCCATCAGTTCATACCTGAACCTGAAACTTGAGGCCTTTTGCAAAAGCATCTGTCACCTGGACCTCGTTAGAATAGAAACTCACAAACACACACAGGAAAAACATGCAGCTTTGCAACCTGTTTTCATTGAACGGTGGTTATGATGGTGATAATGTCAGTGAAAGGAAGCCATTCCGGTGTTTTTTTCATGGTGGTGTTAACGCAGCTGGATACGCTGTTGGTTTTGTGGCGGGTGAAAACACAGGTGCCGGTGAAGCCAGGGGGAAATGCTTTACTTTGCCTGTAAACAAACACGCTCCTGTAATTTCTGCTCGCAGATTTGAGGCCTGCTCCCTCAGCCTGCTGAGGCTGAATGTTAACGTTGGCTACTTGACAGCTTCTGATGTTAATCTGTTTTTTAAAAAGCGTCCCGGCTTGTCATGAGGGCCTGTTTTTCCCCCCAAACTGTCTGTTGTCACGTTGATGCGTGAGGTCGCTCATAATGACTCCATGAGGTCCTTGTTTTCATGGCTGTATAATAATCAGCAGTAGCGTCTCAATCACTCTGCTATGTCAACATCGCCCTCCCTGTTCTGGCTTGCTCTGATGATCTTCAGGTAGAGAAACATTCCTGATGCGTGTGTGCATGCACGTGTGTGTTTTGAGTGCAATTAAGTAAAAACCAGAGAGCGTGGATGGTTTCTGAGGACAGAGCTGGATACTTTCAGGTGAAGGACTTCAGTGAGGGAGTCTGGTTTCCTATGTGCCATAATCTTCTCATTTCCTCTGTAAGTGAATCACAGCTGATGGGATAATACTGACCACATGACTCACTTATCCAGCACACACTTCCTCTCACCATACTCCCGAGAAGAAATCCCCTTCACATTTTACGCTTGTATTCCCCTCCCTCCGCCTTCCTTGAGACCTCTGGGTGCTCCTGTGACACCCATAGCAGGCCAGTTTCGGGGCGTTTGTCTCAGGGTGATGGGTGCTGCCGAAGAGGAGCATTGTGACTCCCTGTGAGAGAAGGGGAAGGTAGGGGGGAAGTTTATTGTCCCTGAGCCTGCGGGAGCTGCCATGCACTCCACGACCAATAGCAACGCAAGAATGCTGACAGGACAAAGGCCATAACTCCATTCTATAGCAACACAAGCGGAGCATTGTGTTCATACAGGCACACACACTCGTGTACACACACATGCATGTATTCGCCATTACTACAATAACACACACACACATAAGCTATACTGGAGCAAACTATGCATCTGTGCAAGCATGCCAAACACTCATTCATCAACTAGTTTCCCACACCATGCAACCCCCCACAGGACATCTCCATCACAGGCTGAGAATGGCCAGTCAATCTGGGGACAATGAGTGGGGGCGAGCGAGCAAGCGAGACACTGAGAGCGAGAAAAAGAGAGAGAGGGGAGGTCTGTGTTCAGCTGCAGCCGTTCATCTGTTTGTGGCTCCCTGTTGTGTCTACACTTCAAGGCCAGTTCCCAAAACATAAAACACCTTCTTACTCTGCAGTCCAGTCGCCAGAAAATGTTTGCATCGTTGTCTCTGCAAACCATACGTTACATTTGTGTATCGTAATATTGTAATCAATACATTTAAACTTTACGTTTCATCACTGTGGCTGAGGTGTGGTTACGTTTAGGCACAAAAACCACTTGGTTATGGTTAGGAAAAGATTGTGTTTGGCTCAAAATATCTGTGTTTGATGCTTAAAATGCCACTGGGAAAAGCCGTGATGTGGCTCAGACACCGATGTGTTAAAGTGCTGGCTATCTAGTGTATTTACGGAAGCGTATTGCATTCACTTGACAAATTAAAAAAAAATCTGTTTTATTGAGTAATTTTTTTCTGTTTTTTTGCGGTAATTTATTTCTGTTTTTCGCAGTAATTTTTTTTCTGTTTTTTTCGTGGTAATTTTTTTTTCTGTTTTTTTGCAGTAATTTTATTTCTGTTTTTCATGGTATTTTTTTGTTTGTTTTTCGGGGTAATTTTTTCTGTTTTTCTGAGTATTTTTTTATGAGTTAAGAGAGCAATAGGACAACAGATGCTTTAATTCCTATCTTGAGAGCTTGATACAGTGGAAGCAAACATGACCTGCTTGTTTAGTTTAATCCAGTATTACTTTGTTTTGGGTTTGAGACACTAGGAGATACTACTGTTATCATTAGTTTGTCGACTTTAAGCAGGCACCGGTCATTTGCAGGTGCCAGGTGGGAGCTTCTCGCGAGATTTGAAGTATCTTTGAAGTAAAATTACCATGAAAAACAGAAAAAATTACCACAAAAAAAAAACCCAGAAAAAATACCCCAATAAACAGAAAAAATTACCATGATAAACAGGGTAAAAATACTCAGAAAAACAGAAAAAATTACACCAAAAAACAGAAAAATAAATAAATAACTCAGAAAAACAGGGATTTTTTTATTTGTCAAGTGAATGCAATACGCTTCCGTACTTATTCACTCTGTCCTGTCGGTCTTTCAGTTTCCATTTCTGAATGAAGAATACTGATTACCACCAACTGCTGCTGCTTGGCCATTGGCTGTTGTCTTTACAGTGTGTTCAAGTGCAACTTTTTAGATGAGATACAGGCGATGTGTGCTGAAGCAGTTGTCTTGGTGTGTCTGGGCTGTAAAGGGACACCAGAGAAATCTATGATGTCAAGAGAAGATTTTTTCTGGAGCCAGCCTCCAGTGGTCACCAGAGGAATTGCAAAAAAAGTAGAAAACGATCCCAAAAGGTTGCGATAAAACAAAAGTGTGATTAAGTTCAATGGAAATAAATCACGATGCAGGTGAATCATGTGACTAAAAAGTCAACAGAAGACACAAAAACATTAGACCTGATTTGACCCATGAGAAGACTGTAACATTTCTGAAATCAATCAATTAAACAAACATAACTGACATATTTCCACATTGTTATCCATCGTTTGATGTCTGACACTCTTTTAGTGATGTCATCGTGTTGCACCTTCTTCTTCCGCAGTGGTTCTATAAAATAACCAGGGTGACAGATGTAGTGGACTGAAATGTGATTTTCTTTCGTCTGGAATGTCGCAGGAAATGGTAAAAAATACTCAAATACAAGTACCTGAATTACAATACTTGAGTAAGGGTACGTAGTTAATTCCCACCACTGGCACCGAGGCATTCCTTCCAGTCACATTCCTCTTCCCGTATGCACTCGTTCACCCCATCCCCTGCTGTCTGGACAGCTTGGCAGAAACGAGGAGGAGCCGTGACCCCTCTGCCACTAATCTGTGAATGGGCCGTGAATGAGGAAACGTGGGTACAAGAGGCTATCCGGGCCACAGCTGTGAAAAAACATCCACCTCCGCTCACCTCTCGTTGAGGAGGCGAGGCCGGCAGACAGGTGAGGGACCTTTGACCCGGCCTGCCGCGGAGCTCTGCTCGACGCGCCAGGAATGTGTCCACACCTCACGGCCAACCACGTCACGGCGAGTGGGCGAGGAGGCGGTGGAAAACACGCAGGCCGCCTAAACCCAAACAGTGTGTGTGCTCGCCCCAGCCTCTCTGTTATGGTCTACATTCTGTGGCGCTGTGTGAATGTAGGGAGAGTGTTTTGGGAGCGAGAGTGATGGATGACTTAATCTGAAGGGACACGCAGAGAGTGTGTGTGTGAGAAACAGAGCAGGGTGATAAGGATATTTTTGTCCAATTTATGTGAAGTATTTCAAGGCCCGGGCAGTTATATCAACTGTTGCTGAGAGTTCTTGTGAGTGTGTCTGGCAAGAGTTCTGCTCAGCAACAAGGCTTAAATGGCAAACGGATTTATGTAAACTGTGAAAAGATAAGTTTGATTATTACAACATGGGTCTAATTTTTGTTGTTTGGGCCATTGTTTCTTTTGGGTTTTTTTTTACACTGCATTCAAATGGGGCTGTGTTTATGGTCCATAGAGTCCATATGAACGCTCCCCTCTTGAGATATTCATCAACTTGTAAGCGGAAATTTTCTGGAAGCTCCGAGTTCAGGAATTCACGACTTGTTTGCTAACAGGTTTAGATGTTAATTTTGTGGTGTTTGGTGATGTAATGACAGCTTTATTGGTTTGGCAAGTGTCTCGTAGATGTGTGTTAGGGACCAAGCAGTGAGGCAACAAGGACACAGGACGGGTCCAGATGTTTGAGTCCACCCACTTCACCGAGTTCTAGTTCACTGATTTGTCTGGGATTGTGATATGAAGCAGCAGTTTTTCGATTTATGTGACCGCCATGTTAGCACAGTGCAGAGCGGTGGGGGTGGCGATCAGCCAGCCAGTGGGATACACCCATGGGACTCACATGCACTAACACGGATGTCTGGATGCACTGTCTACAACAAGAAAGAAAAGAGAAGCTCGGATGACATAACAGACAGAGGCCATGACATTCTCTGCTCAAGATGCCATTACTCCACTCTACAACAACTCTACAAGTCAGCTGATAGATTCCTATTCAAACTGCTCTGGCCTGCCTCCTGTTGCTGCTTCCTCTGCAAGCTGCTTTGCAACTCATCTCCACCCCAGCTCCTCCTTTTCATGCTGTGTCTGACTTATCAATGTCATTTCTGTTTGTCATTGATGCTGCTCGTTCTGCTCCTGGAGTCTTTACTGCTGCTCTCCCTGCCTCAGGATTTCCCTGTTTGCACATGGAAGGGCAGAGAGGTGTGCTCTTTCTGCCTCAGGATTTCCTTGTTGCATGTGGAAGGGCAGGGAGGTTTGCTCTCTCCCTCAGGCTCTCCTTGTTTGCATGTGGTTTGCATCGCTCTCTCTCTCCCTTAAGGTTTACACGTTGAAGCGTGGAAGAGGCTTTCTGTGTAGGCCTGTGGAAAGCCAGAGAGGCCCCAGAACAGAGCCATGCCACCAAGTATAATACTGCGGATGGAAATAAAGTTTCTTTGACTTAAGTGTTCCTGTCTGAACTGAAGGTCGAGGAAAACGGAGAACAACAGGATACACAGGAAGGCAATCCAGGCACTCCAAAAATATATGAACAAGCCACTATAATAAAGGCTTCTTAATATTTCCTTCCTTGTTTATATATTTCTGGAGTGTCTGGACTGCCTTCCTGTGTACTTATGTTTATACTTTGTTAAATGATGTTGCATTGTTCAAAAATCTCAGCAAAGCGAGTACAGCATTATTATAACCAATAAAAAGACCAGAGCTGTAATTATCCTTTAATATTAGCACATACAAAAACAATTAAACAGAGAAAGATGAACATAATATTTATATAGATATATACAAATAATACTGTACAAGAGCACAAAGGAAGGAATAACAAGGATTTTCTGAATGAAGTGTAATATGAGATGAATCAGTATACATGACGCTGTATCATAAACATTGGAACGGCTGTTTTTGAAAGTGTACACAAACCTACAGAAAAGCTTAAGAGCTGGACTGAATCTGGACTGTGCTCGTAATAAACCTCTGCATTCAAACACTCTCTCTATCTGTCTCACATGCACACACACACACATTTGCAAAACAGGCAAATACATTCACGTTCGGGGTAAAACCCATTCACTCTGATTTCAACACAGGCACACCTGGACTGGCTAAGATTTAACCACCTGTAGTGGCTTGTATGGCTTGTTTAGCGTCACTCTGGGTGCTTTGCACATTATGTCAGCAGCACACACCCACACACACACACACTGACACACACTGCTGCCTGTGTGTGCGTCCACCGCAATAGGGATTGGACGGGCTCCACCCACAGTCCATGTCAGGGGGGGTCATCTAGTGTGTGTGTGTTATCTTCCTCTCTTTGTGTGTCCATATTCCCTCTCCATCTTAGGCTAAAGTGCGCAGAGAGGAGCAGATTCAGTTTTTGTTTGTGTTTCACTGTATGTCAGTGGGTCCAGAGGGAGTCACTCAGAATAGAAAGCCCTTGGCCAAAGCGCTGAATTCCTCAATTCCTTGAGCCGCAGCAGCGACAGCGAAAGAAGTCCTACAAAGGAATGTGCGAGACTTGATATGTCTTAATAAAATAAAGTCCTGTGTAATTGTAGCTGGTGCAGCTCTCATTGGACAACAGCAGAGTATTAAAGGGGGTTTCCATCATCATCATCTCAGTTCGTCCCCTGAAAACCTGCTCACACACCTGTGCAATTCAATAATTCCACATCTGGAGGACGGGAAAATCCACAACATTGTTGTCCATGTGTCCGTCTGGTCCTCAGTTTTTGAACGGTCCGCCTACCAGTTGCAGTCTTTCTGAGCAACGTGAGGACTTTGCGCCCCAAGCTGGCTTTCCACGGCTTGACGAAGCTCTTCATGTTGACCAGGAGGCGGTTCTGCTTACGGTCCGTGTGGCCTGCCACAAGGTACTCCACACCTGAGAAATCACATCGAAGGTCAGGGACACTTAAAAACCTCACTCAACTTTGATGAAGTACCGACTGCTTCTCAAAACAGGTTAGGTGTACTGCAACGTTACCAGCCTTTATGCAAAAGCTTCAGAAAATACTTCTTTTTCTGATTGGCTGGGATGTGTTTGTTAAAACAGTTTGTATTTTGCCGTTTTATATCAGGATATCTTGTTGTGCATCATCAAGAAGAGTTTTAATGTTTTACATTTTTGTTATTGTCCACAAATCCCATGAAAAGACAGATTATTCTGGGTTTCAGTGGGAAGTTTTAAGTAATTTATGAGCCAGTTTACGGTACAGCTGAGACACATCAGCTTTCAAAATTTAACGTAACTTTGGAGCATTTTTAGTCCCTTCCCAACAAGATAGCAAATTATGGTTGGTGCCACTGGATGCCTTAGGCACTTGGGATCAGCTCACCCAAGAGGCATGTTAATAGCAGGTGTTAACAGGCTCTATGTGTCATCAATGAAGAATTTCACCACTTGTAACAATAAACACTCGATATCGGCCTTTAAAAACCTCCTGATCTGTACTGGAGGATATACTCATCATAGGAGAGTGTTAGTCTGACCTGGGTTGAGGATGGGCAGGTGCAGCCCCGTGCGGTCCAGGACTCGGGGTAAAGAGTGACCCGACCCCGCTGTATCTTCACCTTGGTGTTCTGACTGAGCACCTTCTGAACTTTGACCTCCACCTCGGCGTGGGAGCCCTTATCGTGGGCTGACAGGACTTTCACCTTTAGGACTGAGAGTCAGGTAGAGACGCAGGTGTCAGTAATGATAATAATCGTAAAAGAACGATGACAAAGACGAGAGGAATGCAAAAAGTTCTTACCGTAGCATAATTCATGGTGCAGAAGAGTTTACTGTTGGTCAGGGCTTGCTCTTTGCACTCGCACTTCTCTGCAGGGGACAGGTACAGATTAATATTTGTAACATAACTGATGTGTGTGTGTGTGTGGTCTCAGATACTGTGCATGGGTCCTAAGAATGCAAGAGCAGTGTGTGTGTCCAGTGAGGAATGTGCCTATGAAAGCTGCAGTTACATGGTGGGGGGGGGGGGGGGGGGGGGGGGGGGGGGGGGGGGGGGGGTGGGGGGGGGGGGGGGGGGGGGGGGGGGGGGGGGGCATTGGAACTGTCCGTGCACACACACACACACACACACACACACACACACACATCCATCTTTGTTCCATGTCCTTCTAAGGCCCTATGAAGACTTTCATTACTTAACCATTAATGCTTGGTCACTGGACTGTGGAGGAGGATGAAAACACACACACACACACACACACACACACACACACACACACGCACACACACACACACACACGCACAGAGTCAGTCTCTGTATCTCACCTGAGTAGTGGAGGGCAGAGAAGAGTTCGTCAACTCTGAAGATCCTCACTGGCTCACTGGAGTTTCCCTCTAAGTTGTACAGGTCCAGATCAGAGCTGCGTGAACACAGACATGGGAATGTTAATGTGAATCTGTGTTAAACAAATGTTAAATGGACCAAGGGCTTTGGAATATATCAATATCACAATATGACACTAGACATCATCTTTGATTTTGGATATCGTAATGTCGGAATTGTTGCCTTTCTCTAGTTTCAAAGGTTGCATCACAGTACAGTGATGTAATACTCTAAACTGACCAGACTGTAGCTGTTCTATTATTTGTCTTTACCTACGTAGTCATCATATCCACATCACTGATGATTATTTATCAAAACTCTCATTATGTAAATATTTCGTGAAAGCACGTGAAAGCACAATTTTGGCACCGACCTCTAAAAACGGAGAAACTGAGATGTAAATTGGGCCACTCTCAGTGTTACTATTAAGTTCAGTGTTTACACTATCGGTTATCTTCATTCATTTGTACCAGGTCGCTGACTGAGTTTTAAGCACCACATTAATCCTCTTCTTTAGATTTAGACAAAATAAAACTAATATCAGTAAGATACTCTTCATCTGTATATATCCTGAGTTAAGATTTCTAAAAGGATAATTTTTACTCACCCAAACATACAGTCTCCAGTAAATGGATCACAGTCTCCTGCACAGTCACATGGGCGGCAGCCATACTCATGGAAGCCCCAGTATCCCACCATGCACCTGTCACAGTGGGGCTCCGCCGACTCCAGGCTTGCAGATGCAGTTTCCGTTGGAGGGGTCGCAGAGTGAGCCATCAGCCAAGTGGAAGGGCATAGAGCCCAACGGGTGACAGCTGCATGCTGGGAGAGAAAAAGTGGAAAAGTGAAGTTAGATTTGAAGGTATTACATGTTGCATTTTGACATTTTGATTTAGTGAGATTTCTTTAAATTAGATCCTTTTTTGTGATTGGAAGCCTCAAGATTCCTAGATGTGATTTCAACACAGTTTTGTTCTGGCGGTTTTCAGCTTCAAGTGGCCATTAGAGGAACTGCAGTTTATGAGTTTATGGCACATCCGCACTGGCTTGTTTTTTTCATTCTTGGAGGTTGCTGCTTGAAGCAACGATATTTGGTTAAAATATGTCATAGTTATCATTGGTTTTGCAGGCATTTGGTCATAAACCAAGGTACTGGACAAATTAAACTTAACTGCGTCAGACAAAAGTCAGTAGGACTCATCCTCTGGGGAACATGATCGTCTGAACAATCCAGATATTGTAAAGATACAAATATATCTCAGAAGAGACGAGCACTGAGTCTAAAGGTCTTCACCGCTGACGGTCTGCTGACCTGCAAACTACAATTTATTACCAGGACTTCAGTGTTTCATCAATCATCAGTTGTTCTATTTGTCTGTCTGGTATTGTCGCAGGAGCTTGTAATACAAAGGCCTCTCTCTTTTTCTTATCGCACACACACACACGCACACACACGCAGCTTTCTCCCTCCCTCCCTCCCTCATGTCCCTCTAATTGTGTGCTGATAGGGTTCTTTAAACAACCTCCAAAACAATACACTTGCACACACACCCATATTTCCACTGGCAGTCTGAGAAAACTACTGTCTGCTGTCTCTCTGCTGTTATCAACACTGGGACCCGGAGCCTTTGCAGGACGAGGTGTCAGGCCTCCCCATAAATCTGTCTCTATCTCGGGGAGGAGGAGGAGAGGAGGGGTGGTGAAGGAGAAGCAGAAGACGAGGAGGGAGAAACAAAGAGGGGGTGTTGTTTGGAGCCATTTCTCTGCTGTTTAATGATGCTTGAAGCTCGACTGGCAGTAATGACTCTAACTACTTACTGTACACCCAGAGGCCTGTCTGTCTCTCTGCACTCTCTCTGTCTGACTAAAGATTATAAGGAAAAAAAAGTCATAGTAGTAGTTCGGGAAATTGGGTTTTGTCAAACCAAACGTATGACATCATGTTAAATCCATGACTGCTGTAAACAAAAAATAACTGTACAAGAAAACACGTCTATCTTTAAAAGATTTAAAGCTCATTTGACCTCGATGACATCCAGGTCCATTAGTGGCTGTTCTGGAGCTTTCGACTGTATCACATGAACTGTCCAATTGTCATAAAATATGTGACTGATTACATTTCCATTTTTCTCTAAAAACTAAGACTAGTTTGCTGCAAGATGTTTTTGAAATCATTAGACATTTATACAGTCACGTGACTATTTTGAAGTATACCTTAAAGCAGTGGGTCTCAAATGGCGTAATTTAATTCAGTGTAATTAAAGAAAACCTTCACAGGGAACCTATTTGTTGCCGTTGGCACATGGGAATTGTAAGTGTAAAACATCAAAAGCCCTGATTGGCAGCCAGTGTGAGTAATGATAACATTTAAAAGCAGAAAGCCGTGAGTGGGACAATGGATTGCTTTATTGTACGGAGCAAATTATCACAAAGCAGCAAAGATGACCTACCACCGAGCAGACAGTGTCATGAAAGCTACCTGTCTTATTTTTTTGTCTTATGTCGAGTGAAACGCCATTGTGCGCAGATATAAATACAGGCGTGCCTTGACATTGTGGCTCGCCCTTTGGTGTGCCTTGCGCACAAAAAGTTTGAAAACCACTGCCCAAAAGGATCAGTGTGTAGGATTTAAGGGGATATATTGGCAGAAATCCTCAACAGTAGATGCTACTAAATCCTGTACACTGCTCCTTTAGGTGTTTCTATGGAGGAATGTAGACAAGCAGCAACACTTTCAAGCTATTGATTACTGAAAAATGCATTTTAACTCTGCAGCGGTAGTAGTGTAATCATCAAAAGCAGAATAAAACCAATTAGTGGATTGATGATAAAACATAAATGTGTGACTGTTTAGCACAGCATTAAATGTTTTAAAGATATATTGCATATCAAATATTTATGCTTTGGACTGTTGGTTAGACAAAACAGACGTGAACAACAGGTTCTTTAAAAACATGAGCAATATTTGCGTTACAATGTTTGTTTTCCTTTTTCCAAAAATGATTTATTTTGTATTTTATTTTATTTTGTCCCTGTATCCCTCAATTAAAAGATATCCGGAATGACACGTTTCCCACATGACTTCCTAAATTGCAGCTGAAGCACAACTGCGTCTTCAGCCTGTAAGAGCGATTTCATCTCAACCTCGCTAAGTTACAAACCAGACAGTTTATCTGTCCAATCAGCCGAGGCAACGAAGGATAAGATAAACCCTATCATGAGATCGAGCTGCGCCATATCAATAAAATCATAAAGATATCACCTTTATAGACGTGCACACAAGCACATATAAACACTGTATTGTCCATTACAAGACATTGTGTGTGCGTGTATGTACATGTGTGTGTGTATCAGGCTCTTATCTGCACGATTGTTTATTGAGCAGCCTCTACATGTTAATAATTAACCCAGATTACAGCAACACCTCAGTTCCATGTAAAGCAGAAACACGTGTGACGATGTGTTTGGTAAGCGCATGTGTTACATATCTGCGTGAGAATTTATGAGCAGTTGACGGGGGTCACTGGGGGCGTAGATTTGTGTGTGTGTTTGTTGGAAATCTAAAGGAGCTCTGACAATGAAAGCTTCATTAGACATGACAAGACACCTGCCTGAGCAACACCCACACATACATACTGTATGTAAACACACGCTGTAACTATCCCCCCGCTAAAGAGTTTTTGTGTGTACGAGCTTGACAGGAGTGTTTCTTTCCAGGGCCCCTCGGAGCCTGGTATGAAAAAAATGTTCCTCACGACGGAGGGAAATTCCTCCATTGTCAGCGGGATTTCGCAACCTGTACCTTCGTCTCAGGGGTTCTCCGAAGCATGCTGTCGCTCCTTTTTTCTATCCATCAGCTGTCACTGGGGATCATAAGCCCCCCAGCCTCCGTACACAGGTGAGTGTTCAGGTACAAAAAAAACCACACATGAAACCCAACGCAACCACTGAAACCCAATCCATCTATTCATAAAATGGGCGATGCATCAATTTGTTATGATCTTATCTGAGACATCAACACCAAAAGTTTTATGGTCTTCAGCTGGCATGGGGAAAAGACAAGATAAAATTAATAAACTAATAAAATACTAATAAAACACTGGAGAACAATGAGGCTGTATCATGTTGGCATACCTCTGCTCTGAAAGAAGATCCTGAATAGATGTAAAGCAAAACGCCTGGGCTCAAACTAAAAAGTCTTTAAGTAAAAGTACAAGTATTTATGCTGGTTGGGGTACCTGCTTTATGATTGTGACTGTGAGGTTAAAGATATATGGCTTGCCACCATCTTAGGACCGTTACACATCGGAGGTGACATAAAAAAACAACATGAAAATGCTGGAAAAAGTCAAAATTTGTGAAAACTACTGGGATCCTGACCCACAGCAACATCTGTCAGTCTGTCTGAGGAAACTAAGCTATTTTATTGAGTTTCCTATTAGTGAAATGTTCAATATTATAATATTATGTCCCTTTTTGTCGCACAATATTTACATTCTTTGCGAAAGTGCTCATACAACAGTTTAGAAAAATATACTAATGTTAAAGAAAAACAGCTCCCGGTGCGTAAAGGCTTTCAGTGAATTGCATGTTAGCTAACTTTTGCTAATAATCAGCAAATGAGGTTCACATTTGTGAGTTTGAGTGAAATATGTCAGTATTGGATGAATTGTCATGAAATTTAGTTCAGATTATTCATGTCCCCCTCAGGATGAACAGTTATAACTCTGGTGCCTCACATCAAAATTTCTGTTGGTCGAATACTTTGTTTTATGACCAAATACCTCAGAAACTAACGGCATTCCCATAAGTCTAAGTTGTACTTTGTGTTTCATGACTTGACTGTTGTAATCTACTCCTATTAATTATTATTTTTTGTATTATTTACTTGTTTATGGACATATAGGAGATGGTGGGTTGGGTTGAGGGGTGTAAAAATTTAAACATTTCCCTAAGAAATGTTCAAATTTCTGTTACATAATCTCTACACCCCATGTCACAACTGGGCTGATAGCCAACATTCTCCACCGAGATGTTTTTGAATGGTTTGGTGCAATTTGAAAGTTGTTTTAAATTCAACAGATGTGCCTACATGAACACACACACACACACACTCATGTAGTAACTGTGGGTGAGTCCAGCATACCTGCAGGACTAAGCTCACTGGGTCAAATCTGACACATAATCAGAAGGGGAATGTAGCCACTGCTCTGTGTTTACGGATGACTATCGCGTGTTTACTTAAGACTCGTCTCATCATCGGAGGGCAGCACGCTGCTCACCCACACACACACACATACACACAGACAGAGGACCCTCACACACTACATACACCAATGATTTACCCTGAAGCTACTCGAGCTCTGAGTCAAACATGAAAAATGGCAAAACAACCCCGAGATGGACATGCAGGGGTGTGTTTGTGTCGAGCTTTGAGTCAAGACGAAGGAATGCCACCATCTGATGATTAACTACGGTGTAAACGTTGGCTGGAGCATGGGCCGTCTGCTGTCTCACACACACACACAAACACACAGGGCCAGGTGCCCATCAGGTATCAGAGTTATCCAGCACGTCACCCTTGCGATCTCAGTCCTCAGCATTCCTTGTGAGAGTGAGACACTGTGCCAGTGTGGTGTGTATGAGGTTGATGTTATGATTCACACCAGCAACATTTGTCAACACTGATGTGATTAATTTTGCATTATGACATTTTTACAATGTGTTCTACACGTCGCGGTTTGCAAAGAATGATGGATATGTCCCTGCATCTAATATACACAGGTGAAATTCCTGAACTGATCTCATGCAAACAGGCACCAACCAGGGCCGAGTCGAAGAAAGACTGCTTAATGAGGGCATATATTATGTGGTCAGGGTGGAAAAATATTAGACACAAGTCACCTGCTGGTGTAGTCCTGCATTATGAGGATTCTATATGCCCTCTACAGCGTCTAGAAAGATGTGTGTTAGTGTCTTACGTTTGCAGGAGTCGGGGGCCGTCTGTGGTCTCTGCGGGTCTCTGTAGAAGCCGGCTTTGCATTTCTGACACTGACGTCCCTCTGTGTTGTGCAGACAGTCGCACACGCCTCCGCTGCGCTGGCCAGACTCACGCCATGCCGTCCAGTCAAAACGGCAGCTCTGAGCGTGTCCGTTACATTTACACTCTGGTGTGAGAGGGAGGAAACCAACAGGAACTGTCAGTCACTGCAGCTTTGGACTAAAATACAGGGTTCATATTGCTTATACATTTATCGGCTGATTTTCTAAGAGAAACACTGACTTTAGTGAGACATTTTATTTGAATTTGGTACATATTTGCATCTATCTATCTATCTATCTTCAACCGCTTATCTGGGGCGAGGTTGTGGGGGCAAAGTATTCCAGACGTCCCTCTCCCCAATAACGCTTTCCAGCTCCTTCTAGGGGACCCCAGGATGTTCCCAGGCCAGATGAGATATACAATCATGAGACCCTAAAAAAGAGAGTGGATCACGGGGAGTACCATCACTTGGTCCAGGAGCTTCGCCTCGATAATGGCTGTTTCCAGGCATATTTTAGGATGACTCTGTTGTCTGCCACCAGTTTCTCCTCCATTGTTTACCAACTGCTAACTTGTCGTGACCACCTCAGAAGGCCCCCTCTAAAATCATCTGATTGGGCAGTGGAAAAAAAGAGATGACGTGGGGTGTTTTTCTGCTCTGAGTCGAAGTTTTGGGGCCTTGTGCAGTTTGAAAGAGGCTTTAGATTCAAGGGAAGTGAACAGATACTGCTCCTTTCAGTAGAGGAATGTGAAAACCTCCCTGGTGACAAACTTTCCACAGATACAAGCCAGTATAGTCAAGGTCGGACATTTTAGGGGACGTAAACATAAGAATAACACATTCTTGACTTGACTAAAAAGGAACACATGGTGATTGTTAAGTTCCTGTGGTGGAAAAGGTGTGACTGTGTTTGTTTGACTCACTCGACATTCGTGTGGAGCGCCCGTCAGTCCGTCAGCGGGCTGCCAGGGTCGGTCGTTGTAGAGAGAGCAGCGCTCGCAGTGATCACCTGCAGTGTGTCTGCACACACACTTCCCATGGACCTGAGAGAAAGAGGAAGACAGAGGGAGCTCATTAGCAACAAGCAAAACTGATAGACAGAGTCGAGATGAAGGAGGGAGGAACAAAGAGGTCAGTGTGATGAAGAGGAAAGGTTCCCACGTGAGGACAAGCATGTTAGGGCTTCCTCTTAGGTTTCACTCTCTCCGTTTTCCTCTCTTTCGCATTTTCTGTGACTCACACTCTGCTTTTCTCACTTCCTCCATCTCATTCCCCTCTCTCGTACTGCCTCGCTGAAAATTAGTGAATGGAGATTGATTGTTTGGCTTCATCACTGGAAACAAGAACGGGCCTCTGGTCTGAAAAGCCTGTGTGTGTGCGTTTACGATGTGTGTGTGTATGAGAAGAGTGCAAGTATGCAGCGCTGAGAGCACAATAACAATCTCCTTGTCATTCCTGTGAGCTGGAATGCCATGCATGCTGGATAATGATTGAAGGAGAGGAGGGAGGGAGGGGGCAAGGCATCTGAGGAAGCTCTTTATTTGTTTGCGTTACACCGTGCAACTGTAATGTAGGACGGACACACACACTATTATTACAACCATCGCAGAGGTAGACACACACTGATTGCCACAGAAAATAACTGCAAACGCACAAAGACACGCACCGATTCTTGCGATTGTTTCCCTCGGTGTGTGACAGCTCGGATTCACACACCGCACTGAGCACAGAGTTAAACACATCCACATGCTATAGAATACAACATGTTCTCTGCGTGACCTGACCCCAGATCAGTCCTGCAATGTAGAGGTGAACACACATGACTGATCTCACACACACCATTTCAATCACACTAATAAGGGGAGCAATTGCATAAATGAGAGGTCCGCGAAAATAGGCGGCAGGAGACCTAATGGCACATATCACAAAATGAAAAGAAGAAGTAATTAATGGAAAAGTGGAAACGAGTGGAGAGAAACGAGGGGCGCGGAAAAAGAAAAAAACATGGAAGAAGAGGAAAAGGGCAGCAGCAGCAGCTGGCGCGGTCCAGACAGCTGGTATTTCAACCCATTTCACATTTTTACATACCGTGATACAGGACATTAACACATGTACACACTGAGAGCTGCACACACGCAACCATGTAAACTCTGCCATTCACAAGACACAGAGCCGGACTGATGTGTGATGCTGAGAGCTGATAGAAATGTTTCTGGAAGTCACTGATAGCAAACAGATAATGTTGGAATCTTAAAACTTCTGCCGTAAATGTTTTTACTGTTTCCGTGACCATTATAAATAAACAAATGACAACGAAGATCTTAACAAGGACACGATCGTGAGCTTTAAAGCCTTAAATTCTGCAGCGTGGGCGCCCTCCAAACAAGTCCTCTACTCTGAGCTCTCCACGGTCAACGTGCACCAGGAGGCCAAAAAGCGCTACAAGACAACATTAGAACCAATCTCAAAAAATTTAACATCAACAGCTCAAACTGGGAAGCTACTGCCAGTCAGAGACCTGCATGGAGAGACTGCCTGCATACAGGTGCCACTTTCCATGAAGATCATCTCCAGCAGGCTGCCAGATCAGCAGGCAGCAGCAAAGGAAGGAGGCTCTCCACCAAGCAGGCCCCCCCACATCCCACCGCCAGCACCCAACATCCATGCCCACACTGCAAGAAAGTCTGTGGCAGCCATCTGAAGACCCACAACAAGGACACCCAGGGGACCATCATACTCGACTTCAAGTGATCGCCGATGAGGATGATGGAGGAAAGAAAATCTTCATCCGATTATCTGGGGCCGGATCAGGGGCAGCCGGTTGCAAAGCACCCCAGACGTCCCTCTCCCCAGCAACACTTTCCAGCTCCTCCTGGGGGACCCCAAGGTGTTCCCAGGCCAGATGAGATATGTAATCCCTCCAGTGTGTTCTGGGTCTGCCCCGGGGCCTCCTACCAGTGGGACGTGCCCTGAACACCTCTAACAGGAGGCGCCCAGGAGGATCCTGATCAGATGCCTGAACCACCTCAACTGACCCCTTTCAACACGAAGAAGCAGCGGCTCTACTCCGAGCTCCCTCCAGATGTCCGAGCTCCTCACCCCGTGGAGGAAACTCATTTCAGCCGCTCGTATCCGCGATCTCATTCTTTTGGTCACTACCCAGAGCTCATGACCATAGGTGAGGGTTGGGACGTAGATGGAACAGTAAATCAAAAGCTTCGCCCTCTGGCTCAGCTCCCTCTTCACCGCAACGGTCCGGCACAGCGCCTGCATCACTGCAGATGTCGCACCAAACAGCCGAAGCCATCTCGCACTCCATTCTACCCTCACTCATGAACAAGACCTTGAACTTCCTCAAGATACTTGAACTCCCTTGCTTTAGACACGAACCCTCCCCCATGACAAGGGCTCATTTTAAAGCTTATGCAACCACTGTTCCTACAGTGGCAAGTTTACATACATAGGTCAACTAAAGCTAGCTACCGTAACAAGCTACTACAGCAACTTAAGGTGAGTTGGTGCGTTACTCAATGCATGAGTTGACGATGTTAATCTATCAACACACTTCAAATATCAATATGACAACTCTGACGATAACATTTGCTTTTATTGTCCCTCTTGCACGACCAAGCAGCAATCTCTGAGGCTGAAAAACGAGGCCAATGCAAAGTGCCAAAAAATGCAGTGCCATTATTTTTAGTCTGTGTGCACGACATGATCCAATGACAGGATCTTCAATTGCTCAAAAAAAGTAGTATGTATTCAAACCAGATTGTCCGAGATGAGAAAGAAAGGGACAGATGTAAGGTCACAGTGACCTTAACCTTTGACCCCAAACACAATCACATCGTTCATCACTGAGTCCAAGTGGACATTTGTGCCAACTTGAAGAAATCCCTTGTAGTGTTCTCAAGGTATCGTGTTCATGAGAATGGGACAAACAACCCAAACACATAATGCCTCCGGCCACGGCTATTACTGGCACAGAGGCATGAAGATAGTTGGAGTGTCGTGTCTTTAGAAGAGAGACTGAGAATGTGCAAGATGAATGAGTCAAAAGCATAAAGAAGACGTAAGTGACATAAATGAAAAGCAAGACGGTAAGAGAGGCGGACAAATTGTATTAAAGCAAACACACATCCTGACTGGACTAATTGCTGTTAATGCTCCAGTAGCTGTCCCTATGTCATTATGTGTGTGTGTGTGTGTGTGTGTTGGCTTTGTAGCTAGCTAACAGACAGTGTAATCACCCTGAACCGCAAAAATCCCCATGTGGGGACACAGGAGCACAAAACAACAACAACAAACAAACTGGTCTTTTAGTCTCACAGCGTCTGAGCAGTAATGACAAGACGTATCAGAGGGCCACTTTCACGCTGTTATTTACACACACACACACACACACACACACACACACACACACACACACACACACACACACACACACACACTCTAAAAGCAGACAAAACACTGCATGCTTAAGCTCACATGCCTAACATGCAGCAGACCAAACACTGTAC
The DNA here is from genome assembly GCA_026686955.1 of Epinephelus cyanopodus. Classification (NCBI taxonomy): domain Eukaryota; kingdom Metazoa; phylum Chordata; class Actinopteri; order Perciformes; family Serranidae; genus Epinephelus; species Epinephelus cyanopodus. Next base: position 27,241,717 of record CM048936.1, on the reverse strand, counting down.
AATTATCATGCTGCACCCTATACTTAGTGTATAGGAAGACACTCTGGGGAGCCCAAAATGACTTGAGTACTGTACTTAAGTCAAGTACAAGTACCTTGAATTTGTTCTTCAGCATTTCCATTTTATTTAACTCCATATGATTTCTAATCTTTGTGATAAACCAAACGATGACGCGCTTCTTTGTGTATTGAGAAAATTCTTTTCTACTGGCCTTTGTCCTCGTCATGTGACAGGCAAATGTATTTTTCGAAAAACACTGACTAAAAAGGTGGACATTCATTATGGTGTCAGTAGAAAATATAATATTTTAAGATAATTTCAGCATTAAAATGCATTTTGAAAGTATTTCCAGTGAGAAATGTGCCTTGTATTTTCACAATCTTCCTTCAGACAATGTTCATCATGTTAAGTTTATTAGTTATTATGGAGATTATTTCAGGCCTCGTCAGAAAATTGTTGGAATACGACATTTTCTATTGTTGCTATGGTGGTTGCTATGTGTTGTTTGAATCGCTGTCTGATATTTCAGGCTGACTAACTGTTTTCAGGTAAATTAAATTGTATAAATAAATTAAGATTGTTTAAGCTGCGTTCTTTTAGCTAAGATTCATCTGTTGCGTACTCCAAATTTTGGGAAAGAAGGCTGCGTTTCCTGGCCGCATTTGATGGAGCCTTCAAAATGGGACGCCATTTCTTCTGCTTCAAAGAAAGACACTGGGCATTCACACGACGAGGACGCAGGCTAATAGAAAAGAATAGGCCAAAAAATGTAGCCATCTCACAATTTTAGAGCCATAATTGTGAAGCTAATGGACTAACGTGGCTGTTACACATTTGGATGTGAGACTGGGTTGAGATTAAACTACCCAGCAGTGTATAAAGGAGTTAAAATGAGCCCAACTGTAAACATCTACCGCAGTAAAATGCAAAATATGAATCCAAAAACATCAGATATAATAGTAAAACACTGACAGGGAACATTTCACTACACAATCAATACTTATATTTTACCTACATACTTTTACACAGTGTAGGACTTTTACTTGTGTTGAAGTATTTGCACAGTGTGTTATTAGTACATTTACTGAAGTAAAGGACCTGACTACCTCTTTCATCGCTGCACACGCCCTTCCCTGAGCGATCGGTAATCTCTGCCCTCATCTTCCATCTTGCGCAGCTCTGTTTGTTTGGGTTTTGTCATAAACGGCGGCTCTCAGTCGAAACAGAGACACAAAACAAACTGCTGATAAAACTGCTGGAACAGTCACTTATATAACGTCTGCGTGTTTACTGAATGCTGCCTGCATGGCACACGGTAGAACGACGCTCCGATGACCTGAGGTGATGTTGTGAGGACCGTTAAGAAGGATTTACTGTTCAAACTTGAAGTCTCAGGTGCAGTTGGACTATACTGTGAACGGCATGCAAGGAAGCATTAAAATGATATTATTAAATTTGTTGTTATTTTCTCTGGCGTGCAGAGGGAGGGTCTCACAGCCCCGTGGTGTAAAGACTGTTTCAGGAGATTTTCTGCCCTCAAAAGAAGGATATCCTGATGAAACACGCCGTAGAGCCACTTGGAATTTCTTGGCATGAAAATAGTCAGATTTTAAGATTTAGAGACTGCGTCTAATAAATCAGCTATCAACAGCTTCATTACGAGAAAACACTGGTATCTGCAAAGAAAACACATGAATCGTCTCGTTCATTAATCACATGTTACACCACACATTTTCATCTGCTTCGTATCAGCTGCTTGTCAGAATGCGATTTATTGTATCTGATACGGTACAGAATATGTCACTGAATCATGTCATGCACTAACTGACTTACAGAAAGTACTTTTACTTTACTTCTGCTACTTTATGTGTATGTTCCACTACATTTATTTGAAAGCTTTAGTTACTTTGCAGATTTGACTATTACTACAAAATATAATGGACAAATCCTGTGGATCCTGTGTGGAACTGAAGAGACCAACAACAGCTTCACACCTGCCCCGTTTGGTTCGGTTCAATTGAACTAAAGTTTTGCCCCCTCAGTGTGGTTCATTTGGGCAGGTGTGAACACAGCAATCACACTCAGGTGTGCACCAAAACAACCGCACCGAGACCTTCTTGAAGAGGTGGTCTCGGTCTGGTTACAAACGAACTCTGGTGCGGTTCGTTTGTGGTGAGAATGTGTTGCGACCTGGATCTGAACCAACTGCAGTCACATGACACATTGTTTGCGTTAAACATGAGCATGTTACAGTCCTGGAGGATTATTAATGTGCACCTCCTCCTGTACTGCCTTAATATGCACATTCAGCACATCCAATGCATCAAAACATTGTTTTATCAAGAGCAGGCATTTGATCTGGTCTGACTTTTACTGCACTGGTATGTGCAAGATCTGAGCACTTCTTCCACCACTGGAGCTAGATGACAATAAGTGACACCATTACATAAGTTGTCAATCAGAGAGAAATGTGTTTTCCAACTGTAAAACATTTATTTCAGTACATATCATGTTTGCAAATCTTTAAAAACAAGATATCCGTGTGTTTTGTTGGGCGTTTGTGTGGAAACACAAATGTAATCTAAACCAGTGTAAACTCGCTATCAGCCTCAAACAACCCACACAAGTCAGGCTTTCCTCCTGTATGTACGGATGTAGTACTATTGTTTATCTGTCTAAATGTCTTTGCTTATGTAAGTTGTGAGGGAAACTCCTCTTTGACTCTCGCTTTCCCGCTAGCCTCGCTGATTGCAGCAGAACAGACGTTTGTGTTTGAGATGGTTGCGATAGGAGCCATAAACTCTCCAACACTTCTCCAGAAACAACAATCCAGAACCGCCTGTGTCTGTTCACACCTTCATCAACACATCAGCACCATCATTAACCCTTGAATCAATATCAGTATTTCTTGTGTTTGGTATGAACAGGAAAGGCAGCTGATTATCTGAGCGGACAGAGCCAGAAGAACAGAGGGAGCGTGACAGAGAAAGGTGAACCGCCGTTCTTTACTCTGTTATTAAGACGACTGTCAACACAAAGTGAACAAGCTGTTTAGTCTCTGAGTATCAAGCCTTATAATCTTCCTTAGAACAAGGGAAAAGCCTGCCCATGGGGTGTGATTACTTCACGAGAAATAACAAAGCAAGTGAAAGAAATGTCTGTACGTCAGAACAAAGGCAGAGTGAAGAGAGAGTGGTGCGTTAGTCTCACGGCATCAAGGATTCAAATAAGCTTATTTGCATTGGAAATACGAATATTGGTAGTTTCTTGGTAAACAAAACAACCCCAAAACAAATCTTAATCATAACACTTCCTAGTTTTTTTCAGAGAAAGATCTAAAGGTCAAATTGAACATTCAAGCAATGAGAGTATGTCAATAGTATTAAAGTTTAATTTCAAAATTTAAAGGTACCCGATAGAGTTTTTGACTACTAGTGGCACATGAGTTTGTTTGGCCATTTCACATTTTGTTTGTATCTCCTGCTCAAACATGTGGGTGATGCCATTACACATTCCTGCAGGGGGCAGTAATGAAAATGTGTAGTGCATGCGATGCATAAGAAACAATCCTGTAGAAGGTGACACAGGGAGAACATGCAAACTCCACACTCACTCAATGCTCCTCTCTTACCACGTGGTTGGTGCGGTCTCTGATGGGCTGGTACCCCGCTGCAGGAACACACTGCTCGGCGTGTCCGTTACAGAAGCAGCTTCCCTTCACTATCAGGTCGTAGATGGCGAAGTGTTGGGTGGGAAGAGCTTCGTTGGCGGAGGCGAGGTCTTTGGCCTGGCAGGGACATGGCTGCTGCTTCAGCAGTCGGATTCGGATGTTGGTCACCCTCAGCTGCTGCTGGCCCTCCGCCCCGAACGGATCCAGGGATTCCCACTTTGGGAGAGTGCGGTAGATCACCTGTTGATCAGAGGTAGAGAGAGATCTGCTGTAGTATTTCAAATTGTGTTACCTTCTGATATTTACGGGCAGAAGTTCCCATGGGTAGTTTGTGCTAATTTTCCAGGCAGCAAAAGAGACGCCTCTGTTAACAAAGACAGACTTGTAGTTTTAGTTGGCGTATTGTGACCTCAGGAACTCAATAAGCAATTTTTGAGACGTGTCAGTTTAACACCTGTCTGGAGAAACGTGCACTCACTGCCTGTTTTTTCAAAGAGAAATTGGGACAAATTTCTTCAAAATTTGGCTGTGCAGTTGCAAATCTGTGCAGTCCATTATGTTTGTAAGTTTGAAGATCGGTCCATGTTTAAGTTGCCAGACTGAATTGATCTCGAAAAGGTCCAGTGAATGGGCCCTCCTTGAATCCCTGCTTATGGTCTGGCACCTGGTCGCTACCTTTTTATTAAGGCCCATCTTCACCTGCACACTGTGCCCAGAAACATCTTGACAGCAGCAAAAGAAGGAGAAAATAGGAAAATACAGGCAGAGAACAAAAGAGAAGATGGACGCTGTTCTTTCTTGCAGCCTCACTTCATGATTTACAGGCAGTCGACAGGAGTATTCAGCAGCACAATCAGGTTCATTGATGCTACTCATGTCACTACATCTATCATGTTAACAGGGGGTTTGCTTTGGTATCATTTGTGCACTAAACTATGACCTCACACCTCCCCATCATTGACTACATCCTCACGTGACCATGAGGGTGCTGGGTGTCCTTAACTGAGTGCACACAGTCTTTCTCCCCCTCACTCTCCCTCCCTGTCTGGTCCCTGGACATCCTTCAAATCGAGGATCCCTTTATAGGCTGCCATCGCCATAGCTACTGCTGCCAATAGCAACCAACACTGCTGCTGTTGTCGGGGTGAAAATGTTGCCCAGGCTCTTGCTGTGAAAGAAATGTGTGTGTATGTAGTGTGTCTCTTTACAAAGTGTGTGTTGTTGTCGTTGGCTGTCATTGATATCATTGGACGAGTGTGTGTTTATGTGAGTCTGTTTTCTTTGGTTGAAGTGAGATGCAAGCAGAAAGACCCCATGTGGCTCCCCTCATTGGCTGGATGACTGGCCGAGAGTGTGATGGGAGGAGCACTATTAATTTCCCTGTTGTTGGAAAAGGTCGTGGGGTCACGGCATTGTGGTCCACAATTAAGAGAACACGACAAATAGGACGAGGGGCGCCGGTCCGCAGGAGACCACGGAGAGCAGGGCCAGACAAAGACGGGGACGGAGATCCAGCTTCACATAACTCAGGGCTGCACAAAAGGGCCGCGACAGCCCGGTGACACCACAGCAACACCAGCACACACACACAACCACACTGGCATGCACATAGACATAAGTGTCGAGGTTTCCTTTACACTACACAAATTCCACACAAGGCCTTCGTGGAGCTTTTACTACACAATGACGCCTCGTAGTTTTCCTTTGAATGTGGAGACAAAATATTAGTATTCACAAATACGCTGATGAGACCCAGGTTTATGTTAATCTGAACCCTCAATGAATGAAAGTCTCGCTAAGACTCCTTGATGGGTTTTATGGGAATCCAGGAATTTATCTGTGTTTATTTATGTTTTTCTAAATTTAACAATATGACAAAATCCTGGGGAAAATGGCAAACTGCTGTTTCACTGTTTCTTGCTTTTTAAACAATTTTAAAAGACTACAGTGCACATTCAACTTCTTATCGACGTTATCGTTGGCATTTTCACTTTCGTCAATTATTTGAAGCGTTGTCTGAGTTGCAAGAGGATGTCATTAATTGTAAACTACGGTAAAAAGTGTTCTCTTGCAGCAGAAAAACATACTTTGAATGACGAGACGAGCCGTGGTGTGGTGGAGTTTCTTAACCAATGATGCCACTATTGAGCAATGTTTTAACCGTAGACTGGATAAAATAATGAATGTAGCTAGTGTGACGTCACCCATTGGTTTGTGAACTCTGAAGTTTCAAGTTTAGCATTTCTGTTGTCGCCATCTTGATTTTTTTAGAGCCAGAAATTGCCATATTTGGATGAGAGGGTGGAGCTGTGGAGTAGTGAAGGACAGATCTGACTAATATACCCTTTTTCCACCAAAATAAGTGCATGTAAGTGGGTTTTTTTTTTTTTTTACACGTGGGGAAAAAATAAGCAATAGACTCCTTTCTCTTTGCCAGGTGACCAGAGCTGTGTGAGCTTTTTTTCTGGTGTGTCAAGTTAGACATCACGGATGGTCTGATTTCCACTACATCAATGAAGAGCCTACGCCAAAGGTATGGCGTCGATTTGACTCAGAAGTATAAATCCTGCATTAGACTGTGTTGATGCCGCACAAAGCATCCTGAATTATGCTTAACTTTAAGCCTTAATAAAGTTTAAACAGGCAAGTAATACAAAACTTAACCACTGTACAACTATCATGAACGGGGAAGTTAGCTACAGAGACGAAAATCGTTTTTTGTACCAGGTTGTAAACATGTTTATTTCTTTTGTAAAGCTGATTATTTTAACATGGGGTTCTGTGGGGATTGACTCGTTTCTGGAGCCAGCCTCAAGCAGCCAGTCAAAGAACTGCTGTTTTTGGCACTTCCACGTTGGCTTCATTACTCAGCCCCGGAGGTTGCTGCTTGTTTTTTAAGAACGGGTCCTCGATTTCTTTTTATCTCAAACTCTATTTGTAATTTCGAACAAGGATGCAGTGCACATGTACAGGCACGCATATTCTTTTTCACGCTCTTTCATGGATCCACGGTTGTTGGTGGTAACATGCATAAAAACGAAGCAATGTCCCAACAAACCACAGTAAAAAATAGGATCCATAGATGGCCAACTGTGATAAATGATGCCGTTTTCAAAATACTTTGCAAATGTTTATGGAAACAGGAAATGCATTCATCGGGTTTGTTGGGCCTCGGGGATACACGCTGTGTTTTGGTGAGAAACACAGACTGTAAACATTCATACTGGCATCTGTTTACAAGACAACTCCACAGGGAGCCTTTGACTTTAATTGAATTTACAAATGCAGAAGAAAATGTTTTAAGCTCTCACTGTCACTGCTGTGTCTCTGAGAACCTTTGGGTCAAAAAGCCACTTTAGCCACATTTAAACTTTGTCCACCTGCGTCCTGAGGCAGTGGGTTCACTGTGGGCCATGTGTCCACTTGAGGCTGAAAAATAAAAGTAAGTCCGGCTTAAACAGGCGTAATTCCATCAAAGCACTGTGAACTGTAATCTGGTAAACAGGCACAATGGGCATTGATGGAAGGAGAAAGACAGAGAGAGGGAAACAGAGAGGGGGGATGGGTGTCTAGCCAACAGTACCAACATCCATCAGAGCAACGGCACTTCCTTCCCAGCAGACAGACGGAGAGCCGACTGTATGTGTTTATCTGAAAGGGCACGGCGAGTGTGTGTGTGTGTGTGTCTGTGTCTGTGTGTGTGTGTGTTCGAGGAACTGTGGAAAAGAGAAAGGATATGTGTGTTGGCTGGTCTGCCTCGCTCTCTTCCCTAAGGAGGTCAGTCTCTACAACAAACACTCACATTCTTACAGCCCAGCTGACCTCATAAATAAGACAAGAAAACCCAGCTCACACACACACACACACACACACACACACACACACAATCTTTTCCCACATTACAGGTGAACACAGAGCTTTCAGTGCAAGAGATGACATGCTTTTTATGTTTGCTGCGGGAGAAAGAGGACAGAAAGCTGAGAATACCTGCCACCTGTTCACCTGAGCCCACAGTAATTCATACCACGCTGCTCACGCTGAAAATGATCATGAGGCTACAACTAAAAACGTATTTTTCATCACTGTTTAATGTGTCCGTTTAGCCATTAACCAACAATAAGAATTTGGACCGATTAATACTATCAGTTAAACAGTTACACATAATATACTGGCGCTGCTGGGGAGATGATTACATGGGTGAGAGTACGAGTTGTACGACATTGCTGACCACAGCACCCCTCAAGAAACTAATGACCCAGAGGCAGAGGTGGACACCTATATGAGAGACAATTCTATATCCTATATTAGATACTAATCCTCTTCACTTTTAGAAAGGATCAGCAAACTTTATGTTGATGCCATTACACCCAACAGTCTGAGCTAACACAGCAGTTTTCGCCTTAGTCATTCGTTCAAGGTCCACACAGTATGAGACATTTAGTGTCACACTTGCGTTTGGCCACGTCTTCGAGCTAGTTTGCTGTCTTTGATAAGTAGCCATCCATTGGTCGCTCACTCTACAGCAGGAAACAGCACTGTGCCAGAAATTCACCGTACTTAAAAGGCCCGTTTCCACCGCAGGAACTTCGGGGTAGATTTACGGGGCCGGGGCCGTTGGTGCGTGTCTCCACCGCAGGAACCACCCCCGAAGAACAGAGTTCCGGAACTTTTACAGGGGCTAAAGAAGTCCCTGCTTCGGGGTTGGTACTCAGAACGGCCCCGAAAGACTCCTGGCTGGGGCTTGGGGTTTACTTGGTGCTGATTGGATATACTAAAGACGGGATGTGACGACAACAGAAAGCAACAAAATAGCTGGCATTATTAAAACTCAGCAGACGAGGGTTAGCATGTTCATATAGCTTTCGCCGCCATGTAAAAAAAACTCACTAAATGGCCCGTGAAAAAAATATTCTTTCCAGCGGATATCTTAGTTAAAACATGATTGAGCTAGCAAAGCAGTTTTGTGTTGATATGTGTGGTATTTATTCAGTTTTGGGAAATCACGATGTCTAGAAAGCATCAGCTGACAGGGATGGCAAACAGCAGCAGCAAGCTAACATCAGGTCATCTGTTAAAAGCCTCCCGTTGTCGGGTATGACATGAAACTACTCCAGTTAGCTCAATCATGTTGTAACTAAGACATATTTTTTTCACGGGCCATTTAGTGAATTATTACAGACACTTCGCTATCTAACCTACGTCGCCCCGGTCAAAATAGTCGAGCAATGATTACGTCACATCCAGAGCCCGTAACTTTACAGGAACCTTCCTCGTACTTCGCTCTCTCAGTGGAGACACGGCGGTTGAGAGGGCCGAATGAGAGGACGTTCCTGTAGTAGTTCCTGTCCCCCAAATAGTACCAGGAACTTCTTCAGTGGAAACGGGCCTAAAGATTAAGTGTGTCTGACATGTTTTAGAGTCACTTCCCAACTCACCAGTTGGGAACCACTGCTCAATGCCCCCCATGCAGAGCTCACACTCCTGCAGCAGTAGTGCCATGATAAACAGAGAGAGCAGTGCAAGGAGGCGCTGAGCGACGCATCGCACGGCTATGCTACCAGCCTCAAAAAATATTCTGAATTAGCATCCCTACTTCTTCAATTAATTGTTGAGTGTATGTTATGCTGACACGTCCATTTACAAGCATGATGTCAACCTTTAGGTTAACTGGTGACTCTTAATTGTCCGAAGGTGTGAATGTGAGTGTGAATGGTTGTCTGTCTCTGTATCAGCCGTGTGATAGTCTGGTGATCTGTCCAGGGTGAACCCCGCCTCTTGCCCACGGTCAGCTGGGCAAGAGGCTCCAGCTCCCTGAGACCCCCAACAGCATATACGGTTACAGAAAACTAACTAAGCAAACTACATCCGCTGGTGAAGGCCACAAGATCCAGCTAAAATCTAGCAGCTAGCACCTATATTTTGTCAATTAAAAGTCAATAATAATTGCATAAAGCTTAAAACGAAATTGAAGGTGCACCTGAATAGATGCATATCCGGAGAAATTATATATAATAATGGAGGCGCATTTTAATGCTTATATACACTATATTTTGTCATGAAACACAGAGGAGCTGAGGCACTAAAGCCCTACAGCACCAACCCATAATACAACACAGTACAAGGCTTTGTTTTCATCACCTTGTGCAGGTCACAGATTGTTTAACTGTCATCACAGGTGACGTACATTCACAGTGAAAACACACAGTAGCAGAGAGAGTGCAAACAGCCGAGCAGCAGCAGCTGCTGCTGGGCTGTCAGAGCGCTACTTGACCTCCTTTAACCTCTGGGTCATCAGTTAAGGGGTGAGAGGTCGAAGGTCATGCTCCCAGCACAGGTGGCTGAGACATGCGGAAACCAATATGTGAAGCAGTGTCAGAGAAAAACAGAAGAGAGAAGAAGCTGCTGTTTTTCACACCTTCATGCACAAAAGATGGAGAAAAAAAATCATGTAAGTAATAGAGGCATATTTCTTTGTTTCATTCTTACGCGCTCTTGTGAACAAACCAAGAACACTTGCAGGATCACATAGAGAGAGATTTATGATACAGCAGCAGAATAAAGGCCGTAACAGCTGAATACTTAGAAGAAGTCGTAGCAGTGAGAGCCCGTCAAAGAGGGCGTAAACACACATTACATATGAGAGCGCTGCAGGGAGTCGAGAGCAGCACCACGCTCGGCATGCGCCTCCACACACATCTGCAGAGCAGCTCCCGACACACACTGCTTCAATTAAACATCAATGGACTTCAGGAAGCCCTCTCGTGCTACAGTCAAAGTACGCCTATTAAACACTCAATCATGCACGCACACACACACACACTCACAGAGCCTCCCACACCTGGCTGAGCTCTGCTTTCATTCTGTTCAGTCGTATGACTGTATGACTCTCGCATGTTGCGTGACTTGCAGCAGACAGGACTGAATTTGTTCCAGTAGGAGGGGTAATGATGCACTTCAAACCCCTTCTTTAGAAAAACACGAGCGTGTGACTGTAGCAGGGTTTACCTGTCACACACGGCATGTGCGATGTGATATAATTAGCAATTCATTCATGGAGGAAGACAAAGCTGAGCAGGAAACTCTCCGTCACCCCCCCTCCAGCGTTTCACTGCAGGTGTGTATTCGCCCTCCTTTCCACCTGCGTCAACCTGCTCTCTGAGCGATCTGACTGTGTTTGGGTTGAGAGAAATGGTGGGAACTGAACCACGACTTGATACAAATCTGATCATCTAAAGCAACTCTGACAGGGAGTCAAAATGTTGTTACTACGGTCAGATTAATTCAGAGGAATACATCAGGCAGACAGGCAGGAACACAGTGCAACTTTAACTTGAGCTCAGACACATTTTAAGGACTGATGTATAAGGTAAGAGACAAACCCCGCCCTCCTCACCTCTCCACGGTTGCAGGGATAAGCCTCCGAGTATTTGGAGGTGCAGGTGGCCCCGTCCCGACCCACGCCTGTCGTTCCCTTCCATCCCAAAGGCGGCGCTGCAGTTGCTGGCGTAGTACTGCAGCATCTTCCACGTTCTCCCAAAGTCCTGCGACCGCTCCAGCGTCATGGCGGCAGGCCTCGGCGAACGAAACACCACGATGAGATGTGTGAAGTAGAACTCGGCCTCCAGGTCCAGCTGCACCGTCTCAGACTCCACGCCCTCAGCCGACTGCCACCAGGTGTTGGGGTGACGGAAGGAGGAGTCGGACATGGCTCCAGCCAGGTGGGATAGGAGAGGCAGGCCGGCGTTGCATTTGGCGCACTTGGCGGCGTTGCAGGCCAGGTTGGCGTTGGGGTCAGAGTAGGAGCAGTAGAGCTCAGTGCCGTTGTTTCCGCAGACAGTCTGCGTCAGGACACGGCGACCCAGGGCTAAGTTACCCATGCGGGGGTTGCAGGCCCGGCTCTCACAGCGAGGGGCCACACCTGCTCGAAACACCTCTGCTGGCAGACCTGCATGGATGGAGAGAAAACAGAGCTTACATGTGTACCTGGCAAATATGGGCTGTGGTGACATAACACAAGAAGACAAGGGTGAAAACAAATGGGTCAGGTAGGTGTGGTACCTCAGTTTAAATCACACACCTCTAGTTGTACTCAGTCATGAAGATAGTATTTGTGCACATTTTGAGATTTCTTTGATGTAGTAAGTATTTCCTATCTACTGAACTACACCTGCCAACCAAATTAGCGCGCAGAAGGAAGCGTACATCTACTCATGGACGAAAGACTTGTACTCCTGACAGAGGGAGATGTAACATAAATGGTGTCCTCTTTGACTGAGCTGTAATGTTAGTTAGCTCAGTGCTGCTAGGTGAGCTAGCAGTAGATGCACATGTCCTTCTGCGTGGTGATACAGTTGATACAGAAAGAAAATAGCAGTTTGATGTACGAAATATTTTCTTTCTTCCAAACTACACCCACCAACTGTATTACCATGCAGAAGGAAGTGTGCGTCAACTGCTATTTGACCTAGCACCACTGAGCTAGCTAATGTCAACACCATTAATGCTGAGCCTACATCTCCCTCTGTCACAAGCTTCTCGTCCATGAGTAGATGTGCACTTCCTTCTGTGCGGTAATTCGGTTGGTGGCTGTAGTTCTGTGCTCAAACTGCCAAAAAATACATTTGAAAAACTCAACAGCAATGTGTCTTTCCAAAAAAAAAACGGCATATGAGAGGCTTGTGCTGGCAACAGCGCGAGATAAAAACATTAATAGTGCTTTTTCTCAGCAGACATTTTGACTTGTCATAGTCGGAGAAGCACAGGTGTATTTACTAATATTAATGATAGCTGCATTACACTTAAAATGTCTGCTGTGAAAAAGGTCTTTGGTATTCTCTTCAGCTGAGCTCTAGCATTAGTTAGCTCAGAGATGCTAGGTGAGCTAGCAGTAGATGCACGCTTCCTTCTGTGCAGTGATACGGTCGGCTATTCAATGACCAATTAACTTCAGGATGAGGGAACCAGGAGTGCTGAAAACGACCTCATTCATGGGCTCATTATCACAGTTCTCTATTAATGTCTACGTCTTGCGCTGTCACAAGCTACTCGTCCATGAGTAGATGCACGCTTCCTTCTGTGTGGTGATACAATTGGTGGGTGTAGTTCAGTAGAAAGAATAGTTCCTACATAAAACTGCTCCGGATTATCTTGAGTAACCAGGTCATGATTTCTGGAAGAGACGTTTTGCTGTTGAGTTTTTCAAATGTATTTTTTTGGCAATTTGAGCAACACAAGCTGAGTGTCATCTAGCTCCATTATACTGGAGAGAAGGCAGATATTTCTACGGTCGATATCTCCAACACTCTGCAACTGATAAGCAGCACTACAGGTGAGATAAAAGTATGTATTTTTGATTTTGGGGGTGATCTGTCCCTTTAAGTAACAGGAATGTCTCCTTGGTCACCATTCGGTGCCCCTAGAAATGTGAAACTTCCTACGCAGGTTTAGAGGTTTTGGAGAGTTTAGTGAACCAGCACACCTGAATCTGACTAACACAGTATGTTTAAGAGTGAGTGGGCGAGCTGAGACTAAGAGTGACTCAGTGTGTGTGTGTGTGTGTGTGTGTACACAAGTCAAGTGATGTACCTCAATCGGAAATCTTATGCAAAAGGGATAATAGAGGCATTGTGCACCTGCCTGCCGCAGACTGCAGCCAGCGTGGACTCTTAACACAGATAGAGTTTGGCAGCTCAGGGAGGATGAGCAGCATTCAGACGCCTTCCAGACGCTTTGCACACCCCCCGAGGGCCACAGTGTCATCTTCCAGCCTGGATTTATTATCCAAAACCTGGAGCTCACTTTGTTTTTCATGTCAGCGGCTTCGCAGATAGACTCATATTAAACCTTGGGGCTTGGATTGGTGCAGTTTTGCACTGAGGGACCTTTCCTAGGGGGACGTTCTTTGTTAGATTGGTTCATGCTGAATTACATAACTGTCTGTATATGGGGAGGTCAAGGGGGGGAGGCTTTAAACTGAATAACCATTTGTTTTGTGCTCATTAATAGGATATAAAGTAATGAATATGAGTGAAAGTGTTAAAAGAAGCTTATTTAATTGTAAAAGAGCTTGGATATACCTAATTTGGAGGCTATAGGATAAATCACAACTGTTATGTTTTTAGTACCAAACTTCCATTCAAATCTGTGGCAATTATAAACAATAAAGTTCAATCACACCCACTACAGTTATTAAACTCAGTTTCCATTTTAACCTCTATGACACATGTAATTTGGTTTATGATGTTGAATCATACCCTAACTTTTAATACATGTGGGTTTATGTGTTTCTAAATGCTGTGCTGAAACTACTTCAGTGAGACATTAAATTGCCTAAAAACCCAATGGAGTTCTGCGCCAGCACCAGCACATTGTTGCACCAAGTGACAATAACTCTGACAACAGGATGTTTGATGGAAAAATAACCACTAACCTGCGTCTGACAACACGGCCAGGCTGATCACAAGCAACATCAACATGTCTCCTTATTAAAGGAATAATCCGAAATATGTGAGAAGAGGCAGACAATCCGCAGGAGTTATTCAGACATCAAGTATGCAAAGATCCCGAAGACAAGTGCGTAGCTTCAGATCCAGTGTGGACTTTCCCTTTCACTCAGCTGCGATCCAGTAAGCCGATAATAGGTGGAGAGGAAACAACATGATCCCGGACGGTGCGTGATGTCCCGCTGACAGATGAAGTGATCGGCTCTGCCCGGCTCGTCTGCTGGTGCTGCTGCTGCTGCTGCTGCTGCTCCGGGACCTGCAGCGTGTTTCATTTCCCCACAGTGAGTCCCGCCGCCCGCTCTGCCCCGCAGATCTGTGTCTGAGGAGCGCACAGAGGCTGTGTAGTGACAGCAGCAGCAGCAGCTCCGCCTCTCCTCCTCATTTCTCCTCTCACTTAAAGGAACATTCCAGTTTGTGCGCAGCGCTGGACACGGACAGAGCCCACAACCTCCTGCTCCAACACGGGGGTCCGACAGGGACCTCCAGAGGGCTTTGTGAGGAGTTCAGGGAGTCCAGCAGGAGACTGATTAAAAGTGTTTAATGAGAGGTTAGACTGCCTCCAACATTACAGACAGACCACAAAACCTCCTGATAGAAGAGGCAATACTACATTATAAAAAGCTCCAATACAAGTAAAAGTCATGTATTCAAAGTATATTTTAAAGGAACATAAGTATTAGTAACAAATGTTGGTCACTTAAAGGGACAGTTCACCACTCCGTGTCAAGTTCTGCCTGTTCCATACATTGTCTTCTTTCAAAATAAACTTCTGTTTTCCCAGGTAATTTAAAGTTTACATACAGTCTCTTTCAAAATAAAAGCACTACGTCAGTGCAACAAAAACTCGTGGTTGGGTTTAGGAATTAAGACCTCTGCCGCCTTAACTTTCATCCTTTTCCTGCCATGTTTCCCCCTGACGCCACTGGGCACTGTTGAACAGCAGAATCATATACATATATCACATCATGCCGACATTAAAGGACGCCTTTTTACGTTGGTTTCTGACGCCACAAGTCACTGCCCATGCTCCGGATTTCGACGACTTCGGAGTGAGACTGTGCTCAAAATACATATGTTTCCTCTTGGTGCTGTTTATCATGTTGTATTCACATCAAATGCAATGTGAATTTTCACGTTGTGTTACTTGTGCGAGTTTGAACACTAGAATATTTTGTGTGGACTAACTTTATCTTATCTCAGCGCTGATTGGCTATCGCGGCGCAAATTGGTCGCTGAAGTTTCAGAATTTTCAACTTACGCAATAAGCAAATGATGCGAAAATGGCACTACTTGCTTTATTCATGCCACTTAATTCAAATATTTCATGTAATTTGTGTCGTGTCGGGAATTTGCATCTAATCGCATTTTTACGTTGACCTTACATGGATTTTACTCATGTGAGTTGTTTGGTTTTTTGAACACAACATCAGTCCAGATTGTTTTGGTGTTCCTACATGAAACTGCTCACCAATAAGGTCTGTGGATTATCTTGAGTAACCGGGTCATGATTTCTGGAAAGAGACATTGTACGTAACAGGTACGTAAGAACTCTTTTCTTCCTACTAAACTATACCCGTCACTGTGCTGAAGGAAGTGTGCATCTACCGCTAGCTCACTTAGCACCACTGAGCTAGCTAAGTGTAGTTAAGTAGAAAGAAAATAGTTCCTACATGAAACTGCTCACAACAAGGTCTGTGGATTATCTTGAGTAACCAGGTCATGATTTCTGAAAGAGACATTGATGTTGAGTTTTTCAAATGTGTTTTTTGGCACTTTGAGCACCACAAGCTGAGTGACATCTAGTTCCATTATACTGGAGAGAAAGCAGACATCTCTACAGCTGATATCTCCAACACTCTGCAACTCACACCAAAACTATCTAAACAGCACTACAGGTAAGAGGAGAAATATGTATTTTTGATGGTGTGAACTGTCCTTTAAATTATGTACTTTACTGCTGTTGCTGGACAAAGTGAAACTAATTTTAACAGTAATACTTTATGAACTGATCAAGTAAAGTACAAACACTCACTTGGTACTTATTGGAGTAAATGTATCTAGTTACTTTCCACAACTGTGAAAATATTAGCATTGAAAGTTAAAGTACTCATTATGCAGAATAATGCATTAATGTACTTAAATGTTGGTGGACGTGAAGTTAATTTTAATTACTTCATATACTGGTGAGTGCGTAACCTATAAATATACGTATCATAATTTATTAATATTTTGCATCAATAATGTGAATCTGCAAAGCAAAGAAAGCTATAAAACAAGTTCTACCAGCAAAAGTTCTGCAGAGAAATCCCCCCTGTGAGTGATATATTACATTATTATTAATGATGCGTGAATGTGTGAGCAGCATATTAAAGTTAATGTTGCAACTGCACACTTAATTCGCTAGTTTATCTAACGTTTTATAAACTGCCTCAGTGTTTCTGTGTGTAATAAGTTCATCAGTGTGACAGTGAGTGATTGTAGCTGTTTAATAAATGTAGTGGAGACAAAAAACTTTATTAAACCATATAAACATTCGAGTAGTTTCCACCTCTGTCGTAAAAGCACCAGATGTCCCTGCCATGAGAGCGTGTGGGACCCCCTGTACCGACCACGTGGAGTCTGATGAAAAGCTGATGTGGGGCGTAAATGAGTGCTCATATCCACATTTCTCACTAATTGGCTTTGGATGGAGGGAGCGCACACACAAAGTGATGCTGCTGACGCACTTCACATTACACCCATCGGTTGCTCGGC
The DNA here is from genome assembly GCA_026686955.1 of Epinephelus cyanopodus. Classification (NCBI taxonomy): domain Eukaryota; kingdom Metazoa; phylum Chordata; class Actinopteri; order Perciformes; family Serranidae; genus Epinephelus; species Epinephelus cyanopodus. The sequence goes on along the minus strand of CM048936.1, from coordinate 27,224,791 downwards.
TGCGGCCTTTGTTGACAACATTGTTGCCGTCCTTGGATAACCAGTGAAATATGCAAACCCAGTAAATGAAAAGCTTTTTTAATTCCAGTTCTGCTCTGCACATGGCCGTCTGCTCCCAACAATGGCTGCTTAACAGCCCATAAACAGGAGACAGAGGCGGGATGAAGACGTTCACGTGTGGAGTATGAAGCTACCACAGCTTGGATTATGGTCGTGACACACTTCAGTTTGTCTTCCAGCCTGCATGAACAACAGGAGACGGGCCTGTGCAGGCTGCAGTGTGCCCCCCTGTGCTCGGTGATGGTACAAAAAAACTGATGTTGGAAAACTGTTCTTTCCGCTCCGGCCTGTTCGGGTCAAGCTCCACTGAACACAGCATGGCTTTGGCTTCTCTGTCTGCTGTGTAATCGGACCATGACCTGCTTTCTGTGCTTCTGACCCGTGGCCAATAAGCAGTGAGCCAAATGAAACTATCTCACCTGTTCACTTTGTTCTGTCTCTCCAGCTGCAGTCATTGCTCCTGATCTCTCTTTTTTTAGATATGTTTTTGGACATTTTTGCCTTTAATGGATAGGATAGTCAAGTTTTGGGGGGGGGTTCTTTATGCTAAGCTAAGCTAATGACCTGCTGGCTGTAGCTTCATTTAGCAGACAGACATGAGTGTGGTATCAATGGTTTGTGAGTCCAGTGCTTCACACTTCCTGCTGCTCGTCCTCTCCACAGGCCTGTTCACTGTTAACTTGTGCCTCCCAGCTCTCCTCTGCAGACTTCAAAGAGCTGGTCACCATCAGACTGGAATGATCCGGCTGGCTTCTTCCTTCTAATGATGATACCAACAAGTGAAAGGCTGCGGCAGGAAAAGTTTCACAGATTGTAGAGTTAATAATTTAGACTCACACTGGTGCTTTGAGGTTGATTTGTGTCTCTTTGTAGATATTTTGTGTCTCTTTGAGGTTCATTTGTGTCTTTTAAAAGATATTTTGTGTCTCTTTGAGGTTGATTTGTGACTTTTTAAAGATATTTTGTGTCTCTTTGTGGTTGATTCGTGTCTCTTTGTAGATATTTTGTGTCTCTTTGAGGTTGATTTGTGTCTCTTTGTGGTTGATTTGTGTCTCTTTGAGATTGATTTGTGTCTTTTTAAGGGCATTTTGTGTCTCTTTGTGGTTGATTTGTGTCTTTTAAAAGATATTTTGTGTCTCTTTGAGGTTGATTTGTGTCTCTTTGTGGTTGATTTGTGTCTCTTTGAGGTTCATTTGTGTCTCTGTGGTTGATTTGTGTCTCTTTGAGGTTCATTTGTGTCTTTTTAAAGATATTTTGTGTCTCTTTGAGGTTGATTTGTGTCTCTTTGTAGATATTGTAGATATTTTGTGTCTTTGAGGTTGATTTGTCTGTCTTTGTAAATATTTTGTGTGTCTTTCAGTTGGTTTCTTTTTGTGGTCATTTTGCACCTCTAGTAATTTTGCCTGTTTTGTGGCTGATTTGCATCTCTTTCTAGGTATTTTGAGTTTTTTTTGTGGATGACCTGTTTCTCTTTGTAGTTATTTTGTTGTTGCATCTCTGTGGTTGATTTACATTTCTCTGTGGTTGATTTGTGTCTCTGTAGTTATTTTTTTCTCTTTATGGTGTGTTTTGTCTCTTTGTTGCTGTTTGATTGACTTTAAAAAAGTAATAACAGTCTCTTCACACAGTGGCTCTGATACTAAAAACCCAACTAACGCTCTGAGGGGCACCAGGGGATCAGACTCCAGGAGGGACCAGTGCCACCTCTGGCCACCCCTCTGGCTCTGCCCCTGTTCTCAACATACACCCACACACACATTGCTATCATGCCACAACTGACATGTTGACTGACTGACGGATTGGTTAATTACACGGAGGGCACCTCGAAAAGCGAGGGAAGAAAAATAGGCTAAATGATGTAAGGACTTCAGTATTTCAAACACGCGCAGAAAGCGCCAGTACACTTCAGGAGGAATTTAGTGAGCGCACCCAGCCCTTGACTGGAGGAAGTCAGATGTTTTTATTCACAGTATCAGGTTGGAACTTGTTGGATGCTTTGGTAACAGTTGAACGCTTCAATGAAGAAAAATGAGTGAAATCTTGAGGCTGTTTGTGCCTGGAGAGAAATAGCTGCCCAAACAGAGAGCCAGCGCGACCCAGATATGACAGTAATTTCGCTTTTTTAGGTCAGAGTTTATAATTACTGAATAAGCTTCTAATGATGTTCAGTTAAAGTTAAATATTCTACAGAGCAGGTGTTGCACGTACAGTACAGTTCAGCTCAGGGCAGGTGGAGAGATTGACAGTGACGCTGGATAAACTCCAGAACAACAGAATATGACTTCATTTGCTTTGGATTAACCTCACAGTAATCATATGGCAAATTGAAAAGGAGTGTATTCTCAAGTGAGGACGTAAAATAATATAAGGTCACTTTGTACTTCTGAGGATCATGGACTCACTTAAGGTTGTTACAGCTAGTAATATAAGGAGTAGTCGATTAATTGATTAGTTAATCAACAGATAAACAACCAGCAACAGCTGATATATGTAAATATATAATATTTTTCTCCTCCACTACATTTAAGAGGGAAATACTGTACTTTTTACTCCACTACATTATGTGACAGCTTTAGTTACCCTATATTTTACATACTACATATACATATTAAGTGCTTATAAATGATGTTTTGTGACAAACCCAACAGTAAATACAAATAGAGCCAAAATGATAAGTTGATTAAACTTTAAGTCCAGTTATTAACTATTTTAATGATTGCAAAAATACTAAATATTTTGCAGTTCCAGATTCTCAAATGTGAGGATTTGCTGCTTTTTCTTTTACAAATTATGCAATAATAAGGAATATTTCACCCCCTAAATGACCATTTATGCATAATATACTCACTACGTTAAATATATGAAGAAACATTTGTTTTTCTTACATGCCTCTGGTCTCATTTAAACAGTTATATGCTCAATACTTCTCAAACAGACAGCTGAACTTAAAGTTAAACTTATTTTTACTCTCCTCAAAGCCAGACTCCATTGACAAAAATAATAATTTTACTTTTGCGAACACTCGAGCTGCTGGTTGCATTCCTGTCTCAATTAGTTACTTTGTTCGGGTTATTGTTTGACTTCTGTGTTTTAAAGAGCCAGTTGAGATTCAGCAAAGTCACACAGAAACCCAAATAAACTAACCAATTGAGGCAGAAGTAGACCAGCAGCTCCTGTGTTCAGCAAGTTAAAATGACCATTTTTGTCAATGGAGTCTGGATTTGAAGAGAACATAATCAAGTGTCACTTTCACTTCAGTTCCCCGTCAGAAGGGGCTGTCTGCTTGGGTAGGAATGAGCATATGAATGGATAAATGAGACTGTTTTAATATATAGTTTGGCTGTTGTTTTTCTTCAAACTCAAACTGAGACAGTTTTTGAAGAGAGTTGTGTAGACATAAATAATTTGGTGCTTCCTATTCTTATTTAATGCAGTTTGTGTCTTGTATTGTTCTGTCTGTATGTTTTATTGTTGTTTGTCATTTGCACTGTTACTTGAGTTCTTGTTGCTGAGTCTTTTGTATCTTAAGACCCAGCTAGTGACGGGCGTTTCAAATTATCTTAGGCTATAAATGCTGTGGTGTGTGGCATTTATATATGCTACATATGTGTCCCGATACAAATAAACATTAAATAATTAAATATTTGGTAGGACAGATAGAGAGTGAAAGGGGCAGTGAGAGAGAAGTATATTTGTAATAAAGTTGAAATTTGGACTCACTATTTTCTGATTTCTTAGAAACCAAACAATCAATTGATTAATTAAGAAAATAATTATCAGGTAATACTATAATATAAACAATCAATAGTTGCAGTCCTACATAAAATTGTTTGGTAACACTTTACTTAAAGGTCAGGTCTATAATGCATTATGAGCACATTCATAAGATATTATAACACATTTATAAGGCTTTATAAACGTTGTTACAAATGTTAATAATCATGTATTACAACTTATAACAAGGTTTATAAAGTATTACAAGAAGAATAAGATAAGAAGAATCTGAAGTACTGGGTTATATAGCACATTATAACTATCATAACTTTAGCCAGTTATAAAGACTCAAAGAGCTGCTCTGACATATAATAAATGCTTAATTTCTGAAATGGAATAATGCCACTTACTACTTCAGATTCTTTTTTCAAACACTGTTGTCACTTTGGCCTGGAAGTATAAAGCATTATGAAGGCTGAATTTATAATGCATTATGTAACCACTTATAATACTTTATAAACCTTGTTATAAGTTGTCGTACATGATTGTTAACATTTGTAACGACATTTATAAAGCCTCATAAATGTGTTATAATGTCTTATGAATGTGCTCATGATGCATTATAGACCTGATGCTGCTCACATATTAATACATATTTTTTCTGCATGAATACTTTCTCTCATAATACTTAAAGTACATTTTTAAATATATGTATTTGCATGTTGCATGTTGCATGTTGCAGTGTGACCCTCTGGCCACCAGGTGTCAGTCAGTGAAAACGCAAACACTCCTCTGTGAGGTCAGAGGTTTGTACTTCCTGTTCGGCGGTAAAGCGTGTTCTGCTTTGCGAAGTACAAACGTTGTTGTGACGAATATATATTCGTTTAATTCATTCCCAGACCGCATCAACTAAACAGAGATGGTGAGTGCACTTTATTATTGTTTACCATCCATTAATTAAATGTTGTGTGGGGCTGTTGTCTCCAGCACCAAGCTAGCAGAGTAGCCCGTTTGCTAGTTAGCATTAGCAGCGTTAGCTTCTCATTCATGATTTCGGATGAATGAATGAATCCGTCTCTTTTACGCGCACGGGAAGTGTGTATGTGTAATATTTATTTACGTGAACAATAACAGTGTAGATTTATTTATCTTGTAGGCAGCATAAGTTAATACACAAGTGAAATTAAGTCGCGTTTTGTCTGAGTTGGAGCGATTTACGCGGAGACACAGCGGCACCAAACTCCGTTACAAAATCTTGTGATTTAGTGTTAATCTGCGAACAGTATGTTTTATACTTTGCAGGGTTATTTCTTTATTTTTCCTTCCTGGATGTGTTGCTTGCCTCGGTTGGATGCAGCCTCACTGACTGTATATCCTCTATAAACAAAATAGTGCACCAAAATGTGTATAATTTAACATGTAGTATTTATATTTTAATTCAGTCAATAATTTAGACAGAGGCTGGCTGTATTATATGGTTCAGGCTATACCAGCAGTTTCTTCATTAGTAAGGTGTATATGTTATTACAACACATCAGCAGCACATGTAAATATTAACTTAGTATTTTTTAACTTAAAGTTATGTTATTTAGAGCCATAAATCTAAACTCATCTGCTTCAGATGCTCAGAAATGTATTTGAAATAATATATTTTGTGCTGAATTAACTATTAAATCATCACATATCAACTTAGGTCACTAGATGCATGTTTGTGTTGGTGATATGCTAAACTACAATTACTCTGGAATTACAGATTTTTTAAAATTTTTATTTATTAAGCTCAAGATCATATCACACGGTACAGAGTTCAAACATTACATAAAATAACAAAACAATGGCACATGGCGTGGCTTAAGAGCAACCAGTGTTCCTCACAAAAGGAAGGATTTTCTTCTAAAAAGCACCCAGTTTATAAATTGCTTTTGGCTTAGATGATTGTAACAACAATATTAATTTAAAGATAGATGGACAGTTTAAATAATACTTTGGCAAATACCGTTCTCTGCAAGTGTTTAAGCTTCATCTCCCACATGATGATCACCACACAGGCTGCAGATCCTCTGGTGTTGTTTACTCCAATATCACAAATAACTTTTAGTTTTCATGCAACAAGAATAACAAGATACTTTGCAACAGAATATTGGCCACAATATGTATTTATAGTTATCTAATAGAGCCAAAGTGTAGCATGGTAAAGTGCGTGTAATAACCTGTCTTATCCTTTCTCTCCACAGAGTTTACCTCTGAACCCAAAACCATTCCTGAACGGCCTGACAGGCAAACCAGTGATGGTGAAGCTGAAGTGGGGTATGGAGTATAAGGGCTACCTGGTGTCTGTGGACGGGTACATGAATATGCAGGTGAGAACAAGTTATTGTAATTACAGTTATAGTTATAAGTTATTGTGCAGAAAGCATAAGTAGAACAAAAATACAAAGCAATATAGAAGTACGTAAAATAAGCAAACTGTGCAAAAACAAAGAGCAATATAACAAGAAAACAGCATAAAAACACGAAAGCAATATAATATGTAAACATCAAAATGTAGCAGAATATAATAATGATACAGGCACAGTTTCAATACAAGTGTTATTTATCAACTGGTATATACCCTGACTGCTGTCCTTGCTTGCAAAGAGAGAACAGTTTACTAAAGTCTTAAGGTAAAATATATTATAGTAATAGGCTGAAGCTTGGTTGATTGCAGTTTGCATTTTCGTTCGTGTCACATTTTTGTAACATTTTGACTTGTTCCCTCTTTACTTAACCACGCTTGCACACTTTTCTATCTCATGTGAGACCACAAGAATCATCACAAACAAAATGTTGGAGGATTTAGCGTTACAAGCTCCAGAGCTTCCATTTGTCCTAGTGGATGGCAATACATCTGTTAGAAGCAATTACAGCCAGTCTGACAAAGTGAATATTGCCTCTCATGTGACTGGTAAAACTGAGATGTAATATCAGTCTCTTGTTGGCTGGGATCTCCACCCCCACAACTCTTAACTCTTGCCATTTTTAAGCTGAAAAGCAAAGTGGAAAGTGTTGCAGTGTTTTTTGTGTTGTCCCTGACGAATAAAAAGTGTTTGTAGTCGTGCCTGCACACTCAGCACATCAACAAATCTTTTGAAAGACCTTTTATCCTACACTTGTGTGGGCTGTGAGTGTACAGTGAATATTTTGTCTCATTATACGTTCATCTCGCAGTTGCCATCATCTTTGTTTTACAGAAAAAGTTGTGCAGAAATCTTTCTGTTCTTTACATAACTTATTGGGATCTTCCCATCCCGAGCTGTACCGCTCAGATCAGTGCAAACATGTATCAAGCCTTGTATTTTTGGGACGTCGTTCTTGTCAAATGGAATTTACAAATACACTGTTATCAGTAGCCTCTTGACCTTTTTATGTTTACATGTTTTCCCAACAGCTGGCAAACACAGAAGAGTATGTGGACGGAGCGCTGGCGGGTCATCTCGGCGAAGTGCTTATCAGGTATGTTGTAAACCGAAAACATCTTCATTCCACAACTAGTTCAGTAGATACTTCTGTGCTAAGCAGTTAATTTGACATTTACTGCTTTTCATTCTGGTAATTTAAAGTATGGTATAATGTTTTTAAGAGGTCTAGATACACAGCAGCAGTTTTTGGTTAACTAACACAAAGACAGAGATCTCTAACTGCCTCGACTAACCGTGTTAATAATTAATGTTGTGTGAAGCAGATGAGCACTACATCGACCCTCTGTGCGTCTGTCTTTCCCCCACAGCCAGTTATGACAGCACTATGTTTCAATCCCACAGGTGCAATAATGTTTTGTACATCAGAGGAGTAGAAGAAGAGGAGGAGGACGGAGAGATGAGGGAGTGATGTCAGTGAAGAGGACTCGGCCCTGCTGTGTGATCGTACCTTGTAGTTGAGTTGATGTGTGTTTGTGTTTTCACCATGTGAAACGAATGGACGCCTGCGGTTAAGGTTTTTTTTTTTTTGTTATTGTTTTTTTTTTTTTAAGCAGTTTTGAAAATGATTTTTTTTTTTTACTGTATGTGAGGCCAATTTTAAGTTGTGACTTTGTGATACAGACACAATAAAAAGATTATTGTACCCTTTCTTAAACCTGATTATCGTGGTTTTTTTTGCATGTAACGTCTGACAGAAGTGTACGTAAATTCCTCTTTAAAGAGGGAACTTGGCTGGTTTTCAGCGGCCCTTGTGTCATCACGGTGTGGGTCGTATGTGCAAATGAACTACGTTAAATCTTGCCAGATCTCCCTGCTTGTCTCTCAGCTCTAATTTCAGTGACTCATTTAGTACTTGTAGTGCTTCCTATTTCTTCCCTAAAATGTCTTCAGAAACATATCTTAGTGAACTGTTTACCTGTTAAAAGGAAACACGTTTACGTCGCCCACTAGCGGGAGTGTTTATTGATCCAGCAGCTCAAATTTCATCAGCTTTAGAGCTGCCTGTCTCTTTCTGAAACTCAGACCAAACTCTGATGAAACAGAGTATTTCATCAGTTTGGGAGTGGCAGAAAAAAGGGAGATGTCCAATTTTTTTTTGTTTTGACTCAGGAGAGGGACATTCAACTTTTTTTTGGATTTTCACATTTACAACAGTCCTTGAACTCGTGATGTGGCATGAACGCTACCATCAGAGTAAAACAACCAAATCTGAGGTTAAAAATTTATTCTACATTTCATTTAAAATATGGCCAAAAATAAACTGGGACAAACTTCTCAGCGTGCATGACATGAGAAATTTTTTTTTTTTTAACTTAAGGATTTTGTCTTCAGCTTTTAACTTTCAAATGTCAAAGGATAAGTAAATCTAATAGTGTGATAGTTCATGCAATTTCTAAGTCACTCAGGGAGGCATGAGGAAAAATATTTTTAGTTTTGGGGATGGTTAAAAAGACCAAACTGAAGTTACACCCCACCCTGCTCCTCTCACAAGTAAAGAACAGTCCCTAAGCAGTGCTGAATAAATATGGACCAAGATTCTGTTTCCTTGTTGCTCCAGTGTCTTGTTTTGTGGATATATTTGATGCAAAAATCTAAAAAAAAAAACTCTACCTTTATTACTGACACAGTATTTGTCCCTAACTGCCTATTAGTATCATCACCATGCAAGCAAAACCCAACTTCGTGTCATTGGAGGCAGAGTTACAGCTTGTATCTGACTCCTTATGTTTTTATTTTAACATTTATTCTTGGTAATATCACCATCTCAAAGGAATATGTCACTGTCAGATGTGTCACATCCAGCAAGAGCATTTATTAGTCCGATGCAGTGCATTCTGGTAGTTGAGGGTTTTCACAGCAGCTGTTTCCTGTGTTTTCTCTGGTCAGTGTTTGTGTCTTCCTACACGGCCCAGTTTCATGTAAAGTCCATCCTGCAGCAGTGAGATATGTCTTTAATTATTACTGGTTGTGTGTGAATGTCTGTGTGAAGCACCGCCTCTCTCTGTGCACTTTAAACTCTTCTCTCCAGGACAAATATTTGCCTGTCCCCAAATTAGTCTGAAGCCAGTGACTCTGAAGTGAAGTGTGTCTGCTGTGGATGAATCAAAATGTCCAGTGGTCACAGGCTCCTGGTGAAGAACGCCAAACAGCTGGTTCTCATCTGCAACAACGGAGAGAAGTACAAGATCAGACATGGGATGCAAAGTCTTTGTGTGGTTGAAAATGGGAGCGTGGTGATTGGGAGGTAAGTCTCGTGCACCACACTGACAGGTATCTGAGATCATTGCACAGCATGTGACGAGCGTGTGGAGTCGCCTTCTGCTCAATTCTGTTTGAGTGACTGAGGAAATGTGACTCAGACAGTGTTGCCTCACACCTGTGGAGCTGCCCTACATACCTGCATGCTGGTGCAGGCTGGGGAGGGTTTTTTGCTCTGTAGAAGCCAAAGGGGATGTTAGAATATAAAGTAATGCACATTAGTGCCCCTTAGAGGCTGCAGTGAGTCATTACACAGCAGAAACTCACTGGATAGTAAAATTGTCTGCTCTATTCCTATTTTTTGTCCACTAATATCACTTCAAATCAGCTTGTCTGGTCCTTAAAATGTCTTAAATTTAATAGGCCTTAACACTTATCAAACTGTGTAATAAAATCTCCAAACTCAACAGTACATACAGACACAAAAGACAATACACTATTAAAAACGCACAGTTAACAATGTAGGTTTTACAGGCTGGTTATTGAGTACGACAGGGAGGATTTGGTTTTTGTGAATTATAAGTTAATTTGTGAGATAGCAATTACTGCAACCATTTTATCTATTTAATTTATTTATCTAAATCTATCCATCTTTTAAATTATTTTTGTCAAAATGAGTCAAACTCCGGTTTAAAAGTTCACATTTGTGATGTTCCACTGACCCTAATTCTGTTCTTTTACGTTATACTTGCACTCACCTGTTGGCAAAATGTAGGTTAACCTAACTCACTCTAATAATCATATTCCTACATAGAAACCTTCCTCTGCACAGGACCTTGTACAAACTAGTTACCTTTATACTTACCTGCAATGCTTGAATAAGAAAAACATGATTTGTCTAAAAATCAGTCTTAAATTTAATGTTTACGGGTAAGAATATGTATTAAATACTACTTTATATTAAATTTGTACTCTTAAGTGTCTTTAATACCAGTGGATATTTTGATATGTGAAGTATTTTATAATAATATTAATAATAATAATCTTTATAGTTACAAAATGCTTACCATGTCAATAATTAAAACAGACATGAAAACAGCAACTTTTAAAATATCTTGTTGGAGCCACAGTAACATTGTGACAACTTGTAAAAGAGGTGCAGTGTTGTAGTTTGTACACAAGGTGGCGCACTAGGATGGTAGATTGCTGAAAACTTCAGCAAATCAGGTGGCTATTCCAGTTACTAATATTATTACTCAAAGCATAGCTTGCGGTGTATGTCCACAAGTCTGGAAGGAGGCTAAAATTATTCCATTACTGTTTGACAGGTACAAACAGTCGCCCTGTAAGCATTCTTCCGGTGCTAGCCAAAATTATGGAGAAAATTGTTTTTAACCAAATACAGAGCTATTTTTCTGAAAATAAACTTAACACAGACTGACACTAACACAAATGATGGATGACTGTCTTATGAAAACTGACAATAAAAAACTGGTGGGATCTGTGATGTTAGACTTTAGCGCTGCTTTGATGTAACTGATCATTCATTATTATTAGAGAAACTGATGGCATATGATTTTTCACCCTCTGTAGTGAACTGGATAAAGAGCTATTTATCCAGTAGAACACAGAGAGTTTTTTATAACGGTAGCTTGTCTGACACAAAACAGGTACAGTCTGGAATACCACAAGGAAGTTGTCTGGGGCCGTTATTATTCACAATGTTTACAAATGTACGCGGATGATTCAACATTATACATGTCGGTGTAAATCAGCCCGTCTTGCCCTCCAGTGTGGCAATAGGTCCAATATTCTATATATGCATGACTTATAGTGGAACAAAGATTGCTCGCAAGTCTTATTTTTTTTTTCAGAAGCATATGTGTTAACAAAAAACCATATTGTTTATATAAATGGATTAATTATACTCATAACAGACAGACATACCTGAGAGAGGATATTTTTTGCCTTTCTAATTTTTGATTATTTTTTTTTTATCTTTATTTTAAGTATGGATTATGACTTTCTTGTCATTTCAATTTATGTTATATTGTATGTACTTTTATTTTGTGTGGACCCCAGAAAGAGTAGCTGTTGCTTAAGGTAACAGCTAATGGGGATCTGAATAAACTAAACAAAACTAAACTAGAGCCGGAAACGCAGGTGATATAGGTAAGCTGCAGGTGTGTGATGGGGGAAGCAAACAGTTTTTTGACCGTACGAAGCCTGGCAGCATGAAGAGTTTGTAGCATGGAAACTAACCTGTGACTGACTTTGTAACTGTGACGTGGAAACTTACCTGAGAGAAATTATGTACAGACAATGTTTTAAGATGAGCACATGTCAAAATAAGCAGGTCAACACACTTGAAGAAACCTGACGAACTGGACACTGGTTGTTGTTATAAGTTCTCCCTGTTCGCCCCTCAGAGGCCTTGAATGTAACGTGTTTTATTGAAAGACTTTACATAACTGATAAAAACACTTACGTATATGAAAACTAAGGAAATAAAAGACTCAAGGCTCTCCAATGAAAGTGTTTTTCTCTCTCAATATTTTTATTATTTTAAACAATAAAGGGGTGATACCATACAAAAACCCACGATTGAGACAAACCCAATGTTTGATGATGTATCTGTACCTACGTTCATAGCTGTGATCTAATCCCAGTACAAAATGATGTAGATGTAGACGGATATCAATCCCAAATATTTTCTTAATCTCTCTTTGGACTGACAGCGAGAAATGGACAATTTTAGGACATAAGTATGTCCCCTTCAGTGTTCAGCCGGGCCTCTGGAGCAGACAAAAGACCAAAGCTGAACTTTAACCTCAGCTACATGTTCAGATCCCAGCTCTGCTTTTACGTGTCATTAAATCAGCTCATTTCTTCACCCAGTGACGGGCTGATTAAAGCTGTGGGGCCTGCAGAGGTGATCGCAGCTCAGTATCCTGAAGCCTCCTTTGATAAAGTGATTGATGCTACAGGGATGTGCGTCCTGCCTGGTGAGTGTCTGCTCTGATCTTTATGGTTTCTGCTCTACATGCAAGTTGTACTTTTGGACTGTGTGTACACATACATAATGTAAGTGATTTGCATTTTAAGAAGCTTCTTGTTCCAGGGTTGGTTGACGCTCACACTCATCCGGTCTGGGCTGGTGACAGAGTGCATGAATTTGCAATGAAGGTAAATCATGTTCTGACAGTTTGTTACTTCTACAGCTGGAGCTGTAAATGAAAAGCATGTTTCTCTTGCAGCTGGCAGGCGCCACCTACATGGACGTGCACCGTGCCGGTGGAGGGATCCACTTCACGGTGGAGCACACTCGAGCCGCCGCCTCCTCCGAACTGCTGGCCTCCCTCAGCAGCAGGCTGGTGCGGATGCAGCGAGCGGGAACGACCCTGGTGGAGTGTAAGAGCGGGTACGGCCTGGAGCTGCAGACTGAGCTCAAGATGCTGGAGGTGATCGAGGAGGCCAGACGCACGCTGCCCATCAACGTCTCCTCGACCTACTGTGGAGCCCACGCTGTGCCCAAGTATGGACCCTGCTCGACATCATCTCATGTGGCATCACATCCTGAAAATAAATCTCTAACTAAAGCTCTCTGTCCTTCATCCAGAGGGAAGACGGTAGCAGAGGCCACAAAGGACATCCTGCAGGTTCAGCTGCCTCGGCTCAAAGAGAAGATGTCCGCTGGGACTCTGAGGGTCGACAACATCGACGTGTTCTGTGAGCAGGGAGTGTTTGACCTCAGCTCGACGCGCTCCATCCTGCAGGCCGGTAAAGACATGGGCCTCAACATCAACTTCCACGGGGACGAGCTTCATCCCATGAACTCTGCTCAGGTATCACTTAAACTGAAACTTTAAAAAACTGAACTCTAGCACGAGCTATGGCGTCTAAAATGGCTCTAAGGATGGATGAACACCTCTGCGAATTCTAGATCCATGTTTTAAGCATTATGCTAATTATCTTTGTGTGTGTGTGTGTCAGCTGGGTGCAGAGCTCGGAGCGTTAGCCATCAGTCACCTGGAGGAGGTCACAGACGAGGGGATCGCTGCCATGGCAACAGCTAAAACCGCAGCAGTCCTCCTGCCGACCACAGCTTACATCCTACGGTACTGTGACACTGATGGAATGTAACTAAGTACATTTACTCAAACACCGCACTTAAGTACAAATTTGAGGGACTTGAACTTAGAGTGGAAAATTCTGATTCCAGCTTTAGTTACTTTACATTTTACAGAAAATAAATTGGCAACTATTTTAAATATAATTAGATTTTTTTATTGTTAATATTTTATTGAACTTTTTCTTTTTAAATAATCGTTTAAATTATTTTTACTTTTACCTCAGTAAAGGATATAAATGCTTCCTCTGCACTATGTAACACACACAAATGCTCACACACTCCTCATAGCTGTGAGTTGCTCAGTAATCTGTGTGTGTGTTCAGGCTGCCACAGCCTCGGGCCCGAGACATGCTGGAAGCAGGAGTGATCGTCGCCCTCGGCAGCGACTTCAACCCCAACGCCTACTGCTGCTCCATGGTGATTACCACAGGAGTGTTGCATGATGGTTACAGTCTCGTCTCTGTCCTCTGTTGATCTGTGTCGTCCTCTCTCCGTGTCCCGTCCCTCCTCAGCCAATCGTCATGCACCTGGCCTGTGTCAACATGAGGATGTCCATGCCCGAGGCTTTGACTGCGGCCACCATCAACGCCGCCTATGCCCTCGGACGCTCCCACACACACGGCTCTCTGGAGGTCAACAAACACGGAGACCTGCTGATCCTCAACACCACACGGTAAAGCAGTCAAGTTTACGTTATTTTGCTTTGCATACACAGTTGAAAGGTTTTCAGGAGGACTGTTGAAACATTTGACATCAGTCCAGGTGAATTAAACCTAATGAATCAGCAGATGCAGCTGGCTCTGATCTATGTAGAGTCATACTCATCATACAATCTGTGTGATTTAAATCTACGCAGCTTGTCTATAGATGTTTTATCTTACAAATGAGACACCTTTAGTGTTCACTGTTTGATAAATGGATTCTTTGTGTGTTTATATGTGATGTAAAACGGATCCTCTCTCCTGTACGTTTGATCACAGGTGGGAGCATCTCATCTACCAGCTGGGAGGACATCAGGAGCTCATCCGCTACGTCGTCATCAAAGGCAACGTCGTCGTTGACAGTGACAGAACCTTGGGCTTATAACCAGAGGTGAATCAGTGATTCTGATAGACAGGTACAAAGATTATAAGGTAACACTGTGACATTTGGAAATGTGTGCAAGGCTCTGGAAGCAGGTAGGCAGCCCAGGAGGAATCTTTAGAAATCTAACAGCTGGGTTTGGCATTTTAAAGTATTTTAAAAACAAATATAAGTTTTGATGAATTTTTTTGAGGGAGCATATGATTGAAAAAGTACACATTCTTTACGCTTTACACTTTTTATCACATACTATACTAAAGTTTTTTTTTGCAAAATTCTCTGACAATTTCTTTACATAGTATATCATGACTTTATCAGAACACATGACTTTTTTAAGTCACTTTTTATGACATACTATTCCATGACGTTTTCATCACTGTTCAACATGCGATGCTATGAACTTTTCATCAGTTTTTTCAATGTACTATACTATGACGTTTTCAACATACTATATTCTATGACGTTTTCATCAATTTTTTCGGCATATTATACTATGACTTTTTTATCACTTTTTTCGACAAACTATACTATGACTTTTTTTTTATCACTTTTTTCAACATACTATATCATGACGTTTTCATCACTTTTTTCGACATACTATACTATGACTTTTTTATCACTTTTTTCAACATACTATATCATGACTTTTTTATCACTTTTTTCAACATACTATACTATGACCTTTTTTTCGACATACTGTACTATGACTTTTTTATCACTTTTTTCAGCATACTATACTATGACTTTTTTTCGACATACTGTACTATGACTTTTTATCACTTTTTTCGACATACTATATACTATGACTTTTTTTATCACTTTTTTCGACATACTTTACTATGACTTTTTTCGACATACTTTACTGACTTTTTTGACATACTATACTATGACTTTTTTTATCACTTTTTTCAACATACTATACTATGACGTTTTCATGACTTTTTCGACATACTATACTATGACGATTTCATCACTTTTTTGACATACTATACTATGACCTTTTTTTCGACATACTGTACTATGACTTTTTATCACTTTTTTCGACATACTATATACTATGACTTTTTTTATCACTTTTTTCGACATACTTTACTATGACTTTTTTCGACATACTTTACTGACTTTTTTGACATACTATACTATGACTTTTTTATCACTTTTTTCAACATACTATACTATGACGTTTTCATGACTTTTTTTGACATACTATACTATGACATTTTCATGACTTTTTTCAACATACTGTACTATGACTTTTTTTTTATCACTTTTTTCGACATACTATACTATGACTTTTTTTTATCACTTTTTTCGACATACTGTACTATGACTTTTTTTTTATCACTTTTTTCGACATACTATACTATGACTTTTTTTTATCACTTTTTTCGACATACTGTACTATGACTTTTTTTTTATCACTTTTTTCGACATACTATACTATGACATTTTTTTATCACTTTTTTCGACATACTATACTATGACGTTTTCATCACTTTTTTCGACATACTGTACTATGACGATTTTATCACATTTTTCGACATACTATACTATGACCATTTTATCACTTTTTTCAACATACTGTACTATGACTTTTTTTTTTATCACTTTTTTCGACATACTATACTATGACTTTTTTTTATCACTTTTTTCGACATACTGTACTATGACTTTTTTTTTATCACTTTTTTCGACATACTATACTATGACATTTTTTTATCACTTTTTTCGACATACTATACTATGACGTTTTCATCACTTTTTTCGACATACTGTACTATGACGATTTTATCACATTTTTCGACATACTATACTATGACTTTTTTTTATCACTTTTTTCGACATACTGTACTATGACTTTTTTTTATCACTTTTTTCGACATACTATACTATGACTTTTTTTTATCACTTTTTTCGACATACTGTACTATGACTTTTTTTTATCACATTTTTCGACATACTATACTATGACTTTTTTTTATCACTTTTTTCGACATACTATACTATGACTTTTTTTTATCACTTTTTTCGACATGCTATACTATGACGATTTCATCACTTTTTTCAACATGCTATACTATGACTTTTTTAATCACTTTCTTCGACATACTATACTATGACTTTTTTTATCACTTTTTTCGACATGCTATACTATGACGATTTCATCACTTTTGTCAACATACTATGACTTTTTTTATCACTTTTTTCGACATACTATACTATGACTTTATCACTTTTTTCGACATGATATACTGACTTTTTTCAACATACTATACTATGACGTTTTCATGTTTTTTCAACATACTGTACTGACGATTTCATCACTTTTTTCAACATACTATACTATGACTTTTTTATCGCTTTTTTCGACATACTA
Source organism: Epinephelus cyanopodus (assembly GCA_026686955.1). Lineage (NCBI taxonomy): Eukaryota > Metazoa > Chordata > Actinopteri > Perciformes > Serranidae > Epinephelus > Epinephelus cyanopodus. The sequence goes on along the minus strand of CM048936.1, from coordinate 27,207,768 downwards.
TACTATGACTTTTTTTTATCACTTTTTTCAACATACTATACTATGACTTTTTTATCACTTTTTTCAACATACCATACTATGACTTTTTTCGACATTCTATGCCCTGACGATTTCATTACTTTTTTCAACATACTATGACGTTTTCATTACTTTTTCCAACATACTACACTGTGACTTTGGTTGACTGCCGTTGTTTTAAATGTGCTCTAGAAATGAATCCTAAGCAAAGAGGAGTAATTTCAGGACTTCAGAAACAGGTAAAATATTTTGCCCCTCGAGTGATCAAACAGGATATTGATTGACATGGTTTCATCTTTGTTAAAGTGGTGAAATGACCTGCTGCTCACCCTGCTTTTATCTGTCTAATCAGTGAGGTGCTGTTTGACCATCAGGGTGAAAGCAGATAGTAAAACTTTAAAGTTAAGATTGCAGGAGTAAAAGAAAACACAAGCAATGAGGTCAATGTGTCAGAAATTATCAACCTGAAACAAAACATTATCACATTTTTGAAGAGTGCTTTTATTGAACATGTTAGTACACAATGCTTTTTTTAATCTTAATAGATCCATACAATGTGCTTTTTTCCACAGGCATGGCTTTTAACAACCAAAAAGTCTCAGTCTTTTCTCTTTGTTCTGATTGTCAGAGGCAAATCACAAATATTACAAAAAATCACTCATTAAAGTACAAATTCAAAATGCTAACCATAAGAAAAACTGGTTTAATAGACAGAAATAATGTGAAATAAAAGGATGTAGTGGCACACGTGATAAGTGTTTTTTACTATGAACAAAATGTGATTATGTAACCAATATTAACAGTTTGGAATAATTCTGTTCATCCCATCAGGCTTCGTACTTCTTTCCTGCTCGGTGAATCTGTTGATAAAGTGTCATCGAGAAAGCCATACCAAGGAGCTGGGAAGACAAAACAAAAATTATGTTAAAAAGAGATAAGATATGCGTTTGAGAGTATGGATAAACTTTTTATTGACAAAAAAGGAAAAAAAACCCACCTCAAGCAAGTGTAAAATCTTTACAGTGTAAGTCATATAAGTCAAAAACAGTCATAGTATAGTATGTCGTCCAAAACCATGAAAAAAAGTCATAGTATAGTATGTCGTCCAAAACCATGAAAAAAAAGTCATAGTATAGCATGTCGTCCAAAACCATGAAAAAAAGTCATAGTATAGCATGTCGTCCAAATTCATGAAAAAAAGTCATAGTATAGCATGTCGTCCAAATTCATGAAAAAAAGTCATAGTATAGCATGTCGTCCAAAACCATGAAAAAAAGTCATAGTATAGCATGTCGTCCAAATTCATGAAAAAAAGTCATAGTATAGCATGTCATCCAAATTCATGAAAAAAAGTCATAGTATAGCATGTCATCCAAATTCATGAAAAAAAGTCATAGTATAGCATGTCGTCCAAATTCATGAAAAAAAGTCATAGTATAGCATGTCGTCCAAAATCATGAAAAAAAGTCATAGTATAGCATGTCGTCCCAAATTCATGAAAAAAAGTCATAGTATAGCATGTCGTCCAAAATCATGAAAAAAAGTCATAGTATAGCATGTCGTCCAAATTCATGAAAAAAAGTCATAGTATAGCATGTCATCCAAATTCATGAAAAAAAGTCATAGTATAGCATGTCGTCCAAATTCATGAAAAAAAGTCATAGTATAGCATGTCGTCCAAAATCATGAAAAAAAGTCATAGTATAGCATGTCGTCCAAATTCATGAAAAAAAGTCATAGTATAGCATGTCGTCCCAAATTCATGAAAAAAAGTCATAGTGTAGTATGTCATAAAACATAATAAAAACATCAGAGTACAGTGTGCCATATAAAAGTCATAGTACATTATGCCACAATATTGTCAAAGTATGGTATGGCATCAAAGATTTTCATTGTAAGGCATCTTATTGGAAAAAAACAAAACAAAACCCAAATAAACAAAAGAAGTAGAAAGTCTTTCACTGGAGTGCTTTGAGTGAGGCTATTCGTGAGGACAGGCTAAGTGCGGTTTCACTCCGTCTATATCTGACATGTGTATACATTCCATTCCTCTACAACAGTCCTCTGCAGAAACTACCGTTTTCCAACTCTAGACCTCCCTGTCCATCTTCTCTAATGTCCCGTGGCTCCATTACTCACTAACATGACACTAAACACACTGTCTTTTCCACAGGCTGAAACCAAGGTGGCGACTCAAACCTCTGTCAGTGAATGTCTGCACACCACCTCAAGCTCAACCCAGACAAGACCAAGCTGCTCTTCTTTCAGGGAAACCTGTCCTGAACCACTGAGAACTCTGTGGTGTCCCCAGCTAAGACTGCAAGGACCCAGCTGTCCTCCCTGCCTACATCTCTGTGATCCATAAATAACAACAAACCACTCTCTGTCTCTTACTGTCTCTAAATATAGCTCTTGAGGCGGTGCTGCATATTTGATGAAGTTGCATTATTCTTACAATTCTGGGTTGTATCCACATGATTGAATGAAACTATTGTAAGTCACCTTGGATGAACGCTGCAGCTAAATAAATGTGATGTTAAAAATGTGTGCTTAATGAAGAGCTGCTTACCTGTATGACCAACACACACATGGCAATGGTTCCCAAAAGGTGTTTGTTGTCATCCAGCCACTCCTCCACCTTCTCATAGCAACCCTGAAAACACACACCAACAGTAATTAGGAAGGGAAGTACTGCACGTCAGAGGGGTATCCAGTTGAAGGCTGGGACAACAAACTTCTAAACTTGTGCCTTACTTAATGCCGAATAAAACTGGAAATGATTTAAAAGTGAAGAACGATGACTTGCTTGTTTTTTGATCTTGTCTCTACTTGTGATTACGGTGGTGTCGTTTGTGTTGGATTTCATGTAATTAAGTTTGATGGACACAGAAATGTTGTAAAAGTACACCAGGTGAGAGGGTATTAAGCTACAGCCAGCAGCCTCTTAGCTTAGCTTTAAAGATAGACACAGCTAGCTGTCTAAAAGGTAAAACAAACCCAACCTATAAGCACCTATAAACGGTCAAGCAATCTGTTTCCAGCCTTAATGCTAAGCTAAGCTCACTGTCCTCTTGCTGTGGCTTCATATACTGCACACAAACAGAGCGGTATCAAGCAAATCTCCACAAGAAAGTAAATAAGTGTGTTTCCCAAAATGCTGCACTGCTCCTTCAGAGTTAATAAGACACGTTACAGAGTACAGCAAGACTTTATGAACACACGCACACACACACTGACCCGTGTCCAGAAGGTGTTGGAGGCGTTGCGTCCACAGCCCGGGAAAACATGCTGGCAGCAGCGGTCGGGAACCACGTTCTCATGCAGGGCGGTGTACCAGTCATTGTGGTTGGTCACACCACAACATCGCCACTGATGCACGAACAGCAGAGACACAAACAGTCAATTTTATTTTATTTTTTCTTTATATAAGGCAAAACAAACTTTATCTAACTCAACACTGAGGTAAAGAAGCTGTAGTTGAATTATTAAGTCTAGAAATAACTAAACAAAACACCACATATAACAGATACGTGATTATTATAATAAATATTATACCTCTCCCTGTATGGTGTTCCATGCGTCCCTCAGGCCAGCGTTGTTGTCTGTGTTGTACAGAACAAGTCCTTCCTTCAGGTCCCTCCTGGCATTTTCACTCACCTGCACAAACACAGGTGAAGAGGTGGGTCATGGGATATGTAGGCACACTCTCCTACAGCAGGGGATGACTGATAATAAACGCGACTATTCTTTTATACAGTCTTACCTGGTCGGTGTAGACAAAGAAGAGGATGAGGAGGATAAGTTCGGCCAAGAGGATGATCAACAGAACGATGAAAAACTGAAGAAAACAAAGTAAAGTGTCGGATTAAAAGGGCTTTAACGCAAGCAGCCACGCATGATACAAACATTGTAAATACTTAAAAATACACTTCAAATCAGCTTTTAGATGCAAATGATAAAAAATAAACATGGAGTTTGGTGGTGGATCCTGACTTTACTCATATTACCTGCACAACAATACCTGCAGTCAATTTAGACAACACAACTTCTTCCAAAATTCTCCAACCATAAAAATTCCAACACAACTTGAACACAACACAAGTAGAGGATACACTCAAACAACACCACTTGTGATGAATGATGGGTATTGTGGTATACTCACACTCAGCAGTAGGCACTTGTTCTCCTTGATGGCACCCAGGCAACCCAGGAAACCTGTCACCATGACAACGGTGCCGAGGGTGATGATGAGGTTGGCGGCGGAGAGCGATGGGAAGGAGGGTGACAAGGTGGCAAAGCTGCCCTGAGACACTGACAACCACACGCCCACACCCAACAATCCACACCCACCCAGCTGAAAAACAGAAACACAGGAAACTGAGAAACTTCCTGTTGATTTAATGATAATAAAACACTTTGACTGGTATGCTGATCTTACTACTGATTTACGGTAACAACATCTGACTCTGTGTGTGTGTGTGTGTGTGTGTGTATAATTATTACCCAGAAGAGCAGGTTGAAGAGGAAGAGCATGTATTTAACGCAGCAGATGCAACCACGAGCCATGACTAGATCCACAGGCACTGAAAGACAGAACATTTGAATATGATTCAAAAAATTTTGTTACTGTCTGCAGGTCAGTCAAACATCAGCACTGCGCAGGGTAAAACAATCTATTAAAGAATAATATAATATGCCAAGGAAATGTCATGTCAGTGATCATCATTGAAATGTGATTACAAAAGGTCACAGTACAGTATATCATAAAAAGTCATAAAAATGTCATAGTATAGTATGTCAGAAAAAAGTGACAAAAAAGTCACAGTATAGTATAGTGATAAAAGCATTATAAAGAGATAAAAGAGTCATAGTATCGTATGTCAAAAAAGTGATAAAAACATTATAGTATAGTGTCGAATAAAGTGACAAAAAAGTCATAGTATAGTCTAACAGAAAAAAGTGATAAAAACATCATAGTATAGTGTGTCAAAAAAAAGTGACAAAAAGGTCATAGTATAGTATGTCGAAAAAAGTTATAGTATATAGTATGTCAAAAAAGTGACAAAAAAGTCATAGTATAGAATGTAAAAAAATGTCATAGTATAGTGTGTCGAAAAAAGTGACAAAAAGTTCATAGTATAGTATGTCGAAAAAGTTATAGTATAGTATGTCAAAAAAAAAAGTGACAAAAAAGTCACAGTATAGAATGTAAAAAACCTTGATAAAAATGTCATAGTATAGTGTGTCGAAAAAAGTGATAAAAACGTCATGGTATGGTATGTCGTCCAAAATCATGAAAAAAAGTCATAGTATAGTATGTCGTCCAAAATGATGAAAAAAAGTCATAGTATAGCATTTCGTCCAAAATGATGAAATAAAGTCATAGTATAGCATGTCGTCCAAAATGATGAAAAAAAGTCATAGTATAGCATGTCGTCTAAAATCATGAAATAAAGTCATAGTATAGCATGTCGTCCCAAATCATGAAAAAAAAGTCATAGTATAGTATGTCGTCTAAAATCATGAAATAAAGTCATAGTATAGCATGTCGTCCAAAATCATGAAAAAAAGTCATAATATAGTATGTCGTCCAAAATGATGAAAAAAAGTCATAATATAGTATGTCGTCCCAAATCATGAAAAAAAAGTCATAGTATAGCATGTCGTCCAAAATCATGAAAAAAAGTCATAGTATAGCATGTCGTCCCAAATTCATGAAAAAAAGTCATAGTATAGCATGTCGTCCAAAATCATGAAAAAAAGTCATAGTATAGCATGTCGTCCCAAATTCATGAAAAAAAGTCATAGTATAGCATGTCGTCCCAAATCATGAAAAAAAAGTCATAGTATAGCATGTCGTCCAAAATCATGAAAAAAAGTCATAGTATAGCATGTCGTCCCAAATTCATGAAAAAAAGTCATAGTATAGCATGTCGTCCAAAATCATGAAAAAAAGTCATAGTATAGCATGTCGTCCAAAATCATGAAAAAAAGTCATAGTATAGCATGTCGTCCAAAATGATGAAAAAAAGTCACAGTATAGCATGTCGTCCAAAATGATGAAAAAAAGTCATAGTATAGCATGTCGTCCCAAATCATGAAAAAAGTCATAGTATAGCATGTCGTCCAAAATCATGAAAAAAAGTCATAGTATAGCATGTCGTCCAAAATGATGAAAAAAAGTCATAGTATAGCATGTCGTCCCAAATCATGAAAAAAGTCATAGTATAGCATGTCGTCCAAAATCATGAAAAAAAGTCATAGTATAGCATGTCGTCCAAAATGATGAAAAAAAGTCATAGTATAGCATGTCGTCCCAAATTCATGAAAAAAAGTCATAGTATAGCATGTCGTCCAAAATCATGAAAAAAAGTCATAGTATAGCATGTCGTCCAAAATGATGAAAAAAAGTCATAGTATAGTATGTCGTCCCAAATCATGAAAAAAGTCATAGTATAGCATGTCGTCCAAATCATGAAAAAAGTCATAGTATAGCATGTCGTCCAAAATCATGAAAAAAAGTCATAGTATAGCATGTCGTCCAAAATGATGAAAAAAAGTCATAGTATAGTATGTCGTCCCAAATCATGAAAAAAAGTCATAGTATAGCATGTCGTCCAAATTCATGAAAAAAGTCATAGTATAGCATGTCGTCCAAATCATGAAAAAAGTCATAGTATAGCATGTCGTCCCAAATCATGAAAAAAAGTCATAATATAGTATGTCGTCCAAAATGATGAAAAAAAGTCATAGTATAGCATGTCGTCCAAATCATGAAAAAAGTCATAGTATAGCATGTCGTCCAAATCATGAAAAAAGTCATAGTATAGCATGTCGTCCCAAATCATGAAAAAAAGTCATAGTATAGCATGTCGTCCAAAATGATGAAAAAAAGTCATAGTATAGCATGTCGTCCAAAATCACGAAAAAAAAGTCATAGTATAGCATGTCGTTCAAAATCATGAAAGAAAGTCATAGTATAGTATGATGGAAAAAAGTGATAAAAACGTCATAGTATAGTATGTCAAAGAAAATTCCTACAACAGTCATACTATAGTATGTCATAAAAATGCCCTAACAATGTCAAAGTATAGTGTGTAGAAAAAATCCGACTGAAAAAGTATGTCATAAAAATGTCTTTAAAAAAAAAACAAAAAAAAACCACTATAGCATACTATATATACTATATATAGTATATATAGTATGCTATAGTATACTATACTATCATACTATAGCATTTAAAAAAATCCAATCCCCAAAAGTGATGGTATGTTATGTCATAAAAAAACGTCCTTAAAAAGCCTTCGCACATACATCGTAAAAGTGTGATTTAGAAAAAGTCATTAATACACACACACATATATATAGTGTGTCATACAAAAGTGGAAAAAAAAGTAGTACATAATATGATATAAATGCCATTAAGTCAGTAGACAGCCATTCTACTATTTGTCCCTTTAAGATGTGCGGTTGCCGCTACTATTTAACAACTTTAAATACTTTACAAATACTTTCTAGGACCCAGAGAACACTCTGGACAGAAAGTCATGTCATACATCACAGTAGCTGGCTCGTGTTTGATCTTTGTAAAGAAAAGGCATAATTTAATGCTTCTCTGGAAATCCTTTCATCTACTGGATGTTGTTTGTCATCATACTGTAGTTCACCAACCTCTTTGTTTCCCGTTACATCACACTGAGGGTAAACATTTTGTTCTCTCTGTGGGCTCATGCTGAAACCACACAAACACTACAAGGAGGAGATAAACTCACCACTTCAGCTTGCAGGAGAACAGACAAGTTTTGGTGGTGAACCTGTAACACACAACAATACACACACATTAACACTTTACTGTATACTGTGCACAAGCTGTAACTGAAAATCATGCTTTGGGATTACAGACAAAACTCTTGTGTTTTAAGTATTTTTTAAATTAGAAATTCAGTTTTTTAATGGACATGCTGGTTCCTCTTTGGTCACTCAATCACCATTACACTTACAGAATATCATAAAGGCAAAATACTTTTTCTTCTTAGTGTCTGGGTTAACTTTACTCTTGAAGATCTCCCTGTGAATGACGCCAAGTTTCAATCCTGTTCTTTTAATAATAAGTATCATTACTTTTAAGATTGATGGTGTTTTATAGTTAGTTTTTTATTTCATCTTCATACCAAACATCTGGTCCATCCCACATCAGCTACAAACACAAGCTGAGTTCTTCTTTAACATAATAATGCAGGGAAATTCCAAATGAACTTTACACTGAAAATCACTGCTACATACCTACAATTTATCCTGATGACAGGCTGTGCTACGTGTTTGCATAGGGTACGGGAATGTCCAAAGTTTTTAGATTTTGCAGCCGTGTCTCTTCGTGTCTTTCAGACATTATGAAACGCTCTGTGCCATGATCGCTATTGGTTTTACTGTTGAATGAGGACTCTTTATTGGTATTTACATTTCAGCAAAGGCGAGCACAGCTGGCCTAACAGCATGCAAAAAAATGATTGCTCTTCCGTGGCAGGCCCAGCATTAGTTGTACAGACAACAGTGGTTACTTACTTTTCTGGATATTCTCTGCATGAACAGTGTGTTGCAAAGACACATGGCACAAAATAAAATGTAAATGGGTTAAGCTGTTGAAAGCAAAAACGTGCTGCTGCTACTACAGGAGTGTAGTCCAGTGGGGTGAGTATATGTTTGGTGAGTATGTCCCGTTAACTCTGTTCCTCTCCGTATGCATGTTTTATAAAATCAATAAAAATTTGATCACAAAAAATCTCGATGACAAATAACTTATACTCATATTCCAGACTTTATCGAATTTAAAAAGAAACTTATAAAAAGAGCTAGACTGATAATTATGTATGATGAGGTGACTATATGATGTACTATATTATGCTGACAAATAAATAACAACAAATATAGTACCGAGAGGCCTAATACAGTATGTCTGAGATTATTTAGAGGAAAGAGTGTTGCCTTTGAATAGCTATTCAATCAGAGAGCACCAACAACTACTAAGTGCCCGGCTCAGTCAAATTTAAAGGATCTTTAAGGACTGTTCATTATTTATCAGTGGGGGGAGGTGGCTGGGGTGTGCCTTACTTTTGTTTTGCTATTTTTTAATCTGACCTTCCCCGAAGCTAAACTTATTTTCCTCGAGCCTTCCTTGGTGACTGATGAAAAATACATGATCCTCCCTGCGCCATAAATTAGTCATTAGATTTTTTAAAACTTATCCGTTAACATTTGAAAGTTAAAGGTTAAAGATGAAATCCTGGAGATAAAGAGATTTTGATGACTTATCACCATTTTGAATGAATGGCACTAACACACTGAACGTTCCGATGAGCCCTGTTGAAACTTTAAAACTTTATATGGAAGAAAACCAAAAGAACCTTCAAATATTTGGTTTGAACACCCAAATCTGACATGAGTGACAAAATTCTGAGTCAGGTACAGCCCTACCAAGGACCATGAAGCCCAGTTCAGACCAAAGATTCCTGATGAATCGAGTTGCAACAGATAACTACTTGCAATCTACAACATTAATCAACGTTCTAAATATTTGCAACTTCTTAAAATATGAATGAGGATAGTGATAGTGAGATACTGGCTACGGCTGCATTTGTAGTTGTGATGAATATAAATAACCAGCACCAATTAATCAGCTGATGAAAATGTGTGTGGGGGCATAAACACATTAGGGCTGCAACAATTAGTCGACTAATCGACTATTAAAATAATCAGTGACTATTTTAGTAGTTGACTATTTGGTTTGAGTCATTTTTCATAGAGTACTATAAAAGTACCCCAAAACACTCTTATTGCAGCTTCTTACGTTCAAATATTGGCAGCTTTACACACTCTCCCATGATGGTGAACTAAAACTCTTTGGCGTGAGTACGACACAAGACATTAGATGATATAATTTTGGGGTTTGGTGGAGACAGACCGACATTTATCAACATTTTAACACATTTTTCGATAAAATTATTAGTCGACTAATCGAAGAAATAATCGACAGATCAACATATAATCGACATTAGTTGGAGCGTTAAAGCACATACAGCTAGCAGCAGCAGCAGAAGAAGAAGAAGAAGCTTTATTGTCATTGTACACATGATACAACAAAAATTTGTTTGGCAGCAATTCCTGCAGCAGCTACCGTATATTGAGTGTCTTAAATCACCGGTGGCTGGTGATTGAAGACACAGTGACCTACCCTGGCACACCGTGAGGACGGACGGAGCACCAAGCAGAGCCGCAACCGAACACTCTGTCTACGGCCATTTTGATTTGACCAGGGGACTTCACTAGATACAGGTGACCGGTCTTACGCGTTAAAACCAGCCGCCGGCGATTTGATGACCTCTGCAACTTTTCTCTGCAACGTTCTAAAATGGTTTCTCTTGTCGTGAATCTTTGGTCTGAACTGAGCTTGAGAAATTTAAAATTACAACTATATCTGTTTTTACATTATCTGGCTGTGGCTTTAAAAAAAACAAAACTTAAACTAATATAAATACAAAATAAAACCAAATTTGAACGCAGCTCCCTTAAACAGAAATAAAAAAGTCCCTTTCCTCCAACTAAAAAGCCACAAGTAACGCACAGTCCCTTATCAGGTTTAGAGCCGCAGATTAGTCGATTAATTGTCCACTAACAGAGAGTTAATAGCAAACTGTGTTCAGTTTGAAGTTAAAATCTGGGCTCATTTTAAACCTGTGGTCACATTAGCATGTCTCCTTTAAATAACAGACATTATATATATCATAAAATTAACTTTTTAATTAATTAGTGCGACTTGCTTTATGAATTAAAACTGATTTATTATCATTATTATCATTAAGATGAGACAGAGCGTCTCTTTTCTCCTGACGCTCGCCGTGACGTCACTGGACTGAACTTCAGTTTGCGGTTTTGTAGAACTTTGCGTTAAAAACACGCAGAATAAACATTTTATCCGGCGCTAAATCCACTCGTTTCAAACTTTAATGACTGTAAAACGCGTTAATGTTCGCCTACAGCCAACTAAAAGCTTTCACCGAGGAGTCAGGGCCGTGATTGTTTTCATGTCCATGCGACGAGGGGCAGAGAAAAGAGGGATAGTTAAGCTAGTTTTCCTACCGTCGGCTAAGAGCTCATCTTCCCGCTAACGTCTCGAGATTCACCCGCTAGAGCAGCTTCACATTCCGGCGTAAACTCCGCGTCTCTCGGCTCACTGCATCCCTCGGTGTGGAAACGTAAATCCGTCCGCTGTTAATGGCTGTGAAGTGGGCTTTGAAGTTTCGTCGATGGCTGGAGCACAGGAGGAGGAGGAGGAGGACGAGGAGGAGGAGGAGCGGGGTAAGGTCTTTGGAGAGGGCGGAGCACGGCGGAGGACTGGCCCCGGAGAGGAGGCGTGACCGCCGGGGCTGGAGGGACAGAGCAGCCGGGCAAAGACCCTGGATGTGTAAATATGGCCGATAAAAATAGCACAGGTTTGTAGATTGTGGCTGAATACACGGATGTTACAAATATGATTTCTGACCAGCGGACAACTGCTGCACTGCAACAAGTAGCTTTCTTTTCATGACACTGTACATTTTTATTTATCTGACAGGTTAATTCCATTTTCCTTCAATTTTCCTTTAGTATTTTTTATATTTTAATGTGGCAATACTGTGTCCTCACCTCACACAGTGCCAAATATAGATATTTTTCATGATATATTATTAATATGACAAATACAAATTAAACTTTTGGTCGCCTACTAAACAAATCTTGAGAGTTTTCCTTCAAGACATAATTTACAGTTGCAAAAAAAGAAGGTAATGAATTGCAATATATCACAATATATTTTATCGCGATACTCAGCATATCATAACTTTAAAATAACATTATAATAATATTGTATTGAGACTTAAGAATCATATCGTGAATTATCTGATTTCCACCCCCGTCCTAGTAAATGCGATGGCATTTCTCACTATTTTCATTTTCACTTAACAAACCAAATGGAACAATTAATGGAGAAAATAATCAGCGGCTAATCAAAATAATCCTGCTTTTACATTGATGCGTTAGAAATAATGAGATAATGATAATGACGCTTTTACTTGCCTAACATTTACAACCAGGACTTTTCCCTGTAATAAAGCATTTTACTGTGTGTTATCTGTACTTTTATTAAATTAAAAGTTCTGAGTACTTCCTCCACCACAATACAATTCCCACAGACCTCCATTATGGAAGACGAGGCTGCATTAACAGCAATTAACAACTCAAGTTAAAGTATGTATTATCAGGAAAATGTACTCGAGTATCAAAAGTAAATGCAGATGGGACTATAGCTATTGTTTTTTCTATTTTAGGCTAATAATGCTGATTATTTTTATTGATTAATCTCTTGATGGTTTGATTTGTAGAAAAAAAAAAAAATACTGGTAAGTGCTGTCACATTTACCCAGAGCTGAATGACACTTCCATAATCAACAGACCAAACCTTAATGTTATTAAAAATACATTAAGATTATTACAATAATTACAAAAAAAAGCAGCAAATCTATACATTTCAAAAGCTGTAACCATTAATTTTTTGCATGAGAAATTACTTCAACGACATGAAAGCTCGATGTGTTCATACTAATTAATTTGATTTTAATTAAAAGGCCAATAGACGATGTGAAGGTATGTCATGCTGTGTGGGACGGGCGCCATCTTTGAGGTACACGCTCCATCATCTCTATTGACATTAATGCACTCAGCACAAAAACAAGATAGTTTAAAATGTCCAGTTTTGTGATGCACTGTGCATGGGTTATCAAGTTATATGGGTCGATGTTGTTTATTAGGATCAATATGTCCAAATACTGCGGCATGAGGTAACACAGTGCACCCTTTCAAGATGGCACCCCCTTTCAAAACATATGACACGCCCTGACGTCAGCTGAACATTCCTTATACCTGTCACACATGAGTCGTTCTGTGTATGAACTCGAAACATCCACATCCAAATCCCAAAGTCAAACAGGACTTTAATAAAGGTTTGTCATTGTAACATTGATATAAATACATGACTCCGAACAGAAAATACCAAATAAAGATACAAAACATACAAAAAACATTAAAAGCATCTCTCAGTTGCCGCCCTTGAGCATCCATGGCGTTAAAGCAGGCGTGTGTTTCCTGTGTAATCTAAGAGTAAAAGCCTCTGTACAGTTTGTGCCAGCATCCGAGTGGCAAACATTATCCAGTGAAAACTGAGGTCTGTATTGGCGCCCCCCCCCCTCGCTCACAATGAAGGGCGGGGGAAAAGGGCACATAAGGAGGACGGCGGTGATGGGCGCTGTCACTGACTGACTCTTCCTCCATGATTCTCTCTGCTGATGTGTGTTTATCCCAGAGCCCATCGATCAGACTTGGAGGAGTTCAGCTGCACAGACTCGCAGCCGTCTCCACCCTCGTGCTGAAAGATACAGAAATTAATGTTATGTGGTGAATCTGTAACCACGCTTCAAAACATATATGACTGACAGATGTACCTCTGGAGAAGCGTCACGTGACTGGGTGGTTTCCACCAAACTGGCCTATGTATTAACCATGCTAGCTGCGTGGCTCTACGGACGGCAACATCAGTCTGTCAGTCTGGACTGAAATACCTTAAAAACTATTGGATGGGTTACCATGAAATCTCATACTTATTGATGGTGCCTGGAGGATGAATCCTAATGATTTTGGTCATCTTTTAAATACGATTACAACTGATTTGTCTGTTAAAATGTGTAGACACTGAATCTGAGTGATGATTGGACAGAAGCGTGCAGCACATGCTCGGTCAACGTGCCTGAATGCAGTCTGAATAAAGCCAAATGCACACCTTGTTAGCGATGGCCCGCAGTTTCTTCAGCAGGGAGGGTTTCTGGGTGTAGACCACGTCATCTTCAGGCTCCTCCCCTTCAGCCAGAGCACAGCTGTCTGCTGGCAGCTCGCACTCCTTGTTGGCAGACATCACCAGACGAGAGTACTTGTACTCCAGCCTGACCACAGACCACAGGGACACCGTCATCGTGAGACACTGTGTTATTAGGTACAGACAACATCCAGTGTGGAGGCGGTTACAGGCGAACACAGAAACTTTTTACTTGTTAACTGGAGAAGCTGTTGGCTGATGTTTTGTGAGAGTGGTTTCATCCCAAAAAATCAAACTGCTTTTCTTAATTATAATTTAGGTAAATCTGAAATTTGCCATAATGTCAGCAGACCATGTGGTGTTGTGTGGCATTAAGTGATGGTAAAGATTGAGACTGAGATGATTGAAGGAATTCCCTCTACATTTTATGGGCAAACATTTGAATATTTGAGGGTGAGTATCCTTTTACACCCATAATATAAAAATCCTTAAAGAATTTGTCCTTCCAAAAATTGTACTTTAGATAAAAAGTCTTACAGAGAAACCCTTAAAGACCCCTTCTTTTAAAAGGGTTCCTCAGAGGCGAGTGGTCATTGGTCAAACCTCAACCCTTCAGGAAGACTGTAACTCTGACTATGTTTCTGAAACTGTAAATAAAACGTGTACCTCTGAAGAGACTCTTAACCTTTACTCTCGCTGACAAACAGCCGCTGACATCTCTGCCTTTAAATAACAACTCAAGGTGATCTTAATGAGTACGTTCTCGACTGAGATCGGCGGTAGCGTCTGATTGGCAGGCGCCTCTAACCTCTTATTTTTCTTCCAGAAATAGCAGGTGAGAGAGATGAGCAGCACGGCCACGAAGGCTCCGCCACCAACCCCGACCTTCAGCCACAGAGCGATGGCCTCACACGGAGACGAGCTCCTGGGAGGCAGCGACACACCTTGGGTGCACAGCTTTGGCTCGTTCCACACGTACAGAGTCTCCTGGGGACGGCGCAGGGACAGATGGAGAGTTTCCACATTTGTTGCTTGTGCAAGCCGAGATTTGGCTTCACAAATTAAATGACAGAGCAGACACACGTGTACCTGGATGCCTCCTTTGCACGCTCCCTCTATCCGGTGGTAATCATCCTCAGTGCAGCGTGGACATGCGCTGGAGCTCTCCCACAGGAAGTGAAACGTGCATCCATCGCATGTTCCTGCGGGACAGGAGCTGCACAAACACACACAGAGAATAACTAAATTCTTACACATGTTGTCAGAAATATAAAAACCACATTGTTGGTGGAGAGATTTAAACACATCGTCACCTACCTGGGTACAGAGAGCTCTCCTCGCTCGGACTTCTCGGGGTTACAGCGCACAGTGATGACTGAGCTGCGGCCCTGATCACATGAAGCTGTGACCTGCGCTGACCTGAGAGAAAACACAGCACAGTTAAACCCACTGAAAACAAACGCTCACCCTGCCTCCATGTTTCACACTGCACCTGTAGAAGAAGTTGATGTCTGGAACGTCCTTTGAGTTCTCAGGAAAAAGATCCGGTTTAGCGTTCACACCATCCAACACGGAGTCCACTGTTGCTCCTGGAAACAAATAAACATGTCAGAGACAACTTGCCCAGCTGATGATCACATACTGGGATTTACCAAGCGACGTACCGATGAAAGCATCTGCGAGGCTGATGGACTGGGAGGAAATGGACATCCTGAAGCCCCGCCCATCCGCTGGGATGATGGTTGACTGGCAGATGAAGCTGTCCAGTGAGTTGACAAACTGAGCCGGGTCGCTCTGCTCGTCCTTGCTGGACACGTCAGTGACGTTGTCTGTGCAGGTGGCGGCTCTCTTCCCCTGTAACAGACATGGCATCACTATGATCAGGCAGTTTCTATGGTTACGCCTGTTGTTTCTTTACACATTGTGAGTAAATCTTCAAAACAAGATATGGAGAATGTCAGTTTGTGTTGTAGCTGGAATATTTAATGTTGGAAACACAAGTTACTTTTTCCTTCTGATTTCTTCCTTTAGCGCTCCTTGTCTGTATTTTATCATAATTTAAATATTTGGAAAACCTGATGTTTTCCATGTACACAGAGGGGGCGACAATTAAATTTTGTTGTGCAATCCCGTGTTGAATAATGACAATAATAAATCCTTGAATCCATAAAAAAACACCAGACACAGCAGGCTTTAAACTTGCAATTCATTAAAATAAAAAACGCTCTTGCAAGCAGCGTTACGAAGGTTACTTTAGGCAGGGCAGCTTTGGCTACAGCACATTTCATATTCCAGGACAATTCAAAGTCCTTTACAGAGCAATAAAATATAAAGCATAATAAAGGATACAGATTTATCATGACAGAATAAATTTAAAAAAAGTAAATTATTTACCATTTTGAAAAATCGCCATTAAAATAGCAAAAATGCAAACAAGAGGAGCAAAAATAAAGATTATTTAAAATGTTGCAGTGCAGTTAAAATCAATAAAAGTATCTGAATAATAAAAATTACTGTGCAGTGCAAGAAATGAATAAGTATTTGATTAAATAAGAAACGTAATGGGTTACAGATTACTAGTTATCCTGTTAAAAACACAATATGTAATTCAATTCAATCTATTTTCAGTGCTGAATAAAAGTAATTTAACTTAATTACATTTGATTATATTTCAGTACTTTTTTTTATAAATGTTTTGAAACTGAAAAGATTCCTGTCAAACTTTTATCAGAAGTTTCTCAATAAAAAAAAAAAGAATACTGAATGTTTTATTCTACATATGAGCTTTTTACCCCCCAAAATATATTCAGATATATCCCCATTGTATTTCCTAATGATTAGAATAATAACTGTAACAGATTACAATTAAATTGATTTTGTTTTTAATGACATAACTCTGTTACACATACCGGTAACTAGTTACTCCCCAACATACAAGACAGCTAACCATGAGTGAAACAGCAGAATACGTCTTGGTTCTTATTCAACCATTAACTCCACACACAACTACAATCATAAAACATCCAGTTAAAGGAAGGTGAAAATAAAACAGGATAAGATGTAAAAGATATTTTCTGTAATGAATAAAAGGAGTCTGACAGATCTGATACCGACTGCATGTGAGTTACCTCGTGGCCACACAGGCTGATGTTGAACAGGTGAAGGTACTTTGCGCCTTTCGAGGTGAAACTCGGCCCGATGGTCAGCGAGGCCACGTCGCTCAGGGGGCTGAGGTCAAAGGTCAGCGTGCGGTTGTTCTCCGTGTGGGAGAAGGAGCAGTCGCTATAGCAACGAGAGTGTTCCTGAAAGAAAAGCAAACAAAGAAACACTGAACCTCCGGCTGGAAATCACAATGACAATTTGACATAAAATACTGTCGAAAGGTGACGTTGATATTTTGTTAGTTTTAAGTTGTGTTAAGTAACCACAATGCGTTATCTTCCAACTGTTACATGCCAACATCATCTTGACCTAGAAAACCATTTAGTCATGAGGTATGGAGAACAAAAGACAACATCTGCTAAACATCATAACGTCCACACAACCTGAAATTCTATCATTGTTAGACATTTTAAATAACATCAATGTGATTTTCATTCCGACCAAAATTTAATGTTTGTCCGACAGTCATATCGACGTCTGGAGTCAGCTGGGGTAAAAACCTGTTCCTACTGCTTTATAAAGAGGAGTAACTCTTTTATTGCTGTAAGTTATACACTGTACATGGGGCGCCGGCACTATATCCACTACAATACTGACGCCTCGATATGGCAACAAGTTTGACCAATTTTAGCAACAAGCTAAGATGCTGCTGGTTAGAAAGTACTCGTTTGCAGACAATGGGAATTTATTGTTGTCTCGTTTAAGGATGACGGGACTTAATTATCCTTGACAACTTACCAGGTCCTACTGAGGCCAAATAGTTAGGAGAAATTAAAAATGCATACCAAACAAAAGTTATGGTCTCGGGAGGATATATCAAAATTGGGCTCATTTTAGTCGTTTTTCTTTTGGTTCTTGTGAAGCGGCTTGTGTTTGGACAACATTTAATAAAAAAGTTAAAAAAACATATGCATATTTCTAAGTGTTGATAAAAAAACAAACAAACAATGCGTCGTTACAGTATACGCACCAAAATGCAGGTATCACATCAGCATCAGTATAAAAAAGCTGAGAGGAGGTCTCTCTACCTTGTTGCTGATGCTTCCAGGTCCACAGGCGACACACGCGTCCTGGCCGTAGGTGTGGCGCCCTGCCAGGTGAGTATTGGGCGGACACTCCTGGCACCGGTTGGTGTCTCTGTCGATGTAATAACCAGCCGGGCAGGGGACGCAGGAGGAGCCGGCCCGCTGGGAGTTCTGGGGCACCAGAGCGCAGGCCCGACATGCTGACGCCACCCCGTCCAGGACGTTCGTCACACTGATGGAGTACAGCTTCACCATGTCACCGACATACCGACGCACCTACACACAGGACAGGTAGAAACATGTTGAGGTATAAATATGTTGTTGGTTAATTAAAGTGCCACATTTTGCACTTCCTACATGCTTCATGTGTGAGTTTACATACATCCAGAGCATGGTTAGTCCTCTGGAAGGCCCACGTATACGTGACAGAGGCGTTCCTGGTCATGCTGTGCGAGTACGACTGTTTCTCCTTACTGCCTCCCAGGACTCCACCACTGTGGTGGTCTTCCTGTTCACATCCTGCAGGGGGCGTCGCAGTAAAACAGTTGCATTACCAACCAACAAACTGCAGGACACTGTTATAAACTGGATCACAGTGACACTAGCGAGGCTATTCTGGCTTGCTGGTAAAATTAGTCACCTAATTACTGCCTGTCTGCTCCAAACACACAATCAAAGCACACACCATCATGAAGTAGAGCTCACAGTCACCAGAGCAGATGGTCTCAAACACAAAGGTTATCCAGCCAAACTCGTTGCCAGTCATCCCTGAAAGTGAGGCGGGGACCCTGCCACCGAAAACACAAACACAGGCAGAGATTTAGATGATGAAAACAAAGAGATATGATATTGTTACAGTGGATTTAAGCCAGCAACTACATCGGTGATAACCTTTTGCTCTCTGCCAAGACAGCTCCCTTGATTTTCTCTTTCTGTGAAGTCTAAACTTAGACAGATAAAGCAAATCTCACTGGGTCTCCTCAGACAGACAGCACACACACTTACTTGAAGCCAGGCACATGCAGGCTGAGGATGAGGTAGTCATTATCTGAACTTCCTGCTCCGCTGCGTATGTGGTCCCTTGCAACCTCCCATCCTGCAGAACAACACACATGGTACACAGACACAGTCTACCTCACAGATCAGTGCACACATATGATGTCATTTTACTGCATTATCCTAAACTGGCTTGGGTGTAAGAGTGGTGATTCTATACGGACAGAAATCTTCTGTTTATACAGGTTGAGAGACGAAATTCACCACAAAGTCGATTAAGTAGTTTGCTCTGGAGCTTTTGAACATATCAAATGATCTTCATCAACAGAAAAGGTTTTAGATGTCCTTAAATTGCTCAGACAAAATGGGCTTTTAAAACGTCTACATTTCCTTGACAAATGGAGAATGACCATTTGCTGATGAGAATCGTGATGTGATAAAAAGCTAGTCAGTCAGCATGTTAGTTAAACAGTTAGACAATATACAGACAGACGGATAGATAGATAGATAGACAGACAGACAGACATGGTTAATTGTTTAGTTAACAGATGGTTAGATGTAATTTATTTACCTACTTATGTAGGACATAGTCATTATTTGGTCATCAAACTATTTAGTTCAGTTTGTTAGTTAATTACATTTTTGCTTACTTACACAAGTAGTAGGTTGTTGGTTAACAGGTGATTATATTTTGTTAGAAATTAGAAAGTAATTATTTCGTAATCTATAACTAAGTTTAGCTAGTTAGTTAGTTTGTTTGTCTGATTGATTGATAGTAGATAGTTGGTAGTTATATTTTTGCTTACTTACTTAAGTAGGTTAGTTAGTTAATAGGTGGTTAGATGTTATTTAGCTAGAAATAGGAAAAGTATTATTTCATTATCAATTGCTGAGTTCGATTAATTAGTTCGTTAGTTAATACTTAGATTTTTGTTTACTTACTTAAGCAGTAGATTGTTAGTTAATAGGTGGTTAGATTCATTAACGAAATTAGAAAGTAATTATTTTGTAATCAATTAGTGGGTTCAGCTAGTTAGTGAGTTAGGAGATACTTAGTTAGTTAGTTAGTTAGTTGGTTCGTTAGAGCATCTAGTTAGAGCAGTTAATTCATTAGAGCATCTAGTCTGAGTTAGTTAGTTAGAGCATCTAGTTAGAGCAGTTAGTTAATTAGAGCATTTAGTTTGAGCAGTTAGTGCATCTAGTTAGAGCGGTTAGTTAGTTAGAGCATCTAGTTAGAGCATCTAGTTAGAGCGGTTAGTTAGTTAGTTAGAGCATCTAGTTAGAGCAGTTAGAGCATCTAGTTAGAGAGGTTAGTTAGTTAGAAGCAGTTCCTACTTGGAGCACTGCTGAGACTTCATCTAACCAACAAGGAAATGTCATGGTGGTTTTGTCCTGTTAATTACAGGGAATGTTTCTGTAGATATAAAGTATGTTTGGATATACAAGGATGTTTTAATGTGTTTCTGTGGGTGTATGGACTGTATGATTGTATCTGTCTTCCACTGCAATGCCAACACACACACTGTGGAAACACTTCCTTCTTTATAAGGGCGATCATATTTCACATATTTCATTCCAACTCAAATGTGAACTATTTTGTGAGGTGCGAACACTTCCTTCATGCCTCAGCGACAGCTCAGGTGTGACTGTGCTCACCATTCATGTCGTCACATTTGGTGTTGCCAACATTGAAACAGGAAGTCTTCATGTTGGAGGGCAGCACGTTCCACCATTTATACTCGTAACCTAACACCGGCTCTGTACCTGCAGGGCACTCTGTGCACACTGGTACACACAAACACGCACACACAAAAACACAAAAGCTTCATTTAGAGACAACAATGGTCGTGTCCTCCTGAGTAAAATGTTATGTCTGCACATGAACCATCTTTTCAAGAGTGGATAATCCAGCTGGGCCACCTCTGTTTGGGTGTTTATTTGACTTTCCTTGAATAAATACAGATTAAAAAGCTCCAAATTATATCAATACAGCACCGGTGCTCTGGTAACAATACAGGCCAGGTGTGTGCAGGTTTACCGTAGGTGCCATCTGAGTGGGTTCCAGGTGGGCAGGGCAGACAGGTGGAGTCGTTGCTGTTGTAGTAGCCAGGGTTGCAAGGAGGGCAAGGCTCTCTCTGCCCTGTTGCAGGCAGCTCTACGGCTCCCGTGATGTTCTCTACACAGATTTTTGGCTCCACCCAACGATACAACACCTGCGTCTGTAATCGACAAAGCCACAGAGGTCAGGGGCTTTACTCTGCTCAAATTAAAAACAAATATAAATGTACCTGCAGTAATACAGACTGAGACACCTAAAGAACAAACAATGCCCTCAGCTAAAGAGGGATGTGTTTTTTTTCTGCTCTTACTCAGCACTTTCAGAGATGTGAATCAAAACAGGCCAAGGTTGTGGACAAGTGCCAAGGAAGTTGACTTTGGATCAGATGACATGCAAAGCTCTTCATTATTTCCGTTCTCATCACATTGTGTGACTTCTCTAGTGTCTGACACAACGACCTGAGTGAGCCGATAAAACCTCTTCGCCGTTTTTGATCAATTTAAATGTAATGCAGTAAAAGCAGGCAGCATTATCATCCTGTATGAATGAGCAGTGCTTCTAATTTACAGATGTGTTAAGTGTTAACATAAAGACAAACAGACTTCTAATGCTGATCATATTTCAAATATAAAACCAATCATGGGAGTTTTTCTTATTAATGTGTTGTCAAAAGTGTTCAGTTGGATTATTTTGGTTTGTTTGGATGCATTATCATCGAAATTCAAACTGAAAGCAACTAAATTGTCAACAAATCTTTGACAACTTCTCTAACACGACCATAAAACTCTCTGTTTAATCGTTGAGTGTGTGTACCTTTAATTTAAACCCCATGAGAAAGAGGGTGTGTTTCTGTGTCTGTCCTTGTGTAGTGAAAAGGTGAGGATGTGCGTGCGCGTGAAATGTGAAACGTGTGGATGCCGCTGACCTTCCCCTCGCTGTCGCAGGCGGTGTGGATCTGGAAGTAATCCTTCTCCGAGCACGGCGGCCTCACCTTACACTCTGCCCAGCCTTCGTCTGGGAGAGGAGTCAAAACCACAGAAGGACGAAACAATGATGATCATGCAGAGAAAATATGTACAACCAGCGTGTGATGATGGTAAATCACATTTACTTGTGTGTTACTTTACAGAGGAAAATGTGAAGTCTTAAGGTTAACACAAACAGCAAAGTTAATCTAAGAATAGCAACTCGGATAAGGTGGTCTATGAACACTAATTTCAACTGTATTATACTAAACACGTTTTCCAGATGAATATAACACGCTAATGTTATTAGCACAAGCCTAGCAAGGTTCTGTTTCATAGTCAAAGTTTTAAAAAGTTTTTTTAAGTGTAAAAATCTGGATCATGTGATTTAAAAAAAATTGATTTTTTTTTTATAAATAAATAAAAATAGACTATATACAAGATTACAAAATATTACAAAGTTCATCAATAACTAATAACAATAACTAAGTAACTTCAATCTGTTTTCAATGTCAGCATCCTTTAGCAAATATTACAGCGTGCTAACATGCTAAACTAAGAGGTGAATATGACATATATATATATATATATATATATATATATATACACTTGCTAAACAGTCTTAACGTTGGTTTTACTCATATTACTCTCAGTACTAGGATACACAAATAAATATACTGTTATTAAGAAATGTTTGCATGTTAGTGTTAGTATTAAACACAAAACAAACATTTCATTATCCTTTAACAAATGTTAGCATGCTAACACTTGAAATTTAGACGGTGAACATGATATATACAGGCTCTCTGTTAGACATTTTATTACATAACTTTTACCAAAGTTAACCAAAACTTTAAAAAGTAACGATAAGAGCCGATAGCATCGGAGCTTACTATTGTTGTGGTCTTGATTAAATTTGCTTTGGACAATTTAATACCGGGTCTCGGTACCAATCCCTGCTCGGGCCACTCAGAGGTTGCTTCTGGGCCACGTGTGCTCCGCGGGCCGCTAATTGAATAGACCCATAAAACACGATCACCACGGATTTCCCATGTTTTCAACCGTAACAAAAAGAAGTTTCCACTACTGCACCGCATGTGTTTGCACAGGATGTCTTTTTTCTGGTACATCATCATGAGACACAGCGTTCTGTACTGCTTTTGCAATTTCTTTAAATTGAAATAAATTGTTTTAAGTCAATTTAAGTCAAGAGTAAAGATACTGATAGAATAGTTGAATAGATGCTCCCTCAAAACTTGTGGCCAGCCTAAGGCACACCTGTGCAATAGTCATGCTGTCTAATCAGCATCTTGATATGCCACACCTGTGAGGTGGGATGGATTATCTCGGCAAAGGAGAAGTGCTCACTAACACAGATTTAGACCGATTTGTGAACAATATTTGAGGGAAATGGTGTTTTTTGTGTGTATGGAAAATCTTTCAGATCTTTGAGTTCGGCTCATGAAAATGGGAGCAAAAACAAATGTGTTGCGTTTATATTTTTGTTCAGTGTAGTTTGAGCGTGAGCTGGATTCCATTGTTACATGTGTACATACGTGAGTAGTGGTGCTCAGGGCAGGGTGTGCAGGAGGAAGCCCCCTTTATGGAGAAGGTGTTGCTGGGACATGGCTGACAGGAGGAGGAGCCTGGGGCCGAGCTGAACCAGCCGGGCCGGCACGGGAAACACTCCGATGTGTAGGCTACACCTGGACATATATATGTATATATATTTAGAATTTATATCTGAGAAGTAATCTTAAGAATTCATCTCCACTTGTTACATCCGTCATAAATGTTTTATGCGTTTTCTTTACCTTCTATTTGGATGTTCTTGAGCAGCACAGGTTTGACCATCTTCCCTCCCACCAGGATGCCTGTGGTTCTCCAATACAAGATGTTGGTACCGGACTTCAGACTCACCTACAAACAACAACAACAACAAACATGTACATAGTGAACACACAAACCATAATACTGTCCCTAATAACACAAGCAGAATCAGATACTCACTGTGTGTGTGTCCCATTCTCCATTGTTGGTGACTTTAATCCACTTCTGGTCATCAGTCTGGGCCATTTCCTGACACTGCTCGTTCTGGACCTGAACACATGTCGACATGGAAGCTATTAGCCACAAAAAAACAAACAGTTTTCCAAACAACAGCTGCTGCCCCTCCCTTAATTACATTGCTGTTACTGTGAACTTAGGTTTTATATTAATTTGATGAGGGGAAGCAGTTTTGGACACAAGCCTCCGCCCTGAATTGACCATTTGTATATCAGTTACTCGTCGTGTGTTTTGTTGAATTTGTGAGACCTGAGACCTCCTTGAAGAGGTGAGCTTGGTCTGGTTACAAACGAACTCTGGTGTGGTTCGTTTGTGGTGAGAAGATGTTCTGACCTGGATGTGAACCAACTGCAGTCACATGACACATTGTTTGAGCAGCGCTAAAATCAACCTGCGTAGTTGTCCCTCCCTTGTGACATTAGAAAGTGTCACATTTATCTTGCAAGTGTTCTCTTCTTCAACGTTTGCTTTACTTCCTGGATTTTTCCCACATGGAAATTCTGACCAATCAAGAGCAGCTTTCTCACACAAGGCATTTGATCTGGTCTGCTTGTAAATGCTGCCGTGAGAACACGAACCAACTCTAGGTAATTATACAACTTTGTGACAAAATTAGTCCCTGATTCAGACCAAAGCAAGACAACTCTAGGTCTGAAAGCAGCCTAAGTTTCACTTTAAGTTCAGTTCCCCGTCAAAAGGATCTGTCTGTTTGAGAAGGACTGAGTATACGACTGGATAAATGAGACTTAGAGTTCGTAAACTGATGTTTTGATGCTTCAATTCACCAACAATTTTTTCATTTTTTTGGATTCTTTGTTCACCGTGGAGACATGCAGGAAAAAACAAAGTTTTCTTTTTGAATTCAACGTAACACAGGGAGCGAAACTGATATACAAATGGTCATTTTCGGAGTGAAGTATTCCTTTTAAGACACTTAGCTCAAAATATCCTCATCTAAAAATAGTTTGGCATTTTGGGAAATATGCTAAATTGCTTTCTTAAGGAGTTCGATGAGAATCTCAATACCACTGTCATATTTGTTAGCTTAGCGTAGCACAAAAGATGGGGGGACAGCTAGCTTGTCGTCACCTTGAGGTTTCCAGATGCAACTTTTTGTGCTTGTACAAAAGCAGTTTTTGTACAAATTAAAAAGACGTGATGTAAATTTTACCGAGCTTTAGAGATGCTGGTAGGTAGCTGGCTGCGAGGTGTAGCTTCATATTTAGCAGACATGAGGAGTGGTTTCAGCATATTATCCAAAGTGTCTGACTATTTCTTGGATTTATTCTTTCTTTTCAGATGGAAAAGCTTCTGAAATAACATTTCGATGATCAATATATTCTCAAACTCTTATACTAAATAACTTGGACTGGGCAGTTTATTTCTGCAAATTTTACAGACTGTTTGGGGAAGTCTGAGTTGATTCCTGTGGCATATAAGTGATAACAAAACTCTGAAATATAGATAAAGAGGAGCGTCAGAAGAAGCTAATATTAGCCTGATATATTGGGGAATGTATATATCAGAATACATTAGAGGTGCTCACATAGAACTCAAAGAAGATGTTGTTGTCAGGGTACTGGTAGGTGAAGGAAACGGAGCCTTGTTTCTCCAGATGGACGGCGTAAACCAAAGACACTGTACACTCGTCACGGTTTGACTCCAGATACACACCCTGCGGCGTCCATGACGAGCTGCAGCACGGACAAAACACACTCAGCAAAAAAAGGAGAATGGCTGCATACTCATCTCCAACTTGTGGGAACGGTGGTGTTTGTGAGTGTCTGTGTCACCTGTTACAGGCCTGAATGTCCTCTCCATTCGGCCCGGGGTCCAAGAAGCTGGCCAGGCTGGTGAAGCCTGCAGGGATCGCGTCCCATTGGTCAAAACGGAGGCCACTGCCCAGCGAGTAGGAGCCGGCCGCACACGGCGTGCACTGCTGCGTGGCCATCTCTAAGTACTTCCCAGCCGGACAGGAGAAAGCTGTGAGACGGTGAGGGAGAGAGGGTCACTGACATGTGATTGCACACACAAAGATATGAACACACAGACACAGAAACGGACATTCTGATCAACAGGATGCAGCAGGTGCGGCTGGGAGTCACCTGTCTGGCCCACCCACCACCAGGACTGCAGCTCCACAGTGTTGTGCCCACTTACACACACACTCAGTACTTACAGCAGTCTGTTCCTCTGGTCGGAGGTGGAAGGTCTGAGCAGGAGCCTGGATTGAGAGGGATGGCGACCCTCCATCGTGACCCAGTGCTGTCACACTCTGTGTACTGGTAGTAGTAGTCTGTCTGCAGAACACATACAGATACACACACAGATCAATACACCACCCACTTTGGTCAAAACTGAAATATATCATTACATTTTATACAGGCATTCATTAGTGGTGGGGGAAAAAATCAATAGTATTGCAATGTTTTTGTGTGGCAATCATATCATTACACAGATGCCTTTTATTATAACAATAATAAATATTACAAATACATGTTAAACTTCTGAAATTGCAGTAGAAAAAAGATAATAAATCACAACATATTTTAATGCAATACTCAGCAAATTGCACCTTGTTTAACATCACAATAATATTGTATCGTGACTTATGTATCGTGACGATAGTGTATCGTGCCGCCTTTGGTGATTCCCACCCCTAATGTCCATACGTTCATGGTCCCCAAACGATAAGTTGGTGATATTATGACTTCCAAATTGTCCCCACTACAAATACACACTCATACACACACTCAGACACATGCTCAAAACCGCTCGCAGGTCTTCATCCCCAGTCGACCTCAGAAACACTTTTTTTCAGTAACACACAGCCCTGACTGAACTCATGACTTTTTTTTTACGAGCACGTAGCTGAATTAATTTGAAAACAAAAGCTGGTTGCCGGGGTAAAAGTGGTGGCTGACCCTGATTGCCACGGCAACCAAACCGCTGGACCGCTAATGGTCCATTAAGAGCAGAACAGCAGGCCGTCGATACAGTGGCTTCTTTTCAAGGCCTGCTGGTTGTGACTTCACGCTCATCATCTGAACATTCATTCAGAAGAACATTTTGTCCCAAAGCAAAATATAATGAAGAGCCTTTAAAGTCTGTACAAACAGGAGCTAGAGATAGTACAAGAGCTGAGTTTTAGGTTTTTTTTAAATCATCTTTTTTAACCGATACATTACACATTATAATCTTTCTGGTTTCAAGGTATTTTTTTTCTTCACCAAACTGCCTCTGAACATGTTTGTTCTGTTTCTATTCTTCTATTATATTCTATATATTATTATGTAATACATTATCTATCCTTTGCTTTCGAAAAATCCTAAATAGAAGTAAAAAAAAACAACAACTCCTGCACACTGTGTCACTTATTATTTGCTCATTTCATATTTATATATTACAACATTTTGGTCTCAACAACCTTCTTGGGTACATTATTAAGACCAAAATATTGTATTAAATTAATAAAAAATAAACCAGCAGCAAATAAGAAAGTGTGCGCAAGTTTCTATATATGCACTTTATTATCTAATAGTGGGAAAGTGTGAGATTTTGTTTGAGAAGACTGATACCGCTCTCATACCTGTACAGTATGAAGCTACAGCCAGCATGTGTCGTTAATGATTATCGCTATTTCATATTATATTTTTACCCATAATGGTACTTAGATGTGGACTTTCGTCTCTGATGTACTTTGTTTTAAGTGCTAATTAGCAAATGTTAAGATCACCACTACGACGAATACAGACACAGGCAAAGGCATCTTAGCTTAGCGTAAGGAAACAGGAGAAAACAGCTGCATATGTCTGAAATTATTACTGTTGACATACATTTTTGGCCATGGCGGCATTTAAATGAGGACTTTAGGTATCCTACGGCTATAAAAATGATGCAATGGTGCATTATGATTTTACCTTTAATTAAATAAATGTCAAAGCCTCTAAATCAGTTTCCTATTTTATGCATATCTTGCAGAATTATGGCAGCAGTAACCCACAGTACAGCTTGGCTTGTACTTTTAATGCCGCTTCCTTTGAGTCCAAAGCCTGGCTCTGGCAGATCTCCATCTCCTCCCCCGAACCTGCTGTTCAACTGGGCAGACAAACCATCAGAGCGCGCGGGCAGCTGGCTGCGGCCGAGCTCTGACATCTAAGTAGCAGCTAATTAAACTGAAACAATCACAGAAATGACCTGAGACGGGCGTACGGGGGGAATTAATCAGAGATGGTTTGCAGATGCGAGGTGTGTGCGGCACAGATAAACTTGAGCTCTGTCAAATGACTAATCTGCTCAATGCAACAACAAAAATGGCCATTCATGCTGCATCTCCCTCCCCCAACACACACACACACACACACACACACACACACACACAAACAAACTGTGGACTGCCATGTGAGGGAGCGACCACTTCATTAGCATGTAGCATGGCAACCTGCGCTGAGATTCACCTGCTGTCTCTCTCTGTGTAAGTGGACAAACAAGAGGGCCGGTTCAGTCCTGATGTGTTGACAGAGGGGGGAAAAGGTGAGACTGATAAAAAAAGGACACGGGCTAATGTGTTCCTCTGGTCTCCCCGGTGACTCACGCTGGTTGTCATGGAGACTGATGGGAGGAAGAGAGACGGGAGGGGGGGCAGGGGATAAAATTCAACGCCATGACGAGCCGTCCTCTGAGTCAGGAGATTACAGGACTGGAGGTTTTCGGATTTGTGCAGACAACAGGAAAGATGGACTCTAATCTTTCCAGTCTGCTGATAGCTGATATTTAAATGTTTGATGCCAAAAGCATCTCTTGAGAAACGACAAAGATTCACCTGAAAACTGTTCCTGTCGAGACGGAAAAGTATCTGAACCTGCATTTAGACCATCACAAGCCAGCTGGCAAACTTTGACCACATTCAACTGAACATATTATTTTACACCTTAAATATTACATAACTGCCTATTGTTTAAACTTCAGGCCCACATAAGTTAAATGTCATCTAATCTAATTCAAATAATATTTACTGCTCCAGATGGTTTAGCAGCAGTATTAGAAGTATTGTACATGTATTTGCTAACTTTAGTTACTCCAATAAATGATGATGTCATATCAGATGAAAATAAATGTCTATTGAAGGAAATCCACAGGCTACTCAGCAGATAGTGTATAAAACAATTACAAGCAGCCTGATCTTTACCAGCAGCAACATTAAGGTTGACGTCCACATTGATGTACCAATAATTATGATTCAATAATATATTATTCTGAAATGGGAATACTAAAATACAGAGTTAAGGAGTGGCTAATTACATGTAATGAGTTATGTAATTAAATGACTTGTATTCAGTTACAGCCACTGAGAAAAAAGTATTTCATTAATCTTTTGCCATGCAGGAATGTTTTCTTCTGATATATTTTGATAATATGGGTCATTAAAGTCATACGGCAACACACTCTCACTTCGACCTCGTCACATATTGACGTTTGGTCATGGACTTTCCATGTCCACATATGACATGCAAGGTACCCTGGGTGTGTTGGTTGTTGACGTCCTGGGACACCGTGTCAAGTTCTGCATGTTACATGCATTGTCTTCTTTCAAAATACACTTCTGTTTTCACAGGAAATTTACAGTTTACACACAGTGTCTTTCAAAATAAACACAGTACGTGTTTACGTGTGTGGCTCGACATTTTTTTCTTTCAACAACAAACACACCCGGATAGGTTTAAGAAAAAAGAACAGGGTTTGGCTTTATAATCTAACAGGACGCAAACACCGCTCATCTGGGTGAAGGTCGCTGTTTGTCCAGTCGGACTTTCACCGCCTTAACTCCCGTCCTTGTCCCGCTGGTTCCCCCTGACACCACCGGGTGCTGTAAAACTATAACAGCAACCAACTGCTTATCATGCCGACGTTAAAAGACGCCTTTTTTCATTGGTTTCTGATGCCAGATTTTGATGACTTTGGAGTGAGAATGGTTCCTGTTTTTCACTCCTGTCGTGCATGCTTGCAAATAGTTTATTTTTGGCCAAATTTTAAATGAGACACACAGAATAAAGTGATCTTGATGAAATGTCACTATTTTAAACTCATATGTTGTTGTTTTTTTCCCGACAGAAGCGTTTGTCGCACACAATGTGTCCAAGGAGGACCATCAAATATTTTAAATTTACAATGATAAATTCTGTTTTTACATGTTCTGGTTGTGATAAATGGTGTAATTTCGGTGATATTTGAAGTAAATATTTCTTGTTGGTCAAATAAAGAAAAAACACAAGTCCCTACGCAGTGCTTAAATAAAATGTTGTTTTTTTTATTAATAAAAAAAAAAAAAAAAAAAAATTCTTTGTCATAGTCTCCTTTTTGCACCTCCTCCCCCATTATAAATAACGAACAGTCCCTAATTTAAGTGACAAACAGCAGAGTGGTATCAATTTTCTCATCTAACTTTTCCATTAAAAGGTAAAAAAAAAAAAGGTTTCCCAGAATAGTTTTATTAAATCTTGGATGTTAATTTAAATTTCACCTAAACAACTGAGCTTTTTTTTTTTTTTTTTTTTTTTTAACTCTGTGTTAAGAAAGATAATTAGCCTACATCCTGTAACATCCTCACTTCGCCTCTGGGCTCCATAATAAAACTGGATAACAAAAGAAAGCCCCTGACAGCTGTGCTCCAGTTCTCCCTCCTCCTCAGCGGGCACTGGTGGCCCCGGCTGGCCGGCAGCAGGCTGCCAGAGGCGGGATGGAGGCCAGCAGACAGCGTCATCTCGGTATATGGAGCGTCTTTATGGTCAACATGAAGCGCATTATAAGCCGATCAGCGGCGTGCAGAGGACCGTGTGTCCTCACATAGACCCAGATACTGTTGAGTCAACACATACAGTTGGAAAATAACCTGTTGTGATTTTTACTGTGCATTAGGAGACGCACTGTGGCTGTTTATTCCTGCGTGCATGGCCATTGTCTTGACTTGATCACGGCATTATAACATGTGATAATCAGTAATTCCTATATGAGAATAATGACTTAAAAAGACATTAAAATCCTGATCTGCTCTGGCCTCTACAAACGCTTCTTCACACTTGCAGTTTGAAGTCAGGGCATCTAATAATAATGATGATGATAATAATAAAGCGCACTCACCTCATCGCACGGCCGCAGCTCTGCGGACACAGCTGATGTGTGCGCGCTGATGATGAGCACCAGGCAGCGGGGGAACCAGGAGGCCCACACCTGCTCCCGCATCCTCGGGTCGGATCACAGACAGCCGGCGGTCCGCTGCCTGGAGCCACAAACATCAACCAGGCCGAGCGGAGCTGAGCCTGTCATTGATGCCTGCCTGTCTCTCACTCACCCTCCACCGCCTCCACCCACTCCTCCGTCAAGATAGACGGTGTATAACGCGAACTTCCGGTCCTGGCTTTCAAATGAAAACTCCTGATTTCTCTGGAATAAAGTGAGAAACAAAGGACATAATTTGTTATTATGCTTTTGTCCTATTATTCTCATCAGTAGCTCATTATTATTATGATAATTTACTAACTTTATATTTGATTTTGCAGACATTTTTCAACAACCTGTTTATTAGGTTTTCAACATTATACAAAAAGAAAATAACATAGAATACAAAATCTTTAAAATAAATACATGCATGGTGAAAAGCTATTTAAAAGCAACTGAAAAATTATAACACACTCACTCACACACATGTATAGAAACAGCAACATTAAGTAAAAATAATAATGATAGTAAAAATAATAAGAAATGAAAGAAAAAAGCAAAATAAAATAATAATTTACACTGGGGGTTCTATATGACACACACTAATACAAGTCCTTCATTGCCTACTGTGTGTGTTGCATTTACTTTGTGTACAGCAAGTTTAAATAAGTTTTAATCTATCTTATAAATGTGCCACATTGAAACCATTCTTGTTTCTCTATGATTGTGTATGCATGTAGTCGTTCTTTAAGAAATATGCTAAGCTTTACATACGCATATATATTTTTAATTTATTCCAGGAAAAAAAAAAACATTTTATTTTTGTTGTTGTTGCACAGTGCTATCAAACTTACACTTAAACAAACCATAAAATCACTGGGCAGCTATCTTGTGAATTAATTGTTTCGTGCAAATTTTTTTTAGAAACTGAAAATTGAATCCTTTTTTTTAAATATGATAATCAATACATTTGAGTTTGGGACTATTGCCCATATTAAATAAGCTACTTAAATAACTTATCATGGACATTTTTATCTATTTAATTATTATTATTATTATTTTTTACTATTACTACAAATTAATTGACTAAGCAAAAGAACAATCTCCAGATGAATCAATAAAGAAAATAAGCCCTAATCCTCACACCTGGCTCTTGTCAAATTTAAACACTTGATCTTTCATTTCATTTGTAAGAGACAACGTTAAACTTCACTGTTATCATGTAATGCACCAGGATTCATACAGTATTTCTCCACAGAAACTGCATTGAAGTGACCCCAAAAGTGTGAAATAAAATGCTGTTATTGATTAAAGTGGGTTCACTGAAACATTAGCACATCTACATATTTTAGAATCTTAAGCTCTGTGCTTTTATTTTGAAGGCACGCAGCCTGTCTCAGCCTGTTGACTTTGTGGTATTTTCACTTCCTGCAGTCAGACAGTGACGCCACCAGTGTGATAACGCGCACGTTATCTTGATTGACAGCAGATGGACAGCAGGCCTGCAGGCTGAGGAGCTTATTATAACTCTGCACTGACAGATCAGCTGGAGAGGAACAGTGAAACTGAGCAGGACAGTAGTTACAACAGCAAGTAGGATGGTTTTTGTTTTGCATCACAACATGCTGCAGATTAAATCACACACTGCACTGGGAGAGTGAGGATATCAAACAGTGGAATCAGAGGCAGAGTTGACCCACCTGCACTCAGGGAACACACACACACACACACACACACACAGTGTTGACATGACAGCGCTGCATGTTTTGTATGACGCTTATCAGTTTTAATCTGGAGCTCCACTAACTTCATTTGTCTTTTTCTGTTGAGCATGAAAAGCAAAGAATGCAGAAATGTTTAATGAGATGGTTTTAAACCTGCACAGTGATTCACCGTCTTTCTGTTCCCTGACGCGACGCTGCATCACATGCCAGGCTCCATGGGGAATTTGAGTCACTCTGTTTTTGACTTCCCCTTAAGCATTTGGAGACATACAGGTTGAAACTGGTTGAAAATGGAGAGGTTTTAAGACTCTGGGTGACAATTAACTGTTGCTCTTATGACATTTCACTTAATATATCTTAATGTGAAGCAGGTCTTAAAGGAGGACTATGCCAGTTTTCCTATTCATCCATCCATCCATCCATTTTCACCAGTTTCTGGCAGAGAACAATGGCCTCAGATCTGGAGGTGCTGACTCTCATCGCGACCCCTTCACACTCAAACCGCCCCAGTGCATGCTGGAGGTCACGGTGTGATGAAGCAAACAGAACCACATCATCTGCAAAAAGCTGCGCCAGATCCTGTCCATTACTAGCACAAACAGAATCGGAGACAAGCGACAACCCTGGTGGAGGCCAACACCCACCAAGAACGTGACACTGGCGAAAAAAGCCGTCCTTTAACGTTGCTGTTAGAGTTCAACAAATCACCAAATCAGTGCTCTGTGAGTTGACATTCAGTCTGTAAACTATGCCACTGAACTCATGACAAACCACTGCAATGCATTTATAACTGGTGTTAACATATAAAACCAGCATATGCTTTAAAACTAAACTAAAATCTGGGGGAGTTTTTCTATTTCTTATACCTTGATCAACCAAAATATTGATCAATATGAAACAGTTTCAGACCGTATCCCCACTGAATGCTGCGCACATCAACAGTCTCATGTTGCAAATATAAAATAAAACATTGTGCTGTTTATCTCTGTAAAAAAAAAAAAAAAAAAAAGACAGCATTTGAGTAAAATCAGTTTTCAAACACAAGTGCAGTCCTGCAGAGACTGAATGAGAGTTAAGTCTAGGATGCAAACTGATTGGAAATTCTGCTGGGAAATGGATTTAATTTAATTTAATTTAACTTAATTTAATTTATGTTTTCTGTTGAGTTGAATTGAATTTTGATGTTCTTATTTTCTCTGTTGATGATTTCTGCTAATGGTATGTGTAATTCACTTATTTTATTTTATTTTATTTTATATACAGTATTTTTGCAGTATTTTTCAGGTTCATGTGTGTGTCTTTCTGTCCCTGTTTAAGTACAGTAAAAAAAACCTTTTTTTCCCGAGGGAAAAGAGGGGAGATGACGAGTGAATGTAGAATATTTAATATTAAAGTATATGTTCATTTTGTAGAAGGTATTACACATCAAATGATAACTAAATCTGCAGGACACAAATTATATTAAGTTCTGTCATGTAGCATTGGTGGACCAGGACGACTACAGAAATAATTTATGTTAAATTCTAGGGTTGTTTTTAAAGCTAATTTAATTGATACTTACTCTAATTGTATTTAGATTTTTTTTTTCTTTACATGTCAGTGTCATGAAGTGCATCGCATTCACTGAATTAAAAAAATTGACACCTTATCTCATAATTACTAGATCTTGTTTCATAATAATGACACAAAGAAGTTTTTTTTATTTTTTAATGAGCCTCTGTAGGTGTCAGATGTTGCTGCGTTTTTTAATTGATTATTTATTGATTATTTATTTATATAATTAACAATTGTGTGTGTTGTTTCACGGTCAAATCAAAACGGAGGCGCTGTTCGTCCTTTTACCGGCAGGTGGCAGCAGCTCACAACAGCGCTACATAAAATATATCCCCACGAAGAAGTACAAAACCCGGAAGTGGCGTACGGTGCAGAATCAAAACAGTTAAAATTTGACAGCTCCGCTAAAGGCTGATAAAATGCAATGGGAAATGTAACTGCCACCTTCAGAAATAAACTGCACTATTCAACCAACGTGTTTAGATACTGGGGCGACTTTTTATCGGACTGTCGCGGAATGCTAACCCCGAGGAAAAGGATCTTTTGGCTAGTTTTATCCGCAGCTCTTCTCTGTGTGACTAGCTAGTTAGCTCCCACGGCTAACGAAAGTTGCTCCATGGATATCTATGGGCTGAACATTACCATATATAGACCGGCCACAGAGCTCCCTCGCCGGTGAAATGTAAACGGTGACTCGCTGGGGAGGCTGACAAAGGGCAAGCAAACATAAAACTCAGCCTGCAAGAAAACAAAAACACACGCTAGCTTCACCATGTCATCTGATAAGATTATTGCCATCGTCATGGATGACAAAACCTACGAGGTAAATAAAAAGAAGCTGATAGAGAAGAGCGACTACTTCCGTGCACTGTACAGCTCCGGGATGAGGGAGTCCACAGAGGACTCTGTGCAGCTGCAGGGACTCAGTGTCCCCGGCCTGGAGCTGGTCCTGGAGTTCATCAACACCTCAAAGGTTCAGGTTGTCAACGAGACTCTGGAGGACCTGATTGAGACCGCCTCCTTCTTACAGGTCACCTCCATCCTCAAGCTCCTCACCTCCGAGATCCGGCTGGACAACTGCGTGGAGCTGTACAGCCTCTCTGAAGTTTACGGGACCCACGATCTTCGCAATGCCTGCCTCAAATACATGACCTGCTACTATCACCCCATGCTGAGGCGGCCGGAGTTCAGCAGCCTCCCCTCCGCTGTCAGAGACCAAGTCAGGGAGATGCGCATGAAAGGCACCGCCACCCTGGTAGCCATCGGAGACTTCACCTGTCTGTCCCTGGACGTGCCGGATCAGGATGAACCCTGGTCCATGCTGAGGTACGGAGAGGTGGAGCAGCGCTGGAAACCACTGGCCAACAACCTGCCTCCAGATATGATCAACGTCAGAGGATACGGCTCAGCTGTCCTCGACAACTACCTGTTCATAGTCGGTGGATACAGGATGACGAGTCAGGAGATCTCTGCTGTGCACTGCTACAACCCCTGCAGGAATGAGTGGAACCAGGTGGCACCGCTCAACCAGAAGAGGTAAAACCATGCCTACACATTTCTGCTCAGGTGTCACAGTCACATTTCACTCACTGCGTCCTCTCCATCAGGTCCAACTTCAAGCTGCTGGCAGTGCAAGGCAAGCTGTACGCTGTGGGAGGCCAGAGTCTGGGCACAGTGGAGTGTTACAGCCCAGACCAGGACTGGTGGACCTGTGTGTCCTCGATGCCCGACCCGCTGGCTGAGTTCTCCGCCTGTGAATGCCAGGGGATGATCTACGTCATGGGTGGATACACTGCAAGAGGTTGGTATAACTCAGTTCTCACACAAACAATGTAAACAAGTACACACCAAGAACAGTAAAGGCGGACCTCAGCCTGAGCCATAGTACACATTTCTTTTTGTTTTATTGAATATCATTAGTAGTATTTTTATTATGTATACTTAGCATTATTTATTACATTTATTATTTTTATATTATGTGTTTTCCTCTCACTATTATTTGCTCAGTCCCTCTTCTCTCTCTCATTCGCTCTCTCTTCTTTATCAGCATGCACGCAAATTACACACATAGATTTAGGACTTTTTAAAAAACTTTTAAAGCCACTTGGAGTAAAATTTAAGACCAATTGTACAATTACAATAATCAAAATCTGTGAAAAAAGCATAAACCCACATCACCTAATTAAAGTAAGGGATTTTTTTGCCCAAATATTTATTATAACATAAGGTACGACTTTTACGGCATTCTGTAAATTATTAAAAAAATAAAAATAAAACAACAACATCAGACTTTTAAAATAGTAATACCAATTATGGCCTTATTTTTAGATTAATCAATTTAATTACTTTCAAGACTTTTTAAGGAGCCGCTGGAACCCTGACATACACGGGTGCCCTACATAACCACCGTTGGTACAGTAACAACAATCATTTTGTAGATCTTTAACAGCAAGAACGCTGTTATACCTGATTATTTTTTGTTTGTTTTGTCTCATTTTGTCAATATTCCTGTTTTTTTCTGCCCCTATTTATATCATATGCCACTACCTTGTTTTTGTTTCTACTGCTCTTTGCACCAATAAAAGATGATAAGATAAAATTAGATTAAATTAAATAAAAAAAAACAACATTGGCCACTCACTCTGTGTCCTGCAGACTGTTTGAAAGTCTTAATGCAGTTACAGTGAAAATAAGTGAAGGTCTGGATGGATGTTGTCTCTGATGATGGTTTGTGCTCAGTATCATTTATCTCGGCTAATATTACAGGACTAATCAGGGCTGTACCAGTCAGTGATGTAGAAATTAACACAATCACAGCTTTGCATTGAGGCTTTTCCTCCGTCTCTGGTGTTTTCATAATCAGGAAACCTTGTTATGTATTATTACTTATATATAGGGCTGAGCAGTTTGTAGAGTTTAAAATGTGAGGCTTCCAGGCTCAGGGTGCTTCGCGGCACTTCCACCTCTTGTCTAACCTCAGGGCTCTCACCCGGATGCGATACCCATATTGGCACAGATGGATTTAACGTGAATCAGTACTCTGACATAACACCAATGTAATTTGGTCGGTACCTTTACAAAAACCTTGATATCGATATTGCAGCAATATCGTAGGGTTGACTTTTGGTACTTTCTAAAAATATTGACACAATGAGATTCTTGTTATATAATCAACAGTAATGTGGATATAATGACAAAGCTGGTGAAAGCAAATAATAGAACAGCTAGAACAGTCCATTAAGTTCAGAGAATGACGTCACTTTACTGTGATGCAGCCTTTAAAAGCAGGAAAAAGACAACATGAGATCTGGTCTCAAAAAATTGCTGATCTCACTCGTCTGAGTTGGCTTCAGTTACCACAGTGTGCTCACAGTAATCTGATGTAATAGCAGCAAATGATTATTATTTAATTTTTATTAACCTATCATGACACTGACAGGGTTGTATTAATTGGTGGAGGGTGTTGTGCACAGCCTGACAGGTCTGACAAAGAACATCCCTGGTGCCGCCATGAAACAAGTTCTTTCAGTTTTGCCTCTTTGAGTTGAACATGTTTTTTGTGTGTCTGACAGACAGGAACACGAGTGTCCTCCGTTACTGCCCAACCTCTGACGCCTGGTCGGTGTTTCGGACCTGTTCGGCTCACATTCGCAAGCAGCAGATGCTCTCAGTGGAGGACACCATCTACCTGGTTGGCGGCTACACTCATGAGCTGGAGGCGGGCCCGCGGCAGCGGCGTCCCAGCCAGACGGAGGACGTGCTGACGGTGCAGTCCTACAACGTCACCACAGGGGAGTGGATCCAACTTAAGGAGAACACATCCAAGTCGGGCCTGAACCTGACGTGCACTCTTCACAACGACGGTATCTACATCATGAGCCGGGACGTCAGCCTGCCCACTAGCCTGGAGCACCGCGTCTTTCTCAAGTACAATATCTTCTCTGACGCCTGGGAGGCTTTCAGACGCTTCCCGGCTCTGGGTCAGAACATGCTGCTCTGTTCACTTTACCTCCCCAACGTGCTGTGATCGAGAGGACTGATGGGAACAGACACTGCAGCCCATGCGGCATTAATGTAGGCCAGTGTGTGGCTCGCTTGTTCTCGCACAGAATGTGGCTCTGTGGCATTAGTGGGAACAGTGTCCGGTTGCCAGGTTGAACGCCTCGTGACCTTTGTGCCTAAAAAAATCAAACAAAAAAACAAAACGCACTACATTGTACATACTGCTGTGGATGCAAATACAAAGACACAATGACCACTATGAAGGTGTTGAAGCGCCATGGCCCGTAGGTCAACAGCATCATAACAGCTGGCCCCAGTTTGTGACTCTCATGTGTTAACACTGAAGTGACTCAAGTTCTCTGAGAAATAATGACATGGAAAGTTTGAAAAACCCTGAAGGTTGTTAAGGAACAGGTATCGCCAGTATCCTCAACGACTCTCTTAACCATCTGGGTGAAAACATATTTAATTTACTGCACAGTTAAAAAGATTTTTAACTTGCGTCTCTCTGTGTTTCCTGTCCAGGTGACTGGCCGGTCGCCGTCTTTGTTTGGACTGGGAAGTTTGCTCTTGTTATCATGAGATCACAAAGCTTGTTTTCTTGAGATAATGAATAACAAAAATGTAGCAATACATTTAAAACAAGAAAAGAATGAACAGAACAGGAAACAAGAGTTGCAAGTTGGGAAACAAATTAAAAATCTTTTTTATGGTGCAGCAGACAGAATATTTTTCCATGCAGATGGCAGAAGAGTCTTTTAGGATTCTGGAAATATCTCAACAGCAGCACTAAGTATTATTTAATGACCTTCCCTGTCAGATAATTATTTATATAATGGATAGCTACTACTGTCGAATGCTAATACATAAGAGGCACACAAACGGGGCTAACATAACAGCATGCTTTTAAATCTATGGGCCACAATATTCCCAGTGTTTACACTCCAGATATGGCATTGGCGTACATGTTTATCCATAGTTCACTACAAACCTTAAAACACATTTCTCGTCTTTATGAATTGTACATAGCAGATAATCATAAAAAATGGCTTTGGTTTTACACTGCCAGTTTTATGGGAGTTAAACGTTCCTCGAAAGTTATCGTTTGTGATGCGACGCAGCTCAGAGGGAGCTTCCTGTGTTGTCCGTACACTTGCACAGTCTTATTTTCCAGTGATACACTAAGCAAAGCTTAAAGCGCAATTCCATGAAATGAACGATGCACATGTGCCTTCTGCAACCTCGATACAAAAAAAACCTTGATACGAAAAAAAAAAAAAGCACAAAATGCAAGACTTTGTTACATTGCCAGCAACTGACCAAAACTGCTGTGTTTGAATTTATTTCTTCTCTCTGCTGAAGCAGATTATGTTTTTTCACTGAGGTACGTCTCAGTTCCTTGATTAAATATTGTGGGTTTGCAGACACACGAATGAGCCTCAAAGTAACATTTATTTGTGAAACTGAAAGTTTTGAGTAAATGCAGCACTTTTAATGTTTGGTTTAGTGGATTTGAGATTCTCTCTGCATTACTTATTGTTTGACAGTTTGGGAGTTTAGGTCATGATAATAAAGACGGTGTTCAGGGGTCTGGTGCGCTGTGTTTCTCTTTGAATTTATTTTCATTTCTCCACATTCTGCTTGTGTCTCTGAAGTTTGCTCTTGTTATCACGAGATCACAAAGCTAATTTTCTTGAGATAATTAATACTCGTTTTCTCGAGATAACGAAATAATTACCTCATGATCTTGAGATAACAGAGCTACAAAAAAAATACTTCAAAGCACGGCTGTTATCGGCTTCTGTACACCACTATTATCTGCAGCGCCAGAGGATTAAAGCTCCAAAACTAAATCAACAAAAAATATAACAATAAATGTAAAAAAAAAAAATTAACAGATATTTGTCACCATGATTTAGTCCATCAAATGTACAGAAAGACATTTTTAAATGGCAAAAAAGTCAGAAAATACTACAAAATAGCCACCACAGTGTCCTAGATTCCATGATGACTTTGAAAATTGCACATTTTAACTCACCAACAGTCAAAAACCTAAATGTTTAAAAATTTATAGTAATAAAAAACTGTGAAACTTTGTCCTCAATCTTCAAAACCAGTGAATAATTGACATTTTTAATAAAATCATTTTTAAAAAATGTCATCAACTCCCATAAATATCATCCCACGTGACCAAAATCATTAAATAGACCCTAACATATTTCTCTCTTGGGAATATTTATGTCATTGTTAGCATTATAGGACAATGTAAAAAATTAATTTCCTCCATTCTGGTGGCCCATTTTTATGCACCAATTTGTGCCTTATCTGCTTCAGATTAGGGTGTAAATATTTTAAATTGTTTCTATGCTGTTCTGCATAGGCTTGAACCCCTCAGCCAACCTATCAGACAGAGTGGCTACGGATTCCACTTCCGAAACGGGGCAACCATCAGTCACCTCCTCTACATGCATCAATCTGTACGGCAGGAGTGAGCGAGACATCGACTCACTGATCCACCCCACAAGGATCTGCAGCAAATACATCAAAATGTCATTCAGACTAGATAAGTGTGGTCGGATGGTGTCAAAGAGAGGGAAGACGATCTCACTCCCTAAAGACATCAGAGACTCCTCCTCACTCTCCACCTTCAAGAAAACCCTCAACATACACCTTTTCAACACAGTGTACTTCGCCCTCTCTGCGTCATTTCCCTCTCTATGGATTTTTTTTTTGTGATTGAGATGTTGTTATTCTCTGCAAAGCGTCTCTGAGTATCCTGACAAGCACTATATAAATCCAGTGTATTATTATAAGACTTAAAAACGTAGGCAAAAAATGACAAGTAAGTAAAAGCCAAGCTAAAAAGAAATGTCTTAAGGTTTCTTTTAAAAATGTCCACACAGATGAAAAAAAAAGAATTAA
Source organism: Epinephelus cyanopodus (assembly GCA_026686955.1). Classification (NCBI taxonomy): domain Eukaryota; kingdom Metazoa; phylum Chordata; class Actinopteri; order Perciformes; family Serranidae; genus Epinephelus; species Epinephelus cyanopodus. The sequence continues at coordinate 27,166,162 of CM048936.1, read as the reverse complement.
AAAAAAAATAAAATAATAAAATAAATCAATAAATTGAAGAAAAATAAATTAAATTAAAAGAAAAAAAAAAGAAAAATTTGAACGGATTAAATTACTAATATATATAAATAAATAATATATAAATAATTAATTAATAAATTAACAGATATTTTTCACCTCGATTTCAACCACCAAATGTATTTAAAAAAAAAAAAAAAAAGGCAGAAAAAGACCACAGACCACCCATCACAAAAACACAGCCCAGGGGTGACCAGCAGGGGGCAGCACGTGCTTTTTCAACATGAAGTATCTCAGCAGGCATTCAGTATTTTCCACTTCACCTTCTCAAGGACTCCTTCCTTCAAATAAATAGCATATATTTGAAACCAATTATTCTATTTTACATTCTGTCTGTGCCTCTTTATGATATGCTTTTTCTGAATTAAAAAAAAAAAAGAACATTTATTTAAGTTTCCTGTTTCACATGAAACCCTTCAAACCTGTAGCCTGAATCATTGTGCTTTTCAAAATGTGTCATCGTGCAGAGGTCAGGGTGGGTGTGATATTTTTAGCTTTTGTCGGTGCGGAGAGATGGAAAGATGGATGGTTTGAAATTGAGTTTCTTTAATTCACGGCGGCAGAGGAAATCAATTGTTGCCATCAGTGGACCAGATTGATCCTCTGTGTGGGGTCAGACCACAGCGATGTCTCTCACACCTCTACAGCGGGGGCCGGCGAGGCCAATCACTGCTCAGAGAATTAATCCTGCAAACTGTGATGGGCTTAGGAACAAGATACAGAGTGACAGGCGCAGTGTGTGTGTGTGTGTGTGTTGCAGCATCACTTTAAAGACTAAACAATGCAGAGATGTTATATTGTAGCTGCATGATGACAGTGTTATCACAGATTAACTGTCTTTGTCTTTGTTTCCTCAGCTGAGAGTCAACTGATAAATGTGCTCTGTATCGGGAGGTGAGCATGCGTCTGTTTAGTGTGTGACGGAAAGAGGAGGGCTGAGAGGAGAGGGAGAGAGAGAGAGAGAGAGAGAGAGAGAGAGAGAGAATACACTCCTGAAAGCAGAGATATGAGTGTAACAGAGAGAAAGCGAGAGCGAGAGAGATCCAAGGACAGACAGCACTGAGGGGAGGGGAAATAACACACTCTCAGTCACACCTACCCCTCAGCCTCACTCAGCCTCTGTAAGGGAGACAGAACAGATCTTGACATTGTGAGGAAGATGCATGTCTACATCAGAGGATCATCCAGGACAGGACAATAGCACCTAAATCTGCTGAGACAAATACATGCCAAGGACTACAATCAGCAAGCAGCGAGCCAGAGGGAAGGACATTTCAGAAAGGGCAACACAGGGTGGAAGAGGCAACATTTGCAGGTTTATTTTGCTGCTTAAGAAAGGACCTAAAGAGCAATTCCTAATAAGCTGCCTCGGATATCCAGTGTGTCTCTGTCCGCAGAGAGCTCCCAGTGCTGCTGCTGCTGCTGCTGCTGTGAGGTTATAGTCTCCGAAAAAGACTGCTTTACAGTCCAGAGACCATGAGTGAGGCGAAGAAAGGTGAGCTAGCCATCCGGGATAAAGCCATCCTGCACCAGCAGAGGCGTCAAGCAGGCCACGCAGTTCACGCACAAGGACTCGGCTGACCTCCTGCCCCTGGACGGGCTGAAGAGACTGGGCACATCCAAAGACTTGGTGAGTGGACTTTAAATGAGGCGCTTGAGACAATCAGGTCATGATTGACTTGATTGGAGAGGCTGTCGTGTGTGTTGCCAGGTGCTTGGCAGTCGTTAAGGGCTGACTTTGAGTGGAAGTCGGTGCACAGTTCTGTACGGTGTTTCAGCAGCACGTCATATTTAAAGAGGTTCATTTCACTGGATTAGCATCGCGCTCATGTGACGTTGTCGGACTCGTGTTGGACAGCAAAAAGATAGCAAAGATATTTTGTTTCCTCCTCGATTTCTGCTCCCCTGTCAAAACCTGGCACATACATTACCCACGATGCAATTTTACACCCAACAGATCATTCTGAGATTTACAGAGCAGTGCTAGTCTTTGAAGCCAATTTTACATAGTGGCCAAATATGGAATTACAACAGTCTGGGTGCATCACGTGATGCCACGGGGCCCGAAAAGATTTTTTCCATAGACTTACAATGAGAAAGACACGTCTGTAAATCAGTGGATTGGTATCGCTGAGCGTCATAGCCCCAGTGAAATGACTCGTTCCACTATCAGGATTCAATCCATGCGGTCTGATAACATTTCGGAAGTCTACAAGAGCTGAAAAATAAAAATTAAATAAATTGTATGCTTAGTTAAGTTAGTGGAGGGCTCGTCTGACTCACCGGATGTAGACTGTGGCTATAATCCTGACACTGGGCGGCTGATTTCGGCATTCTCCCTTAATTGTGCTTTTTCGCTCAGACTCTGTTTCGCAGGACTGTGACGTTCATCTGTTTTCTGACACAGTTAGATGTGATTTGCCAGATTTTTTTTAACTCTGGCAGCGTTATGCGGCAGTGACAGTGACTTTACAAACGACCAATCTGTTCCACGTCACGTGAGCTTCTGCGATGTTTACGTAATAATGTCCTGCTGGAGCAGAACAGTGAGTTCCTCCAGAGCTGGAGTTTAGTCATCACCAATTACCAAATTATGTTTGTCTTTTTTATGGCCTTTTTTGTGGCATTTTCTTTTGTGAAGCCATTTAATGACAGTGTTGCCTCCCTACGCGCAAAAGTTCTACCAAAGCAAGTTCACCCCTGGCACTATTTTGCAAGAGCACCATCACTGCATCCTGAGCTTAATGCTGCTCAAGACGGGTGTGATTGGTTTAAAGCAGTCCAAACAAGTCAGGACATTTTTCCCCTGTAGCAGGGAGAGAATCTGCAATTCTAGACCTTTCTTTAGCACTGACGCAGCGCTGCCGAGATGGGTCTAGCTATGCGAGACTAGCAAAGAGCTAAGTTAGTTAACGGTGGAAGTTAGCCGCTTGCTCTATGGGCCCCAAGATGCAGAAGATTTGAGTCATTTCATACTGCAGAAATCAGGCTTTTCTGGCTTCATGTGCCGAGCAACTTCTGAGCAACTCTAAGCAATTCTGAGCAACTTTCTTACAAATGAATGAGACCCTGCCTCCAACGCTGTATCCTTTTTTTTTTATACATCTGTGGTTATGCTAGTAGTGGCTAAAGTAGCCTTGAGCTGATAACATCAAGCAAAGATGAGAAGTGTGCTACAGAAGTCGGGGAAACTCAATTTTAAGGCTGTTGTTACGATTTTTTTTGGCATTTACTGCTTATTGCTTGAAAAACGGAGAATGTTGACACTTAATGTTGACGAAGCCCGTCTGATGTCACTGCAACCTGCTTAAAGGTGGTTGGGCGCGCTTTGACCCGACTCTGAGATGGTCCATCTTGGGTGCAACTTGGGTGTAGGTCATGGCGCTGCTCGTGCGGTGACTGGCAGCAAGACAAGTCACGTCTGCATTTTGTGTCTGGGTGTAGCGTTGTGTATGTCTTGGATCTTATTTCGCAATGCGAGGATTCTTGTGGTGAGATAACAAAGTCTTATGGAAACTTCAGCGGTGCTTTCCCTTGCAAAAAAAAGGAAGCGAGGCAGAAGGGGCGCTTGACGAAGGCTGGAATAAAGTTGATGAGCTGCATCTAATCCCGGTGTATCGCACAGTCTTGAGGAGAGAGAAAGTCCTCACGAAACCAAGTTGTGGACTGATGATGCAGTTATGAGTCTACAGGGCTGCTTTGATTGCACAGCTTGGGACACTTTCACAGAGACTTCTTCAGACATTGATGAGCTGACTGATGTCATCAGCAGCTATGTGAGCTTCTGTGAAGATTCTGATTCCCAAAAAGACTTTTAAAGTATTTCCAAATAATAAACCATGGGTTTCAAAATCACTGAAAATCTTATTGAACAAGAAGAAAATTGCACTCTGCGAGGGTAACCTTTCAGAACATTCTTGTGCAGAACAGTTGGGGTCCATCTTCTTCTACATCTTTCGGATGTCACTCAATCAGCAGAGGGTGCCAAGGAGCTGGAAAGATAGCACTATCCCAAAGTTCTAAATGATTTTAGGCCTGCTGTCCTGACCTCACTGATTATGAAATCCTTTGAGAGAATAATGAAAGAAGAACTCTCCCCCATTTCGAGCCTCTGCTTGACCCACTGCAGTTTGCATATAGAGCGGGTCGTGGGGTGGAAGACGCTACTGCCACACTTTTGAACCTTGATTTTAAACATTTGGAAAGTGGCAAAACACATGCCCGATTGCTATTCGTGGATTTTTCGTCAGCTTTTAATACTATCCAACCTCATATTTTAATTGACAAACCTAATTAATAATAAGTTAATAATTTTAACTCGATTTTTTAACAAACAGAACTCAGAGAGTGAAAGTGAACGGGCATGTGTCTGACGTTTTAACTTCATCTACTGGTTCAACCCAAGGCTGCGTCTTTTCACCACTACTGTACATACTGTACACCAATGACTGTCGGAGTCAGTACGACGATAGATTCATCCTAAAATCTGCTGATGATTCGGTTATCGTCAGCAACAGTGAAAATAATCATGGTCCTGTGGTCGATGAATTTGTACAGTGGTGTGATGACTCCTTTCTGCAACTAAATATCTCCAAAACAAAGGACATGTCTTTTGACTTCAGGCGGCAGCCTTCATCCTCCCCGACTATTATTAAGGGTCAGGTGTTCGAGTCGGTGGAGAGGTACAAGTACCTGGGGACTTTCATTGATATGAACTTGAATTTTAATGACAACACTGACATGTTGTGCAAGAAAGGTCAGCAAAATTTGTATTGTCTTTTTTTTCAAGTGGATAGGACCCTCATGACCTTTTCTACAAATCTTTTATTGAGTCTCTGCTCACATTGTCATTATTGTGCTGGTATGGGAACCTCAGTGTCAAGGCGAAGAATTCACTTAACAGGATAGTTAATTTGAGCAGCAAGATTCTGGGAGTGCAACAGAGTCTGTTGTCTGATCTGTTCACTAGACAGGCAGGGAGGAAAGCTAGAAGCATCCTGCCTGATGCCACCCGCCCCCTGTTCAACGAATTTCAGTCTTTACCCTCTGGCTGCAGGTTCAGGTTCCCTCCTGTTAAGACAAACAGGTACAAGCACTCGTTTATCCCTTCAGCCATCTCCATCCTTAATTCAGGCCAGAGGGGAGGTAACTAGCCCCTATATGGCTATGGAGGAGTTACATGTCGCACTTAATATTTACTTTATTTGTGTTTAAACCAGCAATGGACACACAAATCACCACAGCATGGTTTGACTCAGCGCAGCCAAAATTGCCAGTGGAAAAGCTCTTCAGTTGTACTGAGAGCTGAACTAACCATTATTTTAATTAGCAATTAATCTGCTGATTATCGGCTCGATAAAGGGATTCATTAATTATTATTAATTCATTAATTTAGTCCAGAGGCTCTCAGTTGGTTCTCAGGGACCAGTTATAAGATAGAGAATATACTGTGGACCCCCTCGTGTGTGTTAAATAAATTACACGTCTCTCATCGTAGTTATGCGAGTAAAAAACAACAACTGAAATGTATTAGAAAGACATTAGATATATATTAAAAATATTTGCTCTATGTCAACACAGAAAACCCATAAAATAACGCAGCGGACATCAATTCAGTTAACTGCAACTAACACTGTACCTAAACAAAATATCTAAAGCAAACCAAGAGACAAGAGTTAATCTAAAGTGCATCTAGAACTATTTTATATTAAAAAATGTTAATATTTAACTATAAAGCCTTTCGTTAAAAAAAAATTAAATTAAATTTATATATTCATCATTTAAATTAATGAATCTAAAAAATTTCTAATGGACTCCCTGACAGTGTCATGGATGTCCCAAACCCCACTTTGAGAATCACTGATTTAGTGCTAGTTTAATGTCTTAAGTGATGTCTTCAGATGTCTTCTTCTATCTTCACATTAGCCCCTTTCACACTGCCCCTTCAAGGCACGAATTTCACGGCATTATGCCACCTTGTTGTTCTGTATGTAAGAGAGTTATCTCACGTCTGAGCCGAAAACAGAGGTAGTAACAGCGCCGGGATTTAAAAAGTAGCTGTTATCAGTTAGCAGCTAACTCAAAGAAGAAGAACAGCAGCCTAAGGTGTGAAAACTGGGAAAACACAGAGGTCCAGAAGCTCCTTACCCTCCGATCAGAGGACGAGATTGGCTGCCAAGGGGCGGTTAATTATTGTCATTGCCGTGTTTTGCCATTGTTATTGTTTAGAAAGCGCTGCAGATGCGTATGCTGTATGTCAAACTAGAGGCTTACAGTGTGTTAAATGTCACGCCTCTTCTGGTTCTGCGATGCCTGCATAATGTCTAAAATCACACACTGGTGCAACGTGATGCCGCTGCTGTTTGGTACTGTGTAAAAATGCAAAAGCAGCATGAAGAAGGGACTTCTTTGAAGTGCTATGGCATGATTTCTGTGTAAAAACAGCTACCGAAGAAACTGACACCATTAAACAAATAATTTTCTGTTGATCCACTAATTGATTAACGGACTACTCATGTCAGCACTGCAGAGGACGGCTGCATATTGGCTGTCAATCAATTATCAATTATCAATTTTCATGTCAACCTTATGCATAATTTGCTCTCTGACTCTGAATAAATGACCATTTCCTGCACTAATGCACTACGTTGTGTTCTCTACTGTATGTCATTAAGTGCAGCCTTGAAAAGAAAATTCATCATCGACAGGGTCATGAAAGATTCAGAGTCTTTCACTTTGCATAGAGGGGAGGAGGGAGACGTCAAGTCAAAGCTTGTTACAGTACACTGTGCAGGGCTCGACGTCATTACACATTCAGACACACACACACACATATTTCAGGGTTGACATATAAGGATGAAAGACACCTCCAACCTCTTCACTTCCTTTTCCTCTAGAAGCCTTATAAACCGAAGCTGTTATACACTGTGGAGGAACTCCCTGTAATAATCTTAACAATTTATTACTCCACCTCTCCTCTGACACAGTTCTGGTTTGATGGCAGCTTCCCAGATTCCCCAGAGCTCTCCAAGAACCTCGACACAATCACTCTGGCACAGTGAAGCAGCATGAGCAGCGCTCTGTACTCTGTGGATAACACACTGTGTGATGCATTTATGCCTGCCAGGTTTTAATACAAACATTTGCTGCTAGAAAAATATTCTGCTCCTCTTTCTTCTTCTTCTTCTTTGACTGAGTCATTGTGAGCTAATGATAGATATGTATCCTGTCCCAGAGGTAACGTATTATTTAAAACTGCAAGTGTGGCAATAATAGATAGATGTCGTTTAAGGAAGGCTATTACACACTTCTCTGTCTGACTTTTTAGGCATGCTAGTGGCATTGCTTAATGGAGGGCAATATTGTTCCACCACATTGATCCAGACTGAAATATATATATTTTTTTAGATTATTTTCTCTGCATTTATGTCGCCTTGTTTGAAAGGACAGCTATAGAGAGACAGGAACGGTGGGTAAGAGAATAAAGGATGACGTGCAGCAATGGGCCACAGATTGGAATCAAACCCGGACTCAGTCTTACTTCTACCCCTCTTATTTAGAGAACTGCTTGATGGACTGCCATTACAATTGGCACACGCATTCATGGTCCCCAATCTTAACGACTTTTGTCGAGTGCAGTCTCCTGGTTGACATTCGCTTTGGTTCGCTCAACAAAAAGCCAACAGGATTTTTTCCACTGCATTTTGGAAACTCTACGGCAAACCAAAGTCTACGACACAGTAAGATAACGTCAATTTCTATGTTTTTGGAAGCGTAAAGCAATCGTCACAGGTAAAAAACTACTGTTAGGCTGTTAATGGATTTCACTACGGTTGAATTACTTTAATGTTGCCACCACAAGGAGGCTGTGAACCCAACGCATTCTCACTCCGACCTCGTCACATATCGACGTTCGGTCATGGACTTTCCACGTCAACACATACGACGCAAAAGGTACCCTGGGTGTGTTGGTTGTTGACGTTCTGGGACGCAGTCTTCCTTCAAAATACACTTCTGTTTTTACAGGAAATTTAACGTTTACATGCAGTCTCTTTCAAAATAAACGCACTATGCCAGTGCAGCATCCTGAAATGGTGTTGGTCGGACACAACAAGCAATATTAAGATGTCACCTACTCACCTAGGACTTCTTTAAGACATTTCACAGACAAAAATAATCAGTCGATAATCAAAAATAGTGAATAACTGGAAAAAACATCAACATGTTAACATTAGCATTTTAGCATGCTAATGTTAACATGTTTTAATAATTTCTCCCAGTGGTCAGTTCCAGTATTGCAGAAAAAAAAATATATTGTGATTCTTTCTGTTATGAATGGTTGATCCATGAAAGTTGTATATTTGTGAAACTTTCCTCGAGCCGAGAAAACGATTTAAAATAAAAATATGATGACATCGCAATGTTAAGTCTATGAGCCAAGCAAGAAGTTACGTGCTTAGCCAGTGGGGGAGACAGAAATGTGCATTTTCTACGGGCTGCATATCATGGAAGTGCAGTGAACAGGCACCATTTTGCCATCCAGTATCTCGTTATTATTAAAATCTGTGGTCTAGGCTCACAGAGACACATGCACGGATTATAGCCAGAGTTTCTCAGGCAACAGAGATGAATCCAAAGCTGCACATCTTAACACTATTAAAGATAAAATAAGTCACAACAAGAATATTCCCCAAAACTCTATTAGATTCAAGGAGCGTATTATTCGACTCATTCATTGCCGGCGTGTGACTCAACCTGCAGGGGTCTGAAAACCCTCTTATCATAATACCAATTATCTTCTCCTTGAAGACAGAACGAAGCTCATCTCAGCAGTTATCTAAAACACAATCTGTGGCACAGACGTGGCCGTGAGGAACACAACACGACTCGCACGGCATCTGTAACAAGCGATTTTCCATGTCAGAATAGCGTCGAGAACTTGAGGGAGGAGTGGAAATTGCCAGCAGTCCTCGGCCGTGCCTGTATCTCCTCTGTGCACGCAGCTAGCTGCATCATTCGGGCTCTGAATAGACACGGACCAAATGAAAGGAAGGCATGATGTGTTTCTGAGGTGGCCGAACCCTCACAGACAAAAGATGAGATCATCTGGAGAAGGCTGCCAGATCCATTTGTTGTCTGTAGGACGTCTGACTACAAATCAATCTCTGTTTTCTTTTTCCATTTCCCAGTTATATTCTCATATCTTTTTTTTTATCTTATTACAGTCTTGCTTGAAAACAACTGTTTTCTTTTTGGCTTGAGGCCTCCAAAGGTCATACTGTAAATGTCAGACACTGATCTTTAACAATAAGCGATCATTTCCATCCAAAAATGACATGATTCAATACTATAGAAGGGTGGTATTTGTCTATTAAGATGAAGACGACATTATCTGAGATTTGCAAAAGAAGGCGTAACGTAGTTAGGAAACCTAGACTTTACTTCAATCCCATAACTCCCATATATCCTCACGTTGCTATATTTATATATTTTCACCTCTTTTCCTTTACGTCAGACTGCCCGTTTCAAGGCCACTAACAGCTTCAGCTTCCCATCTATGCTTTTGTCAAAGCCACCAGACTCCATTGAGAAAAACAGTAATTTTAGTTTAGTTTAGTGAATACAGAAGCTGCTGGTCCACCACCACTTCAATCAGTTAGTTAATTTGTTATTGTGTGACTTTTCTGAGTCTGAACAAACCCTTTTAAACACAGAAGTGACACAACAAAAACACTATTTGAGCCAGTGGTAGAGCAGCAGCTCCTGTGTTCAACAATCTTAAATCTCTGCTTTTCTCAATGGAGTCTGGCCTTGAAGAGATAAATATATTAGCTTTCCATTTCAGCTGGAAATCATGAAGGTAAAGCTGTGGAAAAATAGTCTAAATACAGCATACACTTGGGGTTTTTGTTTTAGCTGGGATTTTTTTAGGTGGCCAAAATAAATGTTTTGCTGCAGCAGCAGACCGCTTAGCTTCCACGTATTTTTGTTGTCCTTGTCATTCATATCTTAGATTTTTCAGTTTCTGACACTTTATGTGCAGGTTTGTCACAATATATAACAATTCTTATTTTATTTCACCGCTGTTTCCTTTCTGTTTATTTGGCATTCAACCTTTTTTTTCTTGTTACTAAATATATTAATTATTTTACATTTATGTCATTTTTATTTGCAATTTCTGTCAGCGTGGTTTTTGGTCTAGTCGGGCTATACCTATACGGTGGACTTTTACAGCTGGTCAGTCATTGATTTTTATCTGCTTAGCTTCGATGTTGGACTCCAGCCTGCTGCATACGTTTTAGCAGTATAATAGTTTCATTATAAACCCACTGTGTAGAAGCCTAGAAGAGAAACACAGAGGAGCTGTATATTTACAATTGTCTTACTCCTGAAATGACCCTGTAGGTGACCTCTGACCCCAATTCTGGAGCAACATTTTTCAATGGTGCCTTCTAGGAAGCAAGATCTAATGAATGTGACAACGACCCTGTTCTCCCGACTCTGGGAAATTGCTATAGGCATTTTTCTCTATTTTCTGTCATTTTAAAGGCCAAACAAGTGTAATCAATTAAATTATAGCAAGATTAAGTTAGTAAGCTGTTTCCCCATCTATATCGCCATGTTTCCAGTCTGTGCTAAGCTAAGCTAGCTGCCTCCTGGCTCCAGAGATATGGGAGTGGTAGCAATCTACTCATCCAACTCTCTGTAAGAAAGCGGATAAGCATGTTTCCCAGAATGTCAAGCCATTCTTTCAGATATTCACATGGATTGTCTGCGACCTCTGAATTTGTAAAAACGGGTAAATCGTTTTAGATTGTCTTGTTTTTCCACACACAGACTGTTGGACTGTAACGTCGTCCTTCTTCCTCTTTATTTCTATCTGGTCTGTCCTGTCCAGTGTGTAATTCAGCAGCAGAGCCAGCGTTACGTAAGAGCGAGTTTGTTTTGCTGCTCTTTAGCCCGAGGTCCTCTCACTCTCAGCAGCAGCAGCATCACTCCAGCCATGTTGTACTGCAGAGTAAGAGGAGCAGTGAGCATGAAAAGGGCAAAATCCACGGCTGCAACGCAGAGCGATGGAGGGGAAGGAAAGAGACGATTAGATTGAAGATGGGGTCATGGAGGACACACGGTTTACTGAGGCTGTTTTATGTAACACAGTGTAGGGCTTTGAGTAGATAAAATAAAGAGAAGGGTGAACAAGAGGGAATATATATACTGTATGTGTGTGTGTGTGTGTGTGTGTGTGTGTGGGGTTGGGTTTGGAAACATCTGAGCCCAGTTACACTAACACCTGAGCTCAGCATCACCAAGTTATTGTGTAACCACTGTGTAATCTCACAGTTTCCTACTGTACACACTCAAAATTTGCTCCACACAGCTGAGCCAAAAACCAGGGAGATAAATGCAGGAGAGGAAAGATGACTTTAAAGCAGCAAGGTTGTGGCAAATGACCCCACATGGATGCTTTAAAGGGCAACACTATCATTTCTGTGTTGAAGCTTCCTTCATATATTCAGCTATTTTCGTTTCTGCAAAGCATAAATACGCTACATTCACATGTTTTATACAAATATCAACCATTCTAAAGTGACGTAGTGTATGATGATGATGATGATGATGATTTGTCAACGAGAGGCAGAGGGACATGGATGTTTATTAGCAACCTGTTGATTTTTTTTCTCCAGCAGGGAAAGTGTCATGAAAAGCAGTCCTTTTTTCACAGAAACATCGCTGTGTTTCCAGCGGGAGTAGTGGCACAAATAGGGGTTGTTTTTTTACAAAAACATTGCTGTGTTTTTTCTGCTTGGATACAGTATGAAAAGTGGTTGTTTTTAACTGAGACTTCGCTGTGTTTCCAGCGGGAATCGTGGCACAAAAAAAGGTTGTTTTTTACAGAAACATTGCGTTTTCTGCTGGGATATTAGCATGAAAAGCGATATTTTTTTACTGAGACATCGCTGTGTTTATAATGGAAGAGGATCCCTCCTCAGTTGCTCTTCTGAGGTTTCTACCGTTTTTTTTCCCCGGTAAAGGTTTTTTTTGGGGGAGTTTTTCCTTATCCGCTGTGAGGGTCCAAAGGACAGAGGGATGTCGTATGCTGCAAAACCCTGATTTGTGATATTGGGCTTTATAAATAAAATTGATTGATTGATTGAGTAGCACATAAAGCAGTTTTTTTTTTTTTTACCAAGATGTAGCTGTGTTTCAAGCCGGGATAGTGACAATAAAAACAACTCCCACTGAGTATTTTAAGCCAAAACGTGATCTTCAGCCAAGTGGTTATTAAACCTAACCGCATGTTAACCACAGTATTGTTAAAATGTAAAGTTCTGATGTATTCTGAACATATAATATGCAAATGTAAAGTATCCGTGGTTTGAAGAAACGTACAATGACAACATCTCGTGAAAAAAGGTCAAGCTTAATGCCAGCTTTAAAGGCTTCATAAACATCAAAGCAACCCAAAGACATTTTCTCACTTATCCCTACTCTCTCTAAAACTAGTGGATTACACAACAACAACATATAAAGTGTTAATTAGTGAGCTTTAGGGGTGCTGCTAGGTGGATTTTCATACCATCAGACACAGCCAGGCAAGCTGTTTACTGTTTCCCTGTTTCCAGTCTTTATGCCAGGGGCGTAAATATAGACAGTGAGGTGGGGGGGCCTGTAGACAGTGTGGGCCCTTGCAAGTGATTCCGATTGCCATCTTGGAAATGTACTCGTGGTTCATGGCCTCATGGTTTTTTTCTTTCTTTTTGTTTTCTTAAATAGTGAGTAGCTTGTTAAAACAAACTTTTTTTTTTTTCTTTACAAAAGCTATAAAATCTATAATTATCCTATAAAAACTATTAAATTAAATGATTAATTTCTTACTTTCTTTGATATTTTTGTCAGATATACAATTGGGTTGCCAGGTAATATGCTGATGTTCAATGTCAAGTCTGTGGCAAAATAATACATGCACAATAGCATGCACTAGGGCCCATCATAATAGTTTGCACTGGGGCCCGACATTGCCTTATGTGACGCTACGCTATCCAACTGCTGTATGTCTTCACTGTACAGATGTGACAGTGGTCTGCAAGGACGTGTATAAGTGTATTTCCCAAAATGTTGAACCAATCCTCCGTGAAATGACATATCAGCTAATTTTGTAGCGTCACTGCTTTTAATTTCTCAAACTAAAATTCATGGAAAACAAGAAATCCTTCTAGTTTTGCCAGCATATGTGCTTTTAAAACAAAATGTTAAGATTAACTGAAGGAAGTTTCAACACAAATATAGTGTCCTTTATAATCTCATATTGGTCTAATTGGGCTGCACACACCTTCTGTATCCTGCTGCTGCAAAGCCTCTTTTGTTCCTCTCCCTGCAGCTTAGTTGTCCGTTTGCTCATGTCCCTATCTTGCAGATGAGTGAGTCTGAAACCAGTGTGTGTGTGTGTGTGTGTGTGTGAGTGAAAGCTTGTCTAATCGAGAGACTGGAGTCTCCAGGTACTTTCTGAGGATGATCAAAAGCTACAGAACTGGGCTCAGATGCAGAACTGTGGCACAGAGGGAGCTGATGGGAAAAAGTGAGCCGCATCTTCACTCTGTGCATTAAATACAACCCATGTCCTGATTTGCTGAACATTCTGTCCAATTTTAGCCAAAAAATCCTATTAGACATTTCTAAAATATAGATAACACAGTGCAGAGAGGTGTTATGCTTTGGTCAAACCAGAATTTCATAAAGAATTTTTTCAGAATTTTTCAGAAAGCCGTGTTCGCACTAGCAGATGGCGTGCAGTACATCTCATCCCGACACGGGTTTTATACTCACATGCATCCTGATTTCACTCTCTGAACTCAATTGTTTATGATTTTCCCCAGAAGGCAAAGTAGCACTTCAAAGTGAAGAGCAAACACGACAGTGTCACTCAGTGTGATCCCCGGGCTCTCGGGAGTTTGCCTCTGCCTGATTCATCCAAAACAAACGCTGTTAAAGCGGGTTCAGATGCCGGTTTTATTAATAGCTCCGGGACAATTAGGTGGGTTGGAGAGAGGTTAGTGTGAACCTGTCTCCCTCTGTGTCATCTGGAGCTGTGGATGGGCGGCAACACTCCCTCAGCTGCTCCCTCAGTGCTGAGGAGGAAGACAGGAGGCTAAAAATACCCGATGAAAACAAAAATGGCAAAACAACCCCAACAACAGAGGAGAGGGCTCACGATGCTGAGACAGAGGATGAAGACGTGTCTTTGTTCATGTCTTGGGTATGACCACGTGTGCCTCACGACACCTCGGCCTCCAAATGTAACCTTGGTGGTTTGAAACATATATGTGAAACATCAGTTAGAAGCCTGATAAATGACTTTACTTGACTGTCAAAATGTTTGTTTCTATTGATCGACTAGTTAATTAGCCACTTTTACCCCAGTCAAGTTATTGTTAAAAAAAAATACATTTAGTTAAATCTGGATTCTCCAAACAGCTACAGTGTGCCTTTTTTTCAAGGAATAGATCCGCATTTTGGAAAATACGCTTATTTACATTCCTTCTGAGTTAGTCTAGGCAGTCTGGATTTCTTTTACCTTTGGGTGGTATTGATCTTCTCATCTACACCTCAGCAAGAAAGTAAAAAAGCACAAAATGTCAAACTATTCCTGTTAATGAAGACAATGGTATTTTCTTTATTTACCACCATCTTGACATATATTACTTCCTGTTATAATGAGCCCATCGAAATGCTTGGTCAGTGGACCGACCATGGGTATATTATTAGATCTAGATATATGGAGCCCAGGATGGCGCCTGCTCATTCCAATAGAGTCGGTTGCCTGCTGCATGCGCCAAGAAAGTTTCTAGCGTCTTGGTTTACATCTGCAGTACGCAGCCCACTGAATATGTACAGGAGTGTTTCACCTGTATTGCTTTTCTTGGCTTGAGGAAAGTTTTACAAATATAAAACCTCCACAAAGCAAAAATTCATAATATGAAGAGTCATGAGTGACCTTGTTTGCAGTTCGAGGTGTCCTGTCAACAGTTTTACAGACTTTGTAATATTTTTATCTAAGGGAAATTGCTTTTTAGGCAGCAGGGGATTTTTTTCACTGCAGTGAGTGGCCAATGGGAAAACTTGAAAGCAAGGCTGAGCAGCATGCCTGGGGGCCCAGAGTGTCTGACTGTGATGCTCTAGGTGCCCCTCCAGCATCCCTTTGGCACTCAGGGATGGCATATCAAAAGTTAAGCTTATGACATGCATACTGTCCTTTCAAAATAAACTTGCTTTCGCAGGGAATGCAGTGTCTGCTTGTTAAATGCATACAGTCTCTATATGAAAAAACAACTTTAAAGGTTTACTTTCCGAGGTTTAGGCAACAAAAATGTGTGGTTAGTAGAAAACGTCACTATTTTATTAACTACACTATGTTGTCATGAAAATAACTTGACTTTTGGTCTCACACAGCTTACCAACAGTGGTCTTCTCGATGAAAGTCCACTGTTTGTTTGACACATCTACCTATGCGGATTCTTTTGCTTCTTTTGCAGTTACTCAGTGTCAAAAAATGACACCCCCAGATGTGTCTCATACTGCTGCTAAAGGTTACCCTGGCGCATCTGTATCTGATGCTCTAAGTGTTAGTATTTGAAGAATTGGGATTGAGACCAGGGTGCCCTTTAAATCGGGAGTCTTCAACGTTTTTAAGGCCAAGGCTCCCTTAGCTAAAAGGGAAACAGAGCAGCTGCATATATAGTATAAATTGAGTTGCCTACACCTACATTTATAAGGCACAGTGATTTAGCTTAGGTTAGCTAGCTCACATGATTGCAGAGAGATTCATGGGTAACAGTTAGCTTATCAAAAATGTCGTGTGCTGCGAGTCAAATGGCTCTTTTTCTCTTCCTTTTCTTTGTTGCTGATATTTAGACTAATGTTAATGTGCATTTTCAGACATATTTTAATTTTTGAAGGAAAAAAAACTTCTTGAAGATTGTGGAAAATGAAAAATAGGATTATTATAGGTGGAGCAATGAATGAACTACTATTGATTAAAAATAGTTCTTATCTAATTGATTAATGAACTCATCATTCAGCATAATAACAAACGCCCTCTGTAATGGGATCAAATCAATAACAAAAAACAGCAGCACGATTGTGACCACACCTGTTTATCACACCGAGTACTTACTTGCAGGATTTAGTGAGGAGACAGGAAGCGATGTAAGAAAGCACAGGGAAAGGACAGAGATGTAAAACAGGAGTGCAGAGGAAGCGGAGGGGCAGGCAGCAGATGTGAAGCTGGTCGGTGCGACAGGAAGTCAGCCACAGGGGACCTCCATCAGAATGAGAAAGAGGGCATTAGAAAGCTCACGTGACTCGCTGGATGAGAGAATGAGCAGCCTGTTGCAGTCAGATAATTAGCCCGCATGGCAATTAGCCTGTAATCTGACTCAGAGAGGGATGAATGCAGAGAGAAAGAAACTTAGAGGAAGAGATAGAGAGCAGCAGCAGGAGGAGGAGGAGGAAGAGTGCTGGCGTCACGTCTTTCTATCCCACTGGCAGAGGACTGGTTTGGACAGGTTCATGTTCAGGGGTCACCACAGGACTCATATCAGCAACATCAGCAGCAGACCACGTATGAATAGACACAAAGGGACACGGTGTCACAGACACAGACAGACTTCGCTGTTCTCAGGTGCACTTAGTATCCTGGTTACGATCTGGTATTTGGAGTAATGTCTGCAAATTAATGTCATGTTAACTTCGGTCAAAACCAGAATTCTTTTCATTAATTCTCAAATAAGTATGTTTGGCAAGTGGAAGCTAAGATGATATCTAAAGGACCCTGTTGGGGGAAATATTTGTTGGGGACTATTTTCAGCGGTGGATTCATCCACATCTGGTGCTCTAGTGTAGGCTGATCTCATGCACTGTTTGTATGTTTACCTGCTAAAAGTAATAAACCATGATTTGCATTCAACCCATAAAAACGGGAAGGCTGCAATCACATGACCAGTGAGTTGACGGGATTAAAGAGGTGAGTAGTATAAAGAGCGAAAGTATGTGTAAGGAAAGTTTGGGTTGGTGGATGGGTCAAACTATCACAGGACTTTCCCACAGGAGAACAGTGTTCATGTCCCTTGTGGAACCAGGTTAACTTTCAGTTATTTCAACGTACGTCATCACCATGTTTCTTTTTCCTAAACCTAACTTACACAACTTTACAATGAGTATGTGACTTTACGTCAAGTATGTAATGTGACAAAGTCTATAACCATGTTTTTTTTTCTACACCTAGCCTGACCTTCGTAACTTTTTTAACCTAATCCGTATAACTTTACATTAAGTACATGAAATGACAATGTCCATCCATGCTCCTTTTTCTAAAGCTAACCAACGTAACTTTATTTTCCTAAACCTAACATATGTAACTTTACTCGCCTAAATCTAACCCACGTAACTTTCCATTAAGTACGTAAAGTAACAATGTCCAACCGTTTCTTTTTCTAAACCTAGCCTAACTTTTCTTTCCTAAACCTAACGTACATAATTTTACTTACCTAAATCTAACCTATGTAACTTTGTTATGTACATAAAGCAACAATGTCCAACCATGTTTCTTTTTCTAAACCTAGCCTATGTAGCTTTCCTTTCCTACACCTAATGTACATAACTTATCTTGCCTAAACCTAACCTACATCACTTCACATTAAGTACGTAAAATAATAATGTCCAACCGTGTTTATTTTTCTAAACCTAACATACATAACTTTACTTTCCTAAACCTAGCCAACGTAACTGTAGTTGCCTAAATCTAACCCATGTAACTTTACGTTAAGTACGTAACACGACGACACTATTCATGGGGTGCTAATTCATTAGATATTACACAAACCGTTGTACGTGTATTTTTGTGCTAATCATCGCATGAGGATAAATGACCTAATCAGTATTTCTGGCAGCAAGACAATGTATGTAGAATTGAGTCAAAGTAAACAACAGCGTGTGTTCATGATAATGAAGGAACATGTCACCCGGCACAACAGTTTGGCTCACAGATTTTGTTTTCTGAGGCTGGCAAAGGCATGACCCGCCCTACTCTCCCTCTGATTCATTACTACTCGTTGCCTTTGTTGGTCGGACTGGTTAGACTGAGGCATGTGGAGTGAGACTAGTTTAGGTTACAATAAGACAATCAGAGGCAGAATAAGGCAGAGCGGGGCGGGTCATAACTTCATCAAACTAGGAAAAAAACACTTGTAGGATCAAAACATTGTTGGTTTGGTTTTCATTGAATCTGTTGGCATTGACAAAAGTACTGACTAATCCTGAGCTTTATGCACGAAAGAAGATGTTTCAGGAAGGAGACGAAAGACTGATGGCCTCAGTAATAAATTGATGCCATTAAGTCTCTGCTAAATGATGGTTGTCACAATATCTGTGACACATCTCACAATCAGGAGCGATAAATGCACAGAATAATATTGTCCATAATCACTCTGCACACCGTTAGAACTTAACAAACAGATTACACCTCAGTGATGCCAATTTCACCTCAGCTGCTTCAGCAATGAAACAATTCCCTGTCAATCGGAGCGCAAGCAGCAGGTTGCATCGTTTATAATAAATGAACTCTTTATGGGACACCGCTGCCTGCTGGCTTCATTAGAATTCATGACGAGAAATCCATGAGGAGGAGGCCGTATGACTGATGCCAATTCACATATTCTCAGCTGGCTGACAAGCAGTCAGTAGAATGAGGGGAGAAACCTTGAGATCTGTCACATGGGAAGAAAGATGATGAAAGAGTCTCTATACGATTTAAACTTGCAGTAAGTGCACTGTATAAGAGGGCTTTGTATAATGTCAAAACACATCGACTGGAAAACGTTATGGGGTTTGGTTCCTCCTAATATTTTTGTCTTACTTTAAAGCCTCTAAGTTTTGGAAATGCAGTCACCATGATGATTTGGGGAACGTATACACAAAGGGTACAAGACCTGCATGAATGAAAACCAATTCACCAAGCCGTGCAACATTTGAACAAGCTAACATTTATTTCTTTACTTGACTGAATTTTTTTTTGCACATGTAGAATGTTGACATGGATTCAGTGCTATGGCCTACAACTTGAGCCAAGTATTTAGCCTTTATGTGTCAATTGTTGGCAATGTGGCATCAATAAATGTATGCAGAATTAGCTATTAAGAGTTTGGGTATGCAAAGTGCACTGATGTACAGAAAACTGTCACTGGATTAATTTGATACTGAAGAAAACTAAATAATTTGATGATTCTTGGGCTAGTTCTGGAGTTGTATGCTATTTGATTTTGCTAAGCGGATTTATGGAAGTTTACTTGTTGTGTGAAAGCAAAAGTCAATCGAGTTATTTTCATAACAATGTAGTGGGCTAGTATGTGTAGCACACTATGTTAGTGACATATTTTGAGTGACGTATGTGTCACATTACATGACATTAGTTGTACTTATTTTAAGCCAAACCATGACGTTTTTTTCTAAACCTTATCACATGCTTGTGTTGCCTAAACCTGAGAAAGTGCACCTAAAAATGACATTTCTCACCTAGATTCTCAGTTTACCTTGAATAAAGAGACTTTATTTATTTAACAAGCGGAAACTGTACATTTCCTGTGAAAATGGAAATTTATTTTGAAGAGTGTTAACAAGCATAAATTGACACGCTGTCACTGAGTGTGCAAAACAGACACTAGAGAAGTAAATAGAGCACATAGTTTGACACCAAGGGCCACTGACCAATCGTTAGTATTTGATGAGTTGGGAGTGACAACGTGTTGCTGCCATAAAACTAGTCCATACCCATTGGTAGCTTTGTCACCTTCTACCTATGCCAGTCCTCAATGCCTATGTGCAGTTTCACATAGATTGACCACGTCAGTGAGCAGAAAAACATGGGACAGACAGAATGACACACTGACAGTTTCCATGATTATGTACAGCAAACCATACCATGATTAGTCATACCAAAAATTAGAAAAAACCCCCAACAACATTGGTCCACAGGGGGAGCCACAGCGATCGGTCGCATTTTAGCCATTTTTACGCATTTTTCTGTTTCTGCGCCACCCAGTTGCCAATTATAAATTTCTCCAGTCACCTTGAGGCGTCCTGTTCTACATATCTACCAAGTTTAGTAAAAATCCATATGGCGGTTAGGCCTAGATAAGAAATGAGCTCTCTAGCGCCCCCATTTTGTTTGATGGGGTCAATAATGGAGGGGTCCCCTCAGATTATGTGTGGTCATGCCTACAAAGTTGCGTGGTGATGGGTGAAACCCTTGAGATGTTATACACCTTTATGTGATGAGCCACGCCCTCCGCAATATTCATTGCCTTATAGAAGCAAAGTTTTAGGAAGTTTTCCAACTTTTGCCAAGAGGGAACTTTAGATATTGGTCCCTAGATTATGTTCACCCAGTTTCATGCAGATCGCTCAAACTTCCTAGGAAGAGATCCATTTGAAGTGTTTTTCAAAACATTCAAAATGGCGGAAAATCTGTATAACTGGAAGTGATGAGTTCTTGAGGCAAATTTGTTCCTCGTGAGGAGAGACATCTCTGTGCAAAGCCTCTGTATGGGGCATGAGATATGCCCATTCAAAGTTTGACATTTCAATGGGTTGCTATAGCGCCCCCTTTGGCCAATTGATGTAATATTGCTTCATTTGCATCCTCCCATGACCCTCTACCACTGTGCCAAATTTCACATGGATTGACCAAGTCAGTGAGGAGAAAAACGTGGCACAGACACACCCACACACACACACCCACAGACATTATATAGTAAGATAATGAATGTAGCTACCATGATGTCACCCATTGGTTTTTGGACTCATATTCTGACGCCTCAAGTTCAGCATTTTGGTCAACGCCTTCTTGGTTTTTTGGAGCCAGAGGTGGCTATTTGGACAAAATGGTTGAGCTGTGGAGAAGCGAGGGGATAGACTCACTTCTGGAGTCAGCCTCAAGTGGCCTTTTGTGGAACTGCAGCTTTTGGCCCTTTGGATTTGGTTCATTTTTCAGCCCTGAGGATTGATGCTTGGTGCTCGTGGTGTGACATTTTCTGGGGATAGTGATATCCCCAGAAAATGTCAGTCACACTGAACCTAAAACTTTGTGTATCATGTGCGTGTGTTCAGATTTTACAGAGTTATGATGTAAATTACAGCAATCAGGCACCAATGGGTTTCAAAGTACCTTAATCGCCTTCCTTGTTCATCCATTATACCCGCAAAGTATCTGTGCTTCATGTCTCCTTCTTCAACTCGCCCACCCCCACAGTTCAGAAAGCCCCGCACTATATCACGAAGCTGACAAAGAGCAATGCACCCTGTAAAGTGCGAGATTGCCAATTTCACCCCTGAACCGAGGCACATGTTGCAACACCGAAAGCCGCCTGCTAGCAGCTTGATGTTGCTATCATGATTTGCTCTCGAACTGACCCCAGAGCAGTTGGGGCTAGGCAAAAAAACAGATGCCAGCCATTGAAATGAAATTTCACTGTGTTCATTGTGTCTATCAGATTCAATCTCTGCTTCCCTGCAGTCTCACGGGAGCACAGAGGAGGAAAAATCAAACTCGCCCTCCTCCTCCTTCTTCTCCAAACTGTTAGAGCTTGACATTTTCCCCTGCTTCTTATCCCTCGCCTGTTGAATAAAAACATTGCGGCATGCCACCAGACGTGATAAACAATTTCATTAAAATAATATTTTCCACGCTTTTGCTGACTCATGCGCTAGCATATAAACCGGTTGGTATCCCACTTTAACAAGCTGTTTTTTTCTCATTTGCAAAACAGGATAATTACTGTTATCACTGTTAATAAATGTGCGATGTAGCCAGTGAGTGCCCAGGTGGGAAAGAGGTCAACTAATATGCAGGATATTGTTCACAGAGAGGGGGCGGATGTCAAGAGCATGATATAAAAAATTCAGTCCAGTTTAAAGTGGGGCTCCTGATTGAATTTGATTAATCTGGATGTCGAGATGCTCAACGTGAAGAGCTCCTGCAGAGAGGAGGGGATTACTTTTAGGATTAGGATTACTCCTCTTAGTCTCACTGTTTGTTAAGCGAATGAAGACTTTCAATGACTGCAATGAAAGATAAAAGGTGGGGACAGAAGAGGAGGTGAGAGATGATGTGGGGAGAGGAAGAGGAAGCGAAAAGAAAGGTGAGGGAAGGAAGTGTAAAAGGAAATGTGACGAAAAAGGAAAGGGAAGAAAATGGGACACAGTGGGAGGAGAGAGGAGGAAAGGAAAATAATGACACTTAATAAAAACAAGGAAGAAGACCGGGAGACGAGAGATGAGATGAGAAATATGCAGAGGACAGGAGTAGAAAGGAAAGCAAATATAGGGTGATGGAAGGAAATGAGAAAGGGAGAGGAGAAATAGAGAAGGAAAAGAGGTGAATAGAAGAAATGAGAGGAGGTAAATAAAGAAAAGCACAAAGCAGACTAAACTGTTATTTGATCCTAAACAGAGAATATAAATCGTCTGAATATCAGCACTCGGACGCAGAGACTGATCCTGACCAAATACAGGATGATTGACCATCACCTGGCTGCAGAAACAGAAATGCACTTCCTCCTCCTTTCAGCGACAACTTCTCCTCAGTCAGAGATTTCCATTTTGAAGAAGTAGCCAAGACAATCCCAAACCTCTTCACATTAATCCCACAACGGAAACTGGCAGTTCTTCTAGGTGAAGGGACAACAGCTCCTTTGGCAGCTAGATGTGTATGTGCCTGCCACAGCCTGAGGGACTAACAACTAATATCTAGTCAGCTGTATAAAAAAGAAGCAGTGCACTTTATTGTATTGTATATATAGTGTATACAGCTGATAGATCACATGATTCCTTTCAATGCAACCAATTGGTGAATCTCATTCACGGCGCCCTATTCAAACTGCTCTGGCCTGCCTACTGTTGCTGCTTCCTCTGCAAGCTGCTTTGCAACTCACCTCCACCCCAGCTCCTCCTTTTCATGCTGCGTCTGACTTATCAATGTCATTTCTGTTTGTCATTGATGCTGCTCTGTTCTGTTCCTGGGGTCTTTGCTGCTGCTCTCTCTGCCTCAGGCTTTCCTTGTTTGCACATGGAAGGGCAGCACGGTGTGCTCTCTCTGCCTTAGGCTTTCCACGTAGGCGCATGGAAGGGCAGCGTGGTGTGTTGTCTCTGCCTCAGGCTTTCCTTGTTTACACGTGGAAGGGCAGACAGATGTGCTCTCTAGGCCCGTAAAGGCAGAGAGGCCCCAGAACCGAGTCATACCGCCAAATATAATACTGCCAATGGAAAAAGTTTTCTTTGACTAAAGTGTTCCTGGCTGAAAAATTACTATTTTGTGAACTGCTTTGGCAATAACATTTATTTTTCATGCCAATAAAGCCATTTGAACTAAATAAAACTGTAGAGGAGAGATGTGAAGAGGAGAGGAGGGGTGTGAAGAGGAGAGAGATGTGAAGAGGAGAGACATGTAAAGAGGAGAGGAGAGATGTGAAGAGGAGAAATGTGAAAAGGAGAGATGTAAAGAGGAGAGGAGAGATGTAAATAGGAGAAGATAGATGTAAAGAAGAGAGGAAAGAGGTGAAGAGGAGAGGAGAGATATAAAGAGGAGAGGAGAGATGTAAATAGGAGAAGAGAGACGTAAAGAGGAGAGGAAAGAGGTGAAGAGGAGAGGAGAGAGATGTGAAGAGTAGGAGAGGTGTGAGAAGGAGAGGAGAGAGGTGATGAGGAGAGGAGAGATGTAAAGAGGAGAGGAGAGAGACGTAAAGAGGAGAGGAAAGGAGAGGAGAGATGTACAGAGGAGAGGAAAGAGGTGAAGAGGAGAGGAGAGAGATGTGAAGAGGAGAGGAGAGAGATGTGAAGAGGAGGAGAGGTGTGAGAAGGAGAGGAGAATGTAAAGAGGAGAGGAAAGAGGTGAAGAGGAGAGGAGAGAGATGTGAAGAGGAGAGGTGTGAGAAGGAGAGGAGAGAGGTGATGAGGAGAGGAGAGATGTAAAGAGGAGAGGGGAGAGACGTAAAGAGGAGAGGAAAGGAGAGGAGAGATGTACAGAGGAGAGGAAAGAGGTGAAGAGGAGGGAGGTGTGAGAAGGAGAGGAGAGATGTAAAAGAGGAGAAGTAAAGAGAAGAGATGTCAGGAGGAGAAGAGATGTGAAGGTGTGAGGAGAAATGTGAAGAGGAAGGAGAGATTTAAAGAGGAGAGGAAAGAGGTGAAGAGGAGAGGAGAGATGTACAGAGGAGAGGAAAGAGGTGAAGAGGAGAGGAGGAGAGGTGCGAGAAGGAGAAGTAAAGAGGAGAAGAGATGTCAGGAGGAGAAGAGATGTGAAGGTGTGAGGAGAAATTCGAAGAGGAAGGAGAGATATAAAGAGGAGCAGAGATATCAGGAGGAGGAGACATGCAATGAGGGCAAAAGAGATGTGAGGAGGAGGAGACGTGAGGAGGAGCAGAGGCCATCATCAGCGCCTGTCTAAGTGCTCGGCCACAGCTGGAGCTCGGAGAGGAACGAATGGGCTTAATCGACACGAGTGGTGATTACTAGTTGGAAGTGTTGCTGTATTGCAGCTTGCACAGGAAGACAGAGGGCTGACACACAGAGAGGCTGGACAGTGAGGAATCTACTACAGACACACTAATTTTTTACAGTGTTTGATGCTATCAAAGCGTATCAGCGCTCTTTGACACATCAGGCTGAAAATATGTCTCCTCCATGTTCTGTAGAGGTGTCAGATTGAGCTGCAGATCCACGGACACCTTGGAGATGTCCAGGTTTGGGGTGACATTATTACAGCCATGGAAGAGTTATATAGCCTCCGGCCTCTTGGGGCCTGAAGCCTTGTCTTATTTTTCCATATTTCTCCGTCTCCTTGCTGCTCGCCGGGCCATGAAATCGTCCTTCATTCAAATTCTACTCAGGAATACTTGAACAGCAGAATCTAGCACTGCTATGCGCATGTTAATCAGAGCGGGACATCGAATAATGACCAGTAACTGGAGAAAAAATCTCTATCTCTGTGAGATTTAGGGTCAGAGCCAAACAATCACAGCAGCTGGATGGAGTTCCCTCACAGACAAAAGACCCTCAGCATTTGTAATCAGCCATTGTCTTTGTGATAGCACAGGACGCCGTCATCCAGAGTGTGTCATCCAAAAACAAATCACACATCCAGGCTCACTCACAGAGCCCGTAAACACGTCTCGGTTCAGCCGCCACACGATCACGCTCTAAGAATCGAGGAGTCTTCCACGAGATGGCCCGTAATGCCTGCACAGCTGATGAGGGGTCGAATGCCCAGAATGACCCAGTGAGAGCTCTCCACTCTCACACAATCGTTGCCATCACTTACAAAAACAGTAGTATTGACAACGTTTAAAGGGCTGCTCTCTGCAATTGGAACACTGTGAAGTGAACCAGTTTCTGTTGAAGTGTAGCAACCGCAGGCCTGTTGATTGCATTCAGTAAGAGCAAGAGAGATGGAGGGTGGCTAGAGAAATCCGAGGCTTTTTGATAGAGCAATACAGGTGGGCAGATGGGGATGTCATTTGTGAGATTGGCACTCGACCAAATATCCTTAAACTGTGACTTTATGGCTCTAAAGATGCCGGTGTTGGCTGGTGCGGCAGTTATTCAGGCAGCTGTTGACCCTGGAGATCTCTTCACTGACAAACAGTTCAAATGTCCTCTGCCAACACATCAGGATACCTCTGAAACTAAACAGGGATTTGCTTTAGCTTCAGCTGTGCGCTGAGATAATCGCTACATTATGCTATTGTGCTGAATGTCTACACCAAATCATCGATGACAATAGAGCAGTTGGCAATGAAAGTCTTGTTCTGAGGCTCTCTGCAACAATGCTGCTACGAAATGTATGAAAGAAAAACATGCAGGTGATAATACGAATCTAACATATAAAGTGTTCATGCCTTCACAGTCCATATTTACTCCCCTGTTGAGCTGTAACAGTGCTCATCCTGAGAAAAGACGATTAAGGCGTTTTAGAACTATCCACCTCAAAAGGAGGTTTAAAGTTTACAAAGCAGCCCTCAGATCACACAGAGCTCTCTCTCAACTTCCTGTCTTGTTCAGGACCAGATGCACTGATATATTCTTAACTGACACTTCTGCAGATGCTTTATTGCTTCACTGGACCATATCATCTGCAACAGACTCTGATGTAACAAGGCCAAAGGTTGTTTCACCTGCTTGGAGACAGAAATGAGAACAATACATTTCAGCAGCTGGTATCCAGATGCCCTTTTTAGTTATAATGTTGTCTTTATGGCTAGTGCAAGACAAGACTTTTTTTCTTCTACTCAAGTTGGATTACCCTGAATTCTGAGGCATTATTTCTTGTATTTGCACCCTGCTGCCCAACAGTTTCCCTTGGGATAAATACAGTTCTTATCTTTTGTCCCTTCAGTTGAACTTGCCTCAAAGATCCTGGTGATTTCAGTGTTAAAAGAAACACCTTGTAAGGCAAAGAAAAGCCTTTGTGTTGTACTCACGCAGTGACTCTGCTGGTGCTGGGCGACCTGCTCTTTTCAGAGTGCGGTGTCTGAAAGTCTGTACCCAGCCTCTGCACTGGTGAGCACAGAAATGTGATTACGGAGGAACAGGCAGCTTAAATACAATTTAATGTTTATATGATCCAGAAAGAACAGCCAGTCACCGGCCACATGTTGTTTTTGAAACTGTGGAATATCATTAATCAAAAGAAACACACTTTTATAAAATATAGAGTAACATACTGGTTGTACCATACTGGGCAGGTGAGAGACGGTGGTTTTGTGCATGGTTTTTGGTGGTTTTGTGTTTTTGTAGTTATTCTGTGAGCTTTTGCAGTTCCTCTCTTTCTGTTTGTGGTCATTTTAAAGGTTGACTTATTAGTAATCCATCCATGGTTGTACCTTACACACTGACATGCCTCTGTTGTAGTAAATATAGTGTCAAATAGTATTTCTGTAGCTGTAAAGAACTCACTTTTACACCCAAGGCAAAACAACGCATGGTGTGGCCCAACTGTCATCGCTAGTTTCAGAATGACGTGGCTGTTATTTTCACAGCCTTGGGCCCAAATTGTGTAAACAGCAAATGTACTTGCACCAAGCAGTAACGTCAAAGGCTAAAAAAATGAAGCGACGCAGAAGTGCCAAAAACTGCAGTTCCTCAAATGGCCACTTGAGGCTGGCTCCAGAGACGAGTAAATGTGCATAGACCCTCGTGTTTACAGTGTAAATAAACATGTTTAAAGCCTGGTACAAAATTGGTTTTGTTCTCTATAGCTTATTTCAACATTCATGATAACTTATCTGTTTATATTTTATTAAGGTTCAAAGTTACGCATATTTACGGCGGGGCTGCTTGAGTGTCGCTAGTCTTTTATGAGTCAGGTCCGCCCCTCGCTCCTCCACAGCTCCATCCCGTCATCAAATATGGTCACTTCTCTCTACAAAAAACAAAGATGGCGATGGTGTAAATGCTGAACTCAAGGAATCAGGATTGCAGTCCACAAACCAAAGGGTGAAGCCATGGTAGCTATGTCCATTTCTTGTGCAGTCTGTGACGTGCACTGTGTGGCAATCGGTGTGTAGGTGCATTGTTGGTGTATTGCCACTGTTTAAGCAGCAGAAAGCAACAGTACTCTCCTGCTATTAAAGTGTGTATTATGATAGTAAGCTGCACCTACACAGGCAGGTTCTCAACGTGCGTACACACTGTATGTTACACACACAAAGACGCACAGATGGGTTGCGGGTGGGTAATATAATACATCATTAATGAGGAAAATATTAATGACATTCTCTGAATTGTGAACGTAGCAAAGAGCAGAGCTGCTGTCTGACTTCACATTAAGAGAGACACTGTGCGCTTTTATGCCTTTTTTGCGCCCAGATTATACGCCGCTTAACTAGCAGAAGTGGACATGCCCTCAATGTTCTTGCACCATGCACTTAGACCAGGCTATAGATTATTTAAATACAACCCACTGTCTTCTTTAAGTGCTTTGTGCATCGACTCTACAGACGGCGCAACTGCTTTGGTCTATTAAAAGACTCCAGGTGAAACCCGGAAAGTGTTAGCACGTAACATGGCCGCTGAACCAGACATCCTGTAATGTCTGCTGACAGTGATGACCTAAAAGCGTCCCTTGAATTGGCTTTCATGACATGATAATGTGACCTTCATCTCAGGTAGTTTGGAAAGCTTTTTTGCACCGAAGCTAAAGTTAGCAATTTAAATCTCAGTGTGTGCCACTTTGTGTGTGTGTGTATGGTGAGGGGGTTGGAGGAGGATTTGAAATGCCACGGCCAATGCTATGCCTGCTTAAATCTGTACCCCACCTCAGCATCCACAGTGGTCACAATGGTCTCTGTTTGCTATAGTGTGATGGCTTTTGGCTTAAAAATTCGTTTCTGTGTGACTCATCTGCAGAGAATTTTTTGGAGACAAGCAGACCTAATGCTGAAACCACAGACAAGAGCTATACATAACCCAGCACCTCTCAGCCACAGCTTCACAGTTCCACTCAGCTCACCAGCAAACATCAGTTATAAACTGCGGCTCTCAGTGAAACATGATATTGAAAGTTGCACATGAACACACTGTAAAGACTACAGCCAACAACGCCACCTGTTTGAGAAGAAAGAACTCTACACCAGTAGATGGCAGTACTCTGTATTGGTCATACAAAAAAGGACCGACAGGACGGATTCAAGATGCTAGTTAGCCGGTTAGCACATAAACAACACAATCCAATATTGAAAGAACAGAGCATATTTATCGTGCACCAGTGATAAATAACACAAACCATCTGGAAAAGTTTCCACTAAAGATCTCAGTAGCTAAAGAAAAGTAATCTTAACTTATGTAACAAGTTTGTTTTGGCCTCACTCCGCCTTGACTGAAGCCTTTTGTTTACTTTCCTCACTTCCATTTCTTCTTACATGCACGGAGCTAAACCCCCAATAGGTCAGATTTTATTTATCGACAGGCTCTGCTGGCTCCGACGCAGATTCAACATGCTGAATCAGCTGAATCAACCCAAAAAAGCCAATTCGGTCGGACAAAGGCAGACAAAGTCCAAGGTTGCAGGACACACTGCAAAGAATGGGGCAACATTGCCGGACAGCTGACTGTCAGCCTAGTGTGTCAAGGTCTTAATAAGGATTGTAAATCAGCATTCTGCATAACATGCATATGCGGTATTTGTGGGCTGGAAATTATAAAATCATTCGCAAGATTTGTAAATCTGTTTCTAGTAATTCAGCACAAATAATCTATCTATCTATCTATCTATCTATCTATCTATCTATCTATCTATCTATCTATCTATCTATTTTATAGAGAGACGACTTTGGAAATAGGAGCAGAAATCTGAAACTGCACCTCATAGTGCACCTCACACCGCAGCTGCACATTTTCTCCTCTGCTCATTTCTTGTCTGAGAAGGAAACAGGCCGATTTTGCCAGGGACCTAAATTACTAACTTCATTAAGTGCACCTGCAGTCATTTGAAACTGGCAGCACTGAGACATTAGTAAAGGTGGTCAGACAGAAATCTTGCTGCTTGCTGTGTACTCGCTACTGGTGAGAAATGGTGCAGTTAATTCCAGACCTGAAATGTCACCTCTGCTTTCCCATGTTTTCTGTCGTATATAATGTTACAGTGTCGAGTGTTCATATTAAACATGGGCAACGTTTCAAGTACTGAGGTGAACATATGTTAGAGCAACCCCTGTGAGCGAAAAGGTCAGGCTTCAGACTGCTCTGAATACTCTGTTTCTAATGTTTTCTTTATCTACTTTGGCTACAAGATGACGTCTTTAAATGGCCATCTGCTTGCTGTTGCTGTTCCATCACTGCTACATGTAGCTACATGCTAACATCAGGGAAACCGGTCATCTTGGTAGCTGTTGTTGGTAGTTTCTCCCCAATTTCAGATAAGATTCATGTCTGGTTGTAAAGATTTTGGTTTAGTAGCTTTTATTGGTGATTATTCAAGACATGATGTGCTGTTCTTCTTAGTTAAGAGTCATTCCTTGGCTGCAATTTCACTGCTACATGTAGCTACATGCTAACATCAGGGAAACATGTAATCAGTGTTGTTGGTGTTATTTCTCCCAGATTTACAGTCATTCCCCAGCTGTAATGATGCAGGGATGCGGGAGACCTGCAGGTGTTGTCCAATCAGAGCAGACTAACCTTTTTTTTGGGGGGAGTTTAAAGAGACAGGCGCTAACATGGAGCGTTTCAGACCAAGGGTGAAGACAAGTGTTCCAGCACAGACAGTATAAGGAAAATAAAGTGATTTTTAAACATTAAAGCATGTAAAAGTTCTAGTAGAGACCCCAAATACAAGTATATCCCTAAAAACAATAAGTCCCCTTTAACATTGAGTCGTATTTGACATATATACAAATATATCTAATTGCTGATTTTGTGCAATGAAGCCAATTTTCCTTTGAAATAAAAAAGCAACAGTGGTCATAGTGTTGTTGACCTTGTACAGTGTATGATGCAGATTAGATCAGATTAATTCTAGCGTTTGTCTGTATGGGACTGATTTTAATTCACTTCATCTGAACCTGCATAAATGTGCATAAATGAGCTTTATCATTACTGCTGTGGGGGCAAAATGTCAAGTTCTCTGAATGTGCAGATGATGTGGACATTACGCCGACATGATCCTTCAACACAATGACCTACATATCTTGTGCGTATATCTTGTATTCAGATTAAATGTACCTTGCTTCACAAGCTATCTGTGACGTACTCTGTTGAGATAATTATGACGTTGTCTATTCTCTGACATGCACTGAATTATCAACTGTCAGTTTATATTGTTCAGCTCTGCATAATCAGCCGGGATTCTGTGTGACTTTTTTTGTCCCATGGTCTCAGTGTTTCAGAGATGTGTCTGTCACTCTCTAAGAATTAGGGAGAAAACACTAAATTCAAGATTTGTATAGTCATGTGTAGGGCTGCAACTACTGATTGTTTGCATTATGAGTTGATCTGCTGATTATTTTATCGATTGATCGGTTTATCGTTGTGTTTAAAAAATATCATAAAATATCATTATGTAGCAGATACGTGGTTAGATTTAAGCACTTGGTTATGGTTAGGAAAAGATCATGTTTGAGCTTAAAATACCTGGTTTTCGTGTCACAATCCCAGCAGAAAATGAAGCAATGTGTTGGTAAAAAAACAACTGCTTTTGTGGCACTATACCAGCAAGAAACTCAGCAATGTCTTGTAATGTCTTGACTCATCTTCCATTTCTACTAGCATCTAAGGAAACCTGCCACCTGACACCTATTTCTCTTGTGTCTCTCCCTCCAGCAACCTCACAGCATCGTCCAGCGCCGTCTCCTGGAAGGAAACATCACGCGGCTGCGAGGGGAGGCCCGGGACCCCAACGCCAGGGTTCGCTCCCCGCTGGCCGACACCAAGGACGGACCTGCTGACGCCGAGGAGAGGAGCGAGAGCACTGCAGACGACTCCACAGAGGAGAGGGAGTCTCTGGAGGAGAGCGAGAGGAGCTTACGATCGGACGAAGAGGACGACAGCAGCGAAGCCGGAGCCAGACAGACAGCTGAGAAGAGCGAGGGCACGGACAGCTCGACCCTCCTCACAGCTCTGGTTGTTCAATGCAAGGTAACGCACCACGAGCGTACTCTGCCAACTCCTCACTCACATTCAATGCTTTGACACTTTCTACTACTGCATACAAACTGACAACAAGAGATGATACAAAGACAGCTTCACTCTGCTCCAATGACTCATCTTCTAATGCCCACTCTTCATTTATTATCTCTTTGCGAGACATTAAAAGCTCGGCAGGACCCAGCGGCTGTCTAGTTTGAGCAGAAAAACAGATAACTGAGTCATAGTGAGCGAGGGTCCAACCAGGTTAACACGTCCATTCTGGTCCAGCTGGATTAAATGTAGGTTACAGGGATAACAAGAGCACAAAGGGCCTGAAATACACAAACTGTGTGGGCTGCAGGACAAAAACAGGGAACACAATAAGCCTTAAATGTTGTGCAGTACCTTAGTGAAACCCATGTAGTGACCAGCCGCTAACTCTCACTGTCAGGGCAGTTTTGCCCATTTATGGCCACTGAACTCTGCTGTGACCTCCCACTGGCCTGGTTTTACGTTGAGATTTGTCCAAAGCGTGAGCTGGTAACTCTTCAGTCGACAGCACAGCAATATGTACAAATCAGTGGTTGCTGATGTTGCACACTGCTGAGCAAAGGAATTGGTGCATGACCAAGCTGACACTCTGTACGAGCTGCAATCAATGAAGGCAAAAATAGCTATTTAGGATTTATGAGTTTAGAAAAGGGGCATGACAGCAATCTAGTTTTATAATTTGGGAGACTCACAAGCATCAGTTTAAAGAATAAACGGACAAAACTTAACTGAGATGTACTGAGTCTTTGTCCCTAGTTTGAGGTCTAGTGCTTGATCCTACATTTCCCATAATCCAGCTCAATAGTGTTTTAGTTAGACCTGAGAGTGAAACTAAAGCAGGATTTGTGCTTAAGCTCTATGCAGACCCTACGCCGTAGCATACGCAGGTGGCCCACACTGCTGTGGGCATTATACTTGTGCGGTGGTGTGTCTGTGTCACTCTGCAGTTACACCTCCAAAACACTAGTTGGCGACGGAGGTTTCTGCGAAGTTTACTTGATTGGATTGTTTTTTTTAGGTTTGTGATGTCACAAACCCTGGCTGACAGAATCTGTGTTTTTGTTAGACTGCAGTGTTTCCCACAGATGTATAATCTAAAGAAAAAGCAGGTTGTGTAAAAGTTCTTTGAGTGGCAGCCTCAACTCACACAAAGCACCGCTGAACAATCCACATTTTTCTGTTTAAAAGTTGAGCAAATAATGAAAATGAGTTTCATTTTATTAACCAAATTCTCCATTAAATCTAATCAAGGACAAAGACAGTAGATATATTGGTGCCAGTGTTAAATATGTAACCTATATCCAGGGGGTAAAGGGCAAATATTTTTGTCATTCTCTTATTAGACAGAAATACAGCCCTGTACGACACCAAGGACGAAGCCATTTTTTATCCTCGTAAGAAATCAATACAATGATCAAACAACTGCTACTCCCTGTGGTGTTAAAAGTATGTAGCACAGCTTCTGTGTCTGTGACTGTATTTCAAATTAGTCGTCCACTTCAGACTGCTCCGGGAGATTCAGCGTTTTCCCCTATTACTCATTGCGCTCTTCTCGGTTTTACCATCAACTTATTAAATGCAAAGTGTTCCTCAGTTACTCATTCGCAGCTATTTTTAAACTTTAGGATTTTCTGCACCGTCGGGACTGAGACAAAGGAGCAGGTTTGTGGCCCTGCTGATAAGCCGATGTGCCTGTGAGGACAAAGGAGGCTGAGCTCAGTCTGTACAGAGTGTGAGGGATCAAAACAAGGCTCATGGAAACTGAACTTGTTTATGTCCACGGGGGGGAAAATATCCCGGGGTCAAGTGGATAAGGTATTGATTTATGACAGAGATGATGGGGAGAGAAAGATATACAGACAAGTTCTCGGAAACCAGGACGGGTGCTGGACAGTAAAAACCACAGTAAATGTTATAACATTTCAAAACACAAGGCAGCTATTTCTGACTTAAGTAGACTTTTAATAGAGACCTCTTAAGTAACCTCTCCTCCTCTAGCATGATCAGGTTTTATTATTATTGGCGCCGTTGTTGCAAAGACAACCGGATCTCTTTCGGTTTTCCTCAGAGACGACCAACAACACAGGACACTGCATTTTATTTTCCACAGTTCATTTCTAGGGATAGTTACTGCAAAGAACTGCTATTTGCTTTAGGCAACAAAACTTTATGGTTATGGTTAGGAAAGATTGCGCTTGACGCTAAGAAATACCCAGCTTTTAGAGGCGCAAACAGGCTAGAAAGGAATATGCGTGTCTCTAAAAGAACATCTGGCTTTGGGCTCCACAAACACCACAATCAGTGTTGTTGGTTTTGAAAACCGTTCTCCTGGGTCAAAGTCTGGAGTTTGTTTTAGTCGTATTCAGTTTTTCTTCATACTTTTATGTCTGAGGAAAAGCTGCTTAATCTTGTTCTTCTGTTATTACGGTTTTGTGTTTCCTGCATTACATATCCTGCTCGCTAGCTTGCTAAATTGTTAGCTTTGGTGGCTTTTAGACACCGACAGTTGTGTCCATGTTGCTGTTGCCTGGCAGTAGTGCTCTCACGACTTAAACACTAAACGCACATTGTGCACACGACTTCCCACGTTGTTACCACGAGCTCACAAGTTTCATTTGAAGGTAGCATTTCCACTTTAAACTTAAATTGTTTTACTTAAAAGGTAAAAATAAGTCTTGAGAAGAGTAACACCTGCATAATGTGTCCAAACTACAATTATATTTAAATAGACAATGCTTTTATCCAATCAGGTCTTTTCCAGGTTAAACTGTAATAAAATGGTGGCCATATCCATATTTATACAAGTAGGCAGATAGGTGCTCTGCTAACAGTTTAATTATCCAACCTGTGATAACAATTCAACAAGTATACAACAAAAACTCAATTAAAAGCACATATATCCCAAAGACGATACAGCGATTATATTAGCATTATGACGATGCATTCTCCAGCTCATCCGAGAAGGTTTTTTTAAGAGTTTATTTACCTTTAAAAAGTAGGAGAATTTTCTCAACACATGAAGGAACCCTTCATCCTTCAGTTTATCAGAAAAAAAGTCATTAAAACTAGAGTTCATCTTTCGAGGCGACCACACCAGCTGCGCTATAGCAATCTGCAGCTTCAAATGAATGTGGGCCTGGGGCGTAATGTGGGGGGGCTAATGGCCACTTCTGAACTAGGGCTGCATGATATGCACAAATGATCACATTTCAATTAGTTTTGACAGATATTGCAAATGAGATATGAGTCAAGATTTAAGTGGAAATGGTTTCACTTTATTTTACTGAAACAAATATAATGAAATGAATTTTGCTGGGGTCTGTACCAAACAAGTACGTTCCCTTACGTCTGGAATATGATTTGTAGAGCTGGGACGTCACAATGCTTCAGTAATGATGGTATTTTGTGCCACAGTTTAAAATATATATATTTCTAAAATGTATATATGCTTATTGCTTTTTAAAGCATAGAAAAAAACACAGGAAAAACTAAGCCAACAGGCATAACACATCGTATGTAACAGCGACCACAGTCAGAGTGATTAGTACAAAGAAGTAGTAGTAAAAATTATGTTTACAGAAAGCAAAAAAATATACACAGCAAGGTGCTTCATCTAAAACATAATCACGAAACTAAAGCTGTCAGATAAGTACAGTGAAGTAAACGTATCTCTGAGATGGAACAGAGTAGAAGAATAAAAGTTGGATAAAAGTACCTTGAATTTGTCCTTAAGTATAACATTTGCAAATATTAAAATAAATCTCATGTTTTTGTCTGCTCTGTAATTGTGGTTTGGAGCCAGTGTGCAGTCGTCCTTCCTTTTGTTAATACTGACTTCCAACAGCTTTGCACTCACATGTGGTGTGAATATTACTGCGCTCCATTCTGAGTGTTTAAAATTATTGCATTTTCAAAAATCCACTCGTCCTTATTAGCTTTCGTCTGACATTAGTATTCATAGCTCGTCAAGGTCTGCCTGCGAGGACTTAAACCCTGTTTCATAAATATATCACAACTTCACTAAAATACCAAGAACGCTGCTGATTCTTGAGCTGCAGTTTCTCTGAAAGAAAAATCATAAAAACAGAATAACAATGAAGGAGTGCAGAGGACTGTAGCTGGGATTGATTTGCTTTGATAATGGAAAATATCTAATTCATACATGGTGTGAAACACAGCTATCAGTGCGGGGGTGGTTCCAGCATACTGCTTATCTTACATGCACGCAGAGCCACCATATGTCCTGAATGAATTCTTTGTTCTACCCACAAACATATCTGTACTCATGCACACGTTGCATTCATCAGCTGAGGGGATGCTGAATAGAAAAAAGCCATTACAGACAACAGTTCCTATAAACCATCACAATCTGCTGCACTGTAGAGTTTCCTCTGCCTCCCATGAAACATGTCTTTGTGACATGAAGTGCCCTGCAGGCAACAGACAACTGAGAGATGCAGAAGAGGAGAAATGTCAGCGAAGATTAAGACAAGCTGCCTGTTAGTGTTACTACTGTGAAACTCCAGCTGGAGTTATGGGAGACGTCTGATTAAGGAATAGACGTTTTGTCAATGCACTTTTTTTTAAGCGAAGAGTTAGTCGAGATGATAACGCTCTCATCTGTCTGTTAGACATGAAGCTACAGCCTGGAGACTTTAGCTTAGCTTAGCATAAAGACTGGATGAAGGAGAAATAGAGTGCTCCAGGCATGACATTTCCCTGTCGGCGTACACAGAGGTTAGCATCACCCTGGTTCCCTCAACAAAACGCCTTTGGGAGTTCTTAATTGGATTTTGGATTATTGCAGAAAATAAGCTCTGTGGCAAACAAATGTTTATGATACTCGCACGTTTTGTTCAGCGAGATAATCTGCACTAATGAACATCACTTTCATGTGTTCTGAAGCCGACATGCAATCACCAGAAGTAAAAAGCTAACATTAGGCGATAAACAAACTGCACCACCTTAGCTTGACTTGTAGGCTGTAACCATGTTCGACGTGATGATGTTCTACTGTCTCATTCAGCCACTTGTTAGCAGCCACTTTTTAAAAAACATATAATTGCTTCAAAATTCACGAGTGGAGTATTTACTGATGTATTTTGTGTCGTAGAACAAAACATGAAAGTTAAGCTTGTGTTAACTACAGACATTTTTCAGGCACCTGACCAAAAACGTATACCAAAAACTCATTGACTTCAAGATGAGGGAACCGGAAGCGGTAAAATGCTAACTCGCTTCTGGGTTTTAGGCTAATTCCCGGGTCACTGTACAGTTAGCAGTTTTTACACTTTAGCTAAGATTAAATAAACTTTATATAGTGTGCTAATTTGTGAGCTGTAGAGATGCTGGTGTTTTGACAAACATGAGAGTGGTATTAATCTTCTCTTGGCAATGAAAAGTCACTAAGTGTATTTTCCAAAATGTCGACTGTGACTTTAATAATTGCTTATTCTTATTCTTCTTATTCTTGTTGAGGCAGTGGAAACAAGCTGATATGTCAAAGTTGTTAGCATATGGTTGCTAATATATATCCAGCAGATATAAAGCAACTTCAGCATTCATTTGGAGTCATGTTTGTGTCCACCTGTGGATGAACGTCCAATATTCACTCTTTTTGCTTTGTTTTTGGTCTCCACCAACTCCTGAGGGAAATATCTCTCTTTAGCTTCTGAATGCTCCACTGTGTTCACCAGCTAGCTGCTTATTGTATCTGTCTGCTGTTTGCTGCTGAGCACAGTGTACCGTAGTGTTTTTATGGGCCCCCAGAAGGTGCGTTGGGCTTTGAAACCAATTTTTTATGGTGTCTTAACAATGGAACTACACTGTCACCTGACCCCTGTGGCCCTAAAAGACTTATCCCCATTGTCTTGCATTGTGAAAGAGATGTCTGTGAATCAGTGGAAACATTTTCTGAGCATCACAACTCCTGTGTAATGACTCATTTTACTATCGGGATTTGATCCGTTCGGTTTAGAAAGTCTATAAAAGCGGCTCTATTGAGTTGTTTTTTTATTCCCATTCAAGTTATCAGGGCACTAAACTGGAAATAGCAAGCTCGGCTGGTGGAAGTCTCTAGTGTGCTTGCTATGGGCTGCACAGCGCCAATCTTCTGGGTACTTTCATAGGCAGTAGTTCTAGCTTCATGCACTACTCAGCAACTTTCATGAGAATGAACCAAACCCTTCCTCCAAAGCTGTATCCAGTTCTCTTTATACATCCAGGGGGTTTTAAAGCTTTTTGCCAAAAATAGCGACATTCTGATGAAAAAGACGTTACGAGCGCGGCGGGAGTGAAGTAAACACAGTAAAGATGGTGGCCACAAACCAAATGCTGCTATTTTTGCTAACATTTTTGCTTGCCTCCAGAGTCAATAGGTTTTTGGTTAAATGTCTGAAATAAGGTTTGTGGCCCACTATTTTTTCCATTATCTCCTACCAAGTAGTACATCCACCTCATCAGCTACCACTACACCACTGATTGTGTTTAATTATCATGAACTGTTGTTTGCCACAGAGCTAATTATCTGCAATAATCCAAAATCCAATGGAGAAATACCGCTGGCCTTTTTTCAAGGAAACCAGGGCGATGTTGACTTCTGAGCTGGCCTACAAATAAACATCATCCCTGCAGCAATTTATGAACTCAAAGATTTAACAAACGTCCACAGAGCTGAGGGAACTGCAGGCGAATTACTTTATCTGTTAATCTGTCAGCACAAGCAAGTGACTCCTCTCACAATTTGTCAAATGAGCCAACATATTATAAAAATATTAATGAAAGCTGCTTTAAAGATAATAAATAACCATTAAGTGCAGTACAGTGAGCTCTGAGGTTGTATAATGAGTCATGTGGCTTGCCATAGATCACTTTACTCATCAGTGTGGAGTTGTTTGGTTGACTAATGAGTTAAATGCACATATGACTCACTTGGTTAATAATTCATGCTCTTGTGATGCTTTTGAGTTCATTAAGTCTGAAAAATCAAAGTGCACTCAACAAACCGAAGAATCAGCATCTTGACAGGAAACAGAGTCAGCAACGTGAACTGAACAGGTCACTTAATAATCGAATAAACAACTCGTGATCTGTAATGACATACAGAATGTACTTGATGGTTTATTTTTTAACTTAACTGTGAGGCTGTTGGACCAAACGCCTGCAGCATTTAACGGACAAGTTGTGACTTCAGACCCCAACACAGAATCAATACAGATCGGGTTACAAACACAAAATAACATTTGACTCGAGCAAACCCTCTAAAAACAAGAGCTAGCTTGGAGATACTCCCCCGATGGGAGATTTGTTTTGTTTGTGCAAAGTTGATTAACAGTCAACTTTGCAGTTTGGCAAATTCAGCGGCGCGTGGGAGCCGAATGGATTTGGATTCTTTCAAAAGAAAAAAGAGATCAGCAGTTTCTGAAAGGCTCCCCGGAGTTGTGTTAATGTGCTGCTGTGACTGGTTGTTTCCCGGTGTGCTGCAGTGCCATACTGAAGTTGAAAAATCACACTGTGACACCAAAACCTCCCCTCTGTGTTCTCCACAGTGCTGCGAGACTGAAGTGAAGGCATCCATCAACACCAGCAGCCAACATAACCACATCTCCAGCTCCTGCTGCCAGAGGCTGGGGTAAGAAACGCCCTGCACTTTACTGCAAACACACTCACCACACATTTATCACCTGACATCTTTTGAGTGCTTTGACAATCAAATCGACAAGAACACTGATAAAATAACAGTGAAAGTAAAATCAAGAAAACCTCTAAAAAAAACAGCAGAAATATTAAAAGAATTGGCTGAAAAGGAGAGCTTAAATAATGACAGCCTGTGAGCTCCAGGTGGGTTTTCCCAGATCTTTATAGAACAGACATCATCTT
The DNA here is from genome assembly GCA_026686955.1 of Epinephelus cyanopodus. NCBI lineage: Eukaryota > Metazoa > Chordata > Actinopteri > Perciformes > Serranidae > Epinephelus > Epinephelus cyanopodus. Next base: position 27,126,511 of record CM048936.1, on the reverse strand, counting down.
CATTTTTAAGGAAAGATGATAAAATGCCAAATAAAGCTCAGTCTCCAGATCAGAGTCTGTGCACTGGCTTAAGAGGATGGGACATTTTGTTCCTATCTTGATTTCAAACCAGCTTTAAATAGGTGACAGACAAGTAGTAAACGTTGGTGCACTGTTTGTCTTCAAAATGCAAGTTAATAAAACCCCCAGCTGCACAAACTTTTGACTGACGTTTTAATAAAAAGCTCAGAGTGACACATGATGAGAGGATCTATTTCTGGGAGACAGCTCCGGTATAAAATGAAATTAAATGTTCCAAAAAGTGTTTGGTTTGAATGACTGAGGAGATTGTTTTGTGTGTTATTAGACTGGTGCCGGGTCAGGACAGCTCACCCTGCGGTGGGAGCAGCTCGGTGACGGGTCTGCAGCTGCAGCTGGGCCGACAGACGGTCCAGTGTTCAGCCTATGTCAAAGGTAAGAATGTTAGATCGCAGTGTAAGAGTGATGATGCAGTGAAATTTAGTTAAACTATTTGAATGATTTGGATTTCTGAAGGCACAGACACACCAAATTGATTAAAGTGACAAAGGCTGACTGTTGTGTCACCTCACGTCGCTTGTGTCTCAGTCAAAAAGTTGCACTTAAACACACCGCAAAGTGCTGGACAAGTTAAAACCAACTTTTGACAGAGTGATCGTACTAAATGAGAACTCAGAAGTGTCACTGAGGCAAATTACATTTCATCCTGAGGGAGATATGGACATGAATTTTCTGGCAATCCATCCAACAGTTGTTAAGATACTTAACTAAAAACGAAAAATGAGAACCAGAGTCCGACCCTGCAGGTAACCGACCAATAACCTGCAAAAAAGTTGTGTTACGGGGAAAAAAAAAGTATATACATTCACAGACACAGGTAAAAATGAAACAAATGTGGAGTGGGCAGGAGGTGGTTAGAAAAATATTCATAAGTGCCTGAGCTGACTGTGTGGACGCTCAGCAAGTTCTGCCTGATCTGACAAACTGAAAAAATATGCAGATGACTTCCGACGAAACATTATATGAGCTGAGGATGCAACTGACTTTCGTAACAGGGGCAGTTACTTTTGATGATTACCACTAAATCAGTAATCTTTGTGTCACTTTGCCCTCACATCAACAAGTGGGAGCTGACTGAACGAGTGCTTAGCACATCTGAATAAGACAGGTAAAACAGTGTGTTGAGTCACGGCTCTGGATTTGACATGGAGATAATTATGGGTAACGGGACGGCGGGTGCGGGTTTGCAAAACTTGAGCTGTGCAGGACTTAGAGGTCAACCTTATAGTAGTGCCAGAGGAAAAGTCATGAAATTAACAGTCAGTGGGATTAATTGTCTGTTTACCATGGCAATCCATCCAATACTTGTTAAGCTGCTGCTAAAGCGTCTAAAAAGTCAATGTTTTTTACCTCCAGGTACATTTGAGTCACCACAAATGGTGCTGTTTATTTCCCAGTTGTCACAGCACCCTGACCATACGCACAAATGCAGCTGCAACTCCGGTAGAAAAACACGAGTTCACCTGCTGTGTCACTTCTGCAGAGCTTTAATTAATGACATTTTGAGTTGGATATGTGCTCGTCTCCGTACTTAACATGCAGGCAGCACATCCAACCTTGTCCTCTTAAAGCACCCGAGCAAGAATTACCATTAAATTACAGCAGGTCGGCAAGAATATGTTAAAGCGGTAATTAACAATATTTGTAGGCAAACTGAATGTCTCTTTTACTTATTTTCTCCACTTTATATTGCCAATACAGCACAATAATGTTGTTTGCACTTTTTATGAAAGCTTTTACATCTGCTGTACTAAGAGCTGCCAAATCCCTCGGTGCAGAAAATGAACAAGTGGGAAGATAATTATCATGAGCAGCAACTGTCATTGTGGCTGAACAGACAAAGACGGCGCGTTGCCAACAGGAGCCCAACTCCATAAATCCAACTACTGAAGGCACTTTACTGAGAAAGTTTGTTTGATTGATCTTGTTTTTATAGATTTCTATGACAGATTTTGGAGATAAGTGGTCACCAATGCAGTGTGTTACCGTCACCGCAGGCGCTGTTGGAAAGAGAAACAACTGCAGATAATAAATAAAAGGTCTGAAAGAAGGAGAGGAAAAATACATCTGCTTAGTGTATTTTTGTCACTAAGTTGCTTTCCTTTTAAGGACAGTATTTCCTGACTTGGATGTGATGCTCAGTATAAACTCCTTCATGGATGTTTAGAGCAGCAAGAATAAAGGCTTTCATGAAGACGCACCAGAGATGTGTCTGTGCACCAGTTTTACCATGACCATTATCACCGTGACTATCACCTGACAGGCTCTCTGATATATTTTTTACTAATGTGTCATGTTCGACATCAGCAACAGGCCGGAAAACAGGTAAGTAAACAGTAGAAAGCATTCAGTCTCTCTTTCAAACTGGGTGCAGACTAATTTGGAATGATGTTTGAGCGCCGCTCGCGCGGAGACACACAGTCTTTTGTGGAGGGGCATCATTGCATCTAGCTGGTAAAGGGGCTCAAATAAACGCGTTCACACAGGCGTTGTATACCCATCGGAGTCGAAGCTGATGAATATCTGCGACAGCTGCAGAGGAATTTGACCAAGGTGTAAATACTGATTGTGACCTTTCCCATTACATTCAAAAGCCATATGTGAGTGGGTGTTAGTGGGTTTTTTTGTGCAGTGGAAAAGGAGGCTATAGACACGGTGAAAGAGATCACGTCACGTCTCCTGCCAGAGGACTCATATCACTGTCAAAATTTGATCCACTGTGTCTGATAACATTTCAAAAGTCTGGAAGAGCTGCGCAATTAAATCATTTTATCCCCATTCAAGTAAGCAGAGTGCTGAATTGGAAGTTAGCCTCTTGGTTGGCGGATGTCTCGAGTGCCCCTGCTCTATGGGCCAGTGGAGAGGGAAGATCCGGGTAGTATTATACCAGAATAAAACTTTTTTTTATGTGCCACTGAGCAACTTTCACTGTAATTAAATGGATGCTTTATCAACTTCTTTTTATACATCCATGATCTGAAGGGGTTATGTTTTGTTTTGTATGTCTGTTTGTCTGCAAAATATCTCAAAAAGTTATGAACGGATTTTGCTGAAATTTTCAGGATAGGAGGATAATGAGACAAGGAACAGATAATAAAATGTTGGCGATGATCGGTTGAAGCAAAGTGGATAAAATAATAAATAAAATCTATGGTCTGACAGCCTCAGCAGCAATTCCAATTTGTAAAGACGGTGAAAATAGCGCCATGTGGTGGCCGGACAGCACGTCTTGTTCTACTTGCTGAATGTTGTTGTAATTCTAAAGTTGAAATTAATGTTCTGTGTTGGAAAAAAAAGAAAGTGAAAAATACAAAAAAAAATATTATATTCTGTTGGTACAAAATAAAAACAAAATAAATACACCACAGTGTCTCCATGGTGAAGGCAAATATAACCTAATAATGATAGTGATGCAAATAACCTAATTGTGATGCAGGCTGCAAAATCTGATGCAGAGAGGGAGGGAATATCACCTACTTGGCGGAGGTCTGCACTCTCTGAGCGCTTTTCTAGTTTTAGATCAGCTCATTTTAGGCTTTTTAAATTGTTCTCTCTTTTAAATGTGTTACAAATCCTTGAATTAAATACTTCGCAATCTGTTCAAATGTCATCAATTGTTATATTAGTGTTCATTATTATTATTTGGCACACTATTTTCCCAGGTCAAGAAGGTTCATGAGCTCCCTGTTCACCTAAACTAACCTTATTAGTTATTATGTTATTTATGCTTTTCCTTGCCTGCATCAAGGTGGACTATTATTGAGCTCTGACTTTTAACATTTCCTCGTATATGGCAATAGAAAAAGGAGCTACATGGGAAATATTTCACTGTCTGTTGTGAGTTATGTTTCAGACTTCAACTTTTTTTTTTTTTTTAATGTTCAAGTCTGTTTTCTTCCTCTGAGTGCTTCTCTAGTTGTGTTTGTGGTCCTTTATCTTTGTTAGGACTGAATAACGGGAGGGAGGTCGAGATAAATCAAAGCAAGGACACAGTAACATTTCTATAATTTAATGGTTTGGGACTCTGGAAATCAGGTTTGACTTTCAGGGAATAGTTTGACTTTTTTGGAAAGACAGGATTTAGAGACGGAGAAAAACAAACTCTCTGTCCAAGGCCCAATCCCAATACACCCCTTAACCCTACCACTTGCCTGTACCCCTCCATTTTGCGCGTTCACGCATAGGGGTAGGGATGTCCCGATTCTTGTTGAGGCAGAGGGGAAGGGTGGAGTGCTAGGGCTATATGGCCCTCCAAACGGAGTTTTTTTCAGAGGCACACTCCAAAGCAAGTGCTACGGGAAATCTCCCAGAATGCCTTGCGAATCACCGGCAAGATGACAGGGAACGCTTCACAGGCAATGAAAGAAAACCAGAAATGTAAGTTTTGGGTTTTTTTTGTAAATAAACATTTAAAGACTATATGATAACCATCAGAAATGTCGTTTGAGTTATTTTGCAGACAAACAAACAAACAGACCAACGCCGGCAAAAACATAACCTCCTTGGTGGAGGTAACAAAGAGAAGAGCCAAGAACAAAGTCAGTGCTAACAGAACAAAAAACTAAAACATAATTCTGATTGTTCATTAAATAATTACATAAATAGCTTGCTTGACCTCTGCACTCACACACATTCCCAAATATGAAAGTGTCACAAACTATAAATGTGCAATCTAATTATATAAATGTATGTGTGGTGTGTTCTGTTCAGCCTAATTTTTTGCATCATTTTAATGGAGGCTCCGAATAAGCCCAATGGATTTCCTGTCCCTCTCCGAACTGCTCGTCTTTGTCACTCTTGTGTAAAAGTAGAAATAAAAATAAAAAGGTTATAAAGAACTTGGTTTCAAAATCCGAGGGCTATAACGCACATATCCAGATAATTGTGGGTACTGAAAGTGTTTCAATCCTACTGTCTCGATCCTTAAAACACTTGCCTGACTCTTTCATGGATATTAAATTCTCTCCCAGCTCCATAACTCTCTCTTTGCAGCCTCAGAACATAAACCCATCCTCACGAGTCCATACGCTTATCAGCACTCATTAACACAAGAATGAATAATTTAGTTGTGTTGACGATTTAACCTGGATTCAGGTTAATGTATGTGTTTTCAGATGAGGATGTTCGTGGACGGGAATCATAAATTCACTCTCTCTCCCCTTATCTTTCCTTTTTCACTTTCAGAGGATGAGGCGTTTGAGCTGTGCCTGGGTCTTCAGACTCTGTTGGAACTTAACGTAAGGTCCTCATTTGCTTTGCTAATATTTTCTCTGCCTTATCATGTGGCTTTCGGTGGGGATTTTTTGAAAGAAGCAGCTGAAATGGTCACATGGCTTTTAAAAACGAGCAAAAGGGAAGGAGAAGAAGACATAAAAATGCTACTGTGGCTGAAAAAATATACCATTTCAGGGGGAAAGATGGAGGCAGAAGTTCTTTAAAAGAGATGCGCTGTCTGTGGTGTTATCTGCGGGGAAAAGGCTGGTGTTATTTCTATCTGCAGGATCCCCACTGTGCAGGTTAAACCCAGATAAGAGCGAATTGAGGACATCTTGTGAGGTGGAATTTTTGAGTTTGCACGTTTGAAAATGCAATTTAAACCTAATAAAAAAATACTCACTGGGAATCTGAAGGTGGTTCTCGGTTATATCACTGTTACATCTGCTGCATCTGGTTAATATCCCCCTAAAAATCTAATTAGAGTGGGACTTTGGGCATTCAGGGAACATGAGCTCTTTTTTTCTTCATTTTGTAAATTAGCCCTTAAGGACTTTGTAATGCAAGACGAACATTTTCCCTGAAGCTCACTCCTGCACTGAACTGTCTCTGCAAATATTCATAAACAATAAGGTAATTCATTATGATTACTGGCTTATAAACGATCAGGGTTTACAGAGGTTTTTGAGTGACAAAAGCAACTCACCCGTTTGCTACTGACTCAGAGATAAACATCGTCCAAATGTTAAGCACTTCTACGAGTACTGTGTTTAAGTGATTATAGCAGCTTTTGATGATATGCTTTTTTCTTATTAGAATATTTTAAGCACCAACAATCAGCTTTACTTTGTTTTTTAAGCAAAAACACCAACCATTCCCTTGTTTCAGCATTTCAAATGTGAAGATTTGCTGCTTTTTGTTTTTTTTTTGATCAGTTATTGAACTGAATATTTGGGGTTTTGGATTGTTTGGATTGTTGGTCCATTTTAATCAAAGACATTAGCTTTGGATTTAGGATGTGAAGGGCGTGTTTCACTATTTTTTTTTGCCTGTGTTGACTTAATATTTAATTAACCCTTTGAAACCTGGAGCAGCATCCCTTTTCTTGTGCTGCTTTCTTTGTGACACCTATCGCAAATATTTAAACCCTTGAACGCTGAGAAAATTGGTAAAATTCCTTTCAGCAACATGGGGAAAAAGCAACTTGGTAAGAAATCTCTCACAAATTGCAAAAAAAAAAAAAAAAAAAAAAAAAAGGGTTTTAGAAAATTATTTAAAAAAATAGGGAAAAACGTTAAAATATTTATAATAATAATTATTATTATAATTATTGCATTTTTAAATTATGTTACAGAATTATTGTAATTTTTAAGCACACTTTGTTTATATGTTTTTAACCTTCTTTCTTTCTTTTTTTGTTAATTTTTTTTGTTTTTACCAATCTTTCGCCAGTTTTTTTTGGGTCACACTGTATTTTGTTGCTCATTGCCTTCTACCCATGTTTTTGAAAGAAACCAATCAGTTTCCTCAGGTTTCAAAGGGTTAAGAGTCATCAAAATAACTAAAAATAACACTGTGAAAACCAGTGCAGGCTACGAGTTTTACACACATAAATCTACACGTAGTGGTTTTAAAGGGACAGGTCACCCCAACATCAAAAATACATATTTTTCCTCAACACATTCTCACTGTGACCTTGTCACATATCGACGTTTGGTCATGGAATTTACACGTCCAGATACGACGTGCAAGGTACCCTGGGTATTACATGAATTGGTGTTTTCCAAAAAACACTTCTATTTTTACAGGAAATGTAACGTTTACTTACAGTCTCTTTCAAAATAAATGCACAACATCAGTTCGTCTTAACTTTCATCCTTGTCCCACCGCATTTCCCCCTGACAGCTGTGTATAACACAGGCATTAAAGTATTGCTTTTTTCATCGATGTCTGACACTGCAAGTAACTGGCCAAGCATCAGATTTCGATGACATCGGAGTGAGCCCGGGTTGTTTTGGAGATGTGTTGGAGACATCGGCCATAGAGATGTGTGCCTTTCAAAAATACATTTGAAAAACTCAACATCAATGTCTCTTTCCAGAAATCATGACCTGGTTCCTCAAGATAATCCACAGACCTTGTTGTGAGCAGTTTCGTGTAGGAACTATTTCTTTCTACTGAACTACACCCACCAACTGTATCACTGCGCAGAAGGAAGTGTGCATCTACTCATGGACGAGAGGCTTGTAAACATTAATGGTGTCCTCCTCGGCTAAGTTGTAACGTTAGCTAGCTTAGTGGTGCGAGGTAACCTAGCTAACTTAACAACTTAGTCGAGAAGGACGCCATTAATGTTTACAAGCCTCTTCTGCATGAGTAGATGCACGCTTCCTTCTGGGTCATGATTTCTGGAAAGAGACATTGATGTTGAGTTTTTCAAATGTATTCTTTAGGCACTTTGAGCACCACAAGCTGAGTGTCATCTAGTTGCATTATATTGGAGAGAAGGCAGACATCTCTACGGCTGATATCTCCAACACTCTGCAACTCACACCAAAACAATTTAGACTGATAAACAGCACTACATGTAAGAGGAGAAATATTTTGTTTTTGATACTGGGGCGAACCGTGTCTTTATGTAATTTTATATAATTGGTGAGATAGTAAGTATGATAGTAAGTATGTTACAGTCATTATCTTCTGAAGCTTCTTCAGGAAAATATTAGTTATTCGTCCGTCCGTCCAGATGAACAAGAAATACTCTTAAATGTCAGAGGAACTGTTGAACCAACAACTAAGACAGTATGGTATTAACAGAACAATCATGCATAAGTGTATGCAACTAATGCGATGAACTATAGAGGGACTGGGTTTTTCATGGTGATATGGATAATGTACAGCATGTATCTCACTTAAATTGGATGCGGACTGATTTAAGGACATTAGCAACATGAGGATAATGCATGAATCTGATGTGTCGTCTGCAATTTGCTTTTTTGTTTGTTCAACAGTCCCAATCAATCAGTCAATCAATCAATCAATCAATCAATCAATCAATCAAACTTTATTTATATAGCACTTTTCATACATTAAAAATGCAGCACAAAGTGCTTCACAGAACAAAAACATACAACAAAAATATTACATTCATATTGAACCCCCCAACACGCGCGCACACACACACACACACACACACACACACACACACACACACACACACACACAGAATCAATATAGTCAATAACATGGCAGGGCACTGAGGAACCAGGTGAGGAAAGAACCACCTATGGGGAGCTCATCCACACTGAGAGGTGTAACAGCCCACGGCCACAGGGAGCCGCCACAAACACCACCCCGACCCAGACAGACTAGGGTGGACTCCACACATGGTGCACAGACTCCCAGTACTCTGGACCTGAGGGATCTCCAAGACGACGCTCCCGTGGGCAGACGAGACACACCTCTCAGTGTGGAGACCCCCATGAGGAAACACTGGAGCTAAAAACTAAAAGACTAAAAGGCAATATGATAAGATAAAACAAGTATGAGATAAAATGATAATAATAAATAAATAAATAAATAAAAATAAATAAATAAATAAAGATTTAGAAACTTAATAATAATGAAATGCATAAAGATTAAAAATAAATCATTTAAAATCATTAGAAATTAAGATAACATATAAGAATTAAAAGAGTAAAAGAAATCAGTTAAAAGCTAAATTAAAAAGGTGAGTCTTGAGCCTCCTTTTAAAAACATCAACAGTCTCTACAGTCCTGATGCTCTACGGCAGGCTGTTCCATAAGTGAGGGCCAGAATGGCTGAATGCAGCCTCCCCGTGGGTTTTCGTTCTCACTTTTGGAACAATTAAAAGGCCGGTGCCGGAGGACCTGAGGATCCGCGAGGGTTGATATGATAAAAGCAGGTCAGATAAATAAGATGGTTAAGACATTTAAAAACTAATAAAAGAACCTTAAAATCGATCCTGAAACACACGGGGAGCCAATGCAGCATTTTTAAAACCCAAATCCAAAGATATTCAATTACTGACAATATAAAACTGAGAAAAGCAGCAAATACTCACATTTGAAAAGCTGAAAATAAAAGAATATTTGGTGTTTTGTTTATTAAACGTCTGTCTACTGATGAATCATTTCATATCTATTAGAGACAGACATTAGAATTACAGTTAAACTTAAGTACAAAGCTAATTGAGCAAATCTGATCATGTAGTGCAGTGGTTCTCACTTTTGTTTTTGCTCGCAGTTCCTTAAAATGAGGCAAAATTACTTTAACTATTAACCAGTTTTCCCTCCCAGAATGTTAATTTTTTTGTAATTTAGGAATCCCCCAGGGGGTAAAAATATTTCGTATTTCACAAGAAAATAGCATTAATTACAGAGAAGCCTGAATAAAGAAGGATTGTTTTGCATTGCAGAATCCATGTTCATTGTATTTTATCTTGCTAATTTATCTGCTGACTCCTCAGATTTGTTGTGCAAACCCTTTTGGGAGGATTGTTTCCCTGAGTCACGACCCCCCACTAATCATGTTCCACTGTGTGCTTCCTCTCACAGTGCTGCCTGGACCTGAGCAGTCGGGTCCTGAAGCTGGAGGGCTGCGGCGAGGAGCTGCCCTTCCTGAACCCTTCGACCGACAGCCACTGCCAACACGACACCAACGAGAACCTGTGAGCCCAACTCGACGGCGGCAACCACTCCCTCGAGTCTCGACCGGTTGCAGCAACGTGGCGCAGTGCCGTTTGTGTCTGGACGAGTCCGATCACAGTGTCTCTCACACACTGCCAGAACATGGATGAGCATCGGCCACCGTCGTTCTTGAGTTTACATCATTGTGTTTGTAGAATTAAAACACTCACCATGATTATCTTATATTAAAAATAGTCTAGTTTACAGAGCGGGTGAAACCAATCCGATCTCTGAGAGTCTAATCATTCTTTATGATTATATTGTATATTAAAACCAACTTCTCTGCTTGGGTACACTGATGATCTTTAAAAGGGAAAACCATTATAATCAATAAAGTGAACTTTAGTGGAATATTTTGTGATTTGGCTGAACGAAAATTACTTTAAATCAGCAAGTAAATAAAAAGTGTTCACTGTAAATCACTGTAGATGATCTTAAAGGAAAAGTTTAACATTTTGGGAGAGTTAACTTTTCTTACTAAGTGAAATGAGAAGATATCACACTCATGACTGTGCAGTAAATACGAGGGAGTCCCTGAGAATCTGTGCCTTACATCCTGCTTCACACAGAGCGTTGTGTGCTTCATGCACGTTTTCATTGGCTCACTTTTGGATAGATTAGCAAAACCACAGCTGAAAAAGTTGTTTATCCACCTAATATTCGCCTTAACCCTAAAATTAAACCAACAGAAAACCTCATGTCTATTGCTTTGTTTCCACTCCCGTGTGTAACTGGTGTCCGCAGATTCGTAAATATACGGATGATGCCTCTAGTGTCCAACACAAGGAAGTGCATTTCTTTACAGATGGATAGAAACCTGATAGAAACCACCTGTAGCCATGAGGGAGAAGCTAATTATGTCCGTTTTTAGCCATCCAGTTTGGAATATGAGCTTGGATCATTACTGGGACAAAACAGGAGCAATTTTGTATGGCAACAAATACATGAATATGTTGGCCTGCCAGGTATGCGGCATCTTTTGTGATATATTTAATTAAAAAGGCGCGTGAGCGGTTAAACGATTCGTTATGACGATCTGACTGTATGACAGAATAACATTACTCAGATGCACAATGTGTTCAAATTTGATAAACAAATTCTTTTTATTTAAACACTTGATGATCAACAGGCAACTGAACTGACGGAAATAGCCTGTTAGCTAGTTAGCAGCCTGTTAGCAAAGCTAGCACGCTTAAATTTCAAACATCCAATATCATGGAGATTCCCATGGGAACGAATGGACTTCCAAATACCTCATCTCTGTATATATACACAAGTGGAAACAAGACGTAACTGTAACTACAAATATAGACTCTTTTTTTTTTGTTTGTTTATTTTTTGATCATCAGTTTACGAAGATACATTTAGGTTTTTGCTTTCTGTAACGTTACTGCTGGCGCTGCTCCAACCACAACTAGATTTTTACCTCACTGCTGATAAATTCTCTTAAATAAATTGACCATCATAATGTTACACTGAAAAGGATGTAGATGGACTAATTTATGCCCAACAACAAAAATCTATGGGCGAGTAGAATCTGCAACTAGCAGACAGACTGGGAACAGATCAATCAATGAGTATATGGTTAACAAATTAAAAACACATGTACAGGATATTCCTCTGATTTTAAAAAGCTGGCTGTGCAGATTACGCCTTACTAAACGTGACAAAAATACCCAATCGACACTATCTAAAAGTGTTGCGCGCCCAATTATAAATCAGGCTGTAGTCATCAGGAGGTAGAGGCGATGGTGGATGGAGTGTCACCCAGGCGAGACGACTGCAAAGCTGCAGAACACTTTTTGGCACCATCAAACAACAAACCTGGTTGTGTTTTAGCGAGACACTAGTGTTTTTTCAGCGGCTGTGTAGGCCTCAAATGTGTTTTGTTTTTGTTTTTTTTCGCAACTCATCGCTGTATTTCCATCAGGAATAGTATGATAAACAGCGGCTATTTTCTTGCCAAGACATTTATGTGTGTCTTGTGAAGACAGTGCCACAAAAAGTGGCAAAACACAAGCTTTTTCTAACCATCACCGAGTGGCTTTTGTGCCGAAACATATCCACACTTTAATCACAGCATTGTTGAAATGTAAAGTTTCAACGTACCCACGACATGATAACGTACAAATGTCACATATCTGTGGTATGTAGAAATGTACAATGCAAATGTAGAAGGTCGTCTGCACCTGGCTGAGAAATAGTCTATTCAATAAACCTAAGTAACACAGCAACTTCGCATCTTTTCCATTTCAGTGATCGTACGAATTAAACCCTGAGCAAGGCTAGCTGTTTCTCCTAAGCTATTACTAAGCTAAGCCAACCAGCTACAGCTTCATATTTACTGTGCAGACATGAGAGAGGTATCAATCTTCTCAACCTAATCTCGTCGAGAATGTGAAAATGTTTATTTCCCAAAATGTCAAACTATTCCTTTCAGAATCAACATGACTTATCTAAAAAAGTGTCGGTACTCAGGATCCCCTTTCCTAGTGTGTAAAAGGAACATTTGAGAAGTTTTCTGTGTAATTAGGTTTGGATCAGGCTACCTCTTTAAGAGACAAGGACGGGTTCTCATCTAGAATTTTAGAAAGAGATCTGAGGAAAACACCACCTTTTCTGATGTACTTATATTCAGCTTTGTAAAGCCCCTTTGCTCTTTTTTTCCCCATCAAAAGACTGATGTGGTGAAGTTTTCCAGGAGCACATTTCCAGTCTGTCACGACAGCCTAGACTCAATTACAGTAGTTCCCTATAAATCCCTCCTGATAAAAATAGACTTCAGGCCAGCCAGCAAAACATATTTGACTCAGCTACAGAAATATCAGAAACATTCCATCTGCATGACTTTGTAAAGTTCTGCCTTTGTATAAGTCTGCATGTTTGTGTACTAGTCTGATTGTGTCTGAAGGGGCTGTTTACGTGTGTATGCGAACGTCAGGAGTCGAAGCAGGGTTTTTCATGCCTTGTTTTGGGCTTGTGTTTGACAAGGGGAAAAAGTGAATTCGTCCTATCTTACCCCCCGAACCGGTCCGCCGAGCTCCGGTCTGAACAAGCTGCCAAAAGCCGACCCCAGCTGCCTTCCCTCTCTGCCTCTTTCAGGAGATTTTCATCACTCGGCTGAGGCTGTGCTCTGTGCCAAGGCCACTCTTCAAACTCATCAACCTCTCTATTCAGAAGACCGGTCTTCTTTGTGTATTTACCACCTTTTTTTGGTTGATGTTATTAACTTTGACGCCTCATGTTTGTCACAAGAGAAGAACTCCCCACTACAGTGTCACCTGCCTCTCTCGTCTCTCAGTGTTTTCATAGTTTGGAGAAGCAAGAACTGCCTCAGATCATGCTGTGCTTTAACAACACCTGAGCCGTGCCGTGCTTTTGACTGTGCTACAATATCATCAAACCTCTTCATGGACAACCGAGTTGCCAGAACAAATTTTGGCACAGTACATTTCGACAAACCATGGATATGTTACATTTGTACATTTCATATGTTTCAATTTCATGTTTTGACAATGCTGTGGTTATCATTAACTTTACACACAAAAACAACTTTATTGATGTTTGGAAAACATCATTTAAATACATGAGAGCTGGAAATGGCCCCACCTGTTGCTAAAAATGATCTGTTTTTGTCGCTATAAACACGTTCCAGATTCTTGTTAAAAATGACCCACTCTTGTCATTACAAACATGGCTGGAAATGTTCTGATCATTTAGAAGTACTCAGTTTTGTCACTGCAAACACAGCTGAACAAGCCCCGAGTCGTGTTAAAAAAATAGCCGCTTTTGTTGCTACAAACACGTCAGGACATGCCCTGTTATTAAAAAATACCCAATTTTGTCATGACAAATACAGCTGGAAATCTGTAGATAAAAATAGCCTCTTTTGTTGCTACAAACCCAGCTGAAAATGCCCCAAACTCTGATTAAAAAATACCAGGTTTTGCCACTGCAAACATGGCTGGACATGCCCTAATCTGTTGTTAAAAACGACCTGCTTTTACAGCTACAAACAGGGCTGGAAATGACCCAACCTGTCATTAACAGGTGGAAATGGTCAGACATGTCATAAAAAATACTGGCTTTTTTTTCACTGCAAACACAGCTGGACATGTCCCAACTCGTTAAAAACTACCTGCTTTTTTTTTGCTAATAACAGGGCTGGAAATGTCCCAACCTGTTGTTAAAAAATACCAACCTTTGTCAGTGTGTCGCGACTTGTCATTAAAAAATACCCAATTTTTCCGCTACAAATACAGCTAGAAATGTTCCTAACTCTTGTTAAAAATATCCAATTTTGTTGCTACAAACGTGACTGGACAAGCTCAACCTGGGGTTAAAAAATCCCCACTTTAATCACTACAGATACAGCTGGAAATGTGCCAAATGTCATTAAGAAAGACACACTTTTGTCGCTACAAACACAGCTAGAAATGTTCCTAACTCTTGTTGAAAATATCCAATTTTGTCGTTACAAACATGGCTGGATAAGCCCCGACCTGTGGTTAAAAAATACTAACTTTAACCACTACAAATACAGCTGGAAATGTGCCAATCTATCGTTAAAAAAGGAAGCTGGAAATGTTCTGACAAAAAATACCTGCTTTTGTTGTATGCTAGTCTCAAACAGCTCACACACATCTTATCTCAACTACGTCATATATATGAATCATGCAATTGTAGCATGTCCTTGGTTTTCAGAAATTTATAATGACAACATTTTATTCTGGTGACTGGGTTGTCACGGAGGTCATCATTGCGTAGATTGGCAATGTTTGTTTCTCTTTGATGTACTAGTGACCTTCCTACGCCGTATGAGAGGATTCAATGTATGACAGAAATTTATTTTTGGTGTTTCTCTTCTTCTGAACAGTATTTTCTCTGCCTAATAAAAATATGTATTCTGGCTAGCTCTGTTTATATTCATGATCTTAACGTTAACTGACACAGCGTGGAGGAGTGACGGGCCTTTTGGAAGCACGGAGTAACATCATGTGAAAGGGCAGCCATTTAAAATCTCTGCTCTCCCGTCTGTCTGAATAATGTGAATCAACAGACTGGCTGTGGGAGGACTCCGCTAGAGACAGAGCAGCCAGTTTCTAGTTTTATTGGACTTCACATTCCCATGGTCTGTCCTCGCAGAACACCCCTGTACTGTATGTGCCCTTCGCTGGTACATCCTGCTAAATAAAGAAGCTCGTCATGTCAGAACAGAGAAAGCAGATGTTCCCACAGCATCAGATGGCTTCAGAAGTTCACCCCTCTGACCAGTGACGGCTCCCATCTCACTGCGTTGCCCTTCTTCCATTACACAGTCAGAAAAAATCCAAGTCAAGTCTCAGATTTGAAATCCTGCAGCTCAAGCCTAAGGCTGCAGTGGTCAAATAGTCTTTTTAGCTTAGGAATGTTTCTGACTGAGTGAAATGACCTGGAAGTATCTAAGTGCAGCCGAGATAAGAGCTGGGCGAGTCCTTTAAATGCTGAGAAAAGGAGCTTCGGTGGTGCTTTTCTTATCTCCTTTAGCAAAGGATACACTGGACCATCCTTTATGAAAGGAAAGGAGATAACACCGTCCCAAAATTTCTAGTGGCTGCCACTGAGGCTAACAATTTAGCAACTTAATGTAGGAAATGCAATGGCCGAGGAAAAAGATGAGGCCATTGGGAATATAACCACATTTTAGACTTATAAAGACCTTTTTAAAGACCTTATTTATTATTGCACATTACAAGTTAATGTTCCACCTTAAAAGTTGCCGGCAGTCGGCCCGGTGAATGAAGTTATTTTTTCTCAGACTCCAGCTGCTGTGAGAGGCAGCAAAACATCCAAAAATGGGGACAGTACAGAACATTTATTACAGATGCCACTGTGACACAATACACTGCAAAATTAATGTGACCAGATGGTAACCCTACAGGTGTGCAGCCTGAGACATGTCTATGAAATTAGTCACCATAAAACAAATCCTTCACTGGGACACATCTGCATCTGATCGGCAATTCATCCTGGTTCGACACGGTTGTCTCCTCACAAACTACATTCATCTTGTCAGAGCTATCAGGTGAAGCTGTATTGTCTCTGTGTGACAGTTCCCAGCACCAGTAAGCCAGGGACAGGAACATGAAATTACAGCAAACCTTGTTAGAGAAGGTCCCCCTCAGTACGCCCCCTCTCTTGTTTCGAATCACTTTGCACACCACATCCTGTTAGCACTGCAGCAAGTAACACTTCTGCAAGGAAAGTACATTCATGTATTCTCTCAGAAGACACACCGTGGTCACACTTTTCTTAATGTGTTCGTGCCTTTAGACGAATGCGTAGCAGATGCTTTGTCTCCAAACCACAAACTGATCACATGAGACGTTGCTGGTCATGACGAGAAACAAGAAAAATGGTGTGTGCAAACTTTTTGACCTTTAGGCTGAGCTTCAGGCAGCAGCCGATGCTGGGTTCTGTGTGTGCAGCAGAGCTGTTGCATAAAGCAGCGTGTCTCATCCTCACATACAGTATGCATGCAGAGGTTCCTCTCATTTAGAGAGCAGATGTTCACTCAAGATTGCAGTGGGAAGGGGGCGCGCTGACGTGCAGCAGGGAATGACTAATGTAAATTTCCACCCAGAGGAGCAAAAGCACACAACATGGTGGTCCCACAAGAATAAATTCTCCAAGTAGACTTACAATACGCTGCCTGTGTGCTTAAGCACCCGTGTTACTATATTAACCAGTAATTACTTAGCAAGGTCAAGTGTAGGAGTAGAACATAAAACTATCCTCACAATAAACAACAAGCAGCGTATGTTACAGTTATTGCAGTCTCTGCTCTCAACAATGCAGTCAAGTGTCTACTTTATCATTTCAATGCTGAGCTATTAAAGGAGTCAGCTAGGTTTTATTCTATGTTTTCTTACTATCGAACATCTCGAAATATGAAATGAATTCTCTCCTCTCTTTGTGGCAGCACAAAGGACTTTATTTCTTGTTGAAGACGTACCTCTTAAGAAACAGCTCACCATCATAAAGCATCTTAGACAGTGTCACAGTATTACTGTACACTGGGATATTTAGAAATCCTGGTTATTTTCAATATTGTAAAATATACAGACGTCCTCTATTAAACTGATATGAAGATGCTGTATTGAGGTGATGCAGTGCACAGTAGCGCCATTAGAGGTCAGTCTCTAATGGTAAAACAGGCAGCTGAGCTGAGGAAGAAGGCGACTGTGAGTGGTGAGGGTAACGTTACAGGGCTACTGAAAAGCCAGGAAGCAACAGCAGAGAGACACAGCGAGGAAAAACAGGGTGTAGAGCAAGTGGTGACCTCTGAGGCTGAAAAATGAGGCCAATGCGGAAGCGCCAAAAACTGCAGTTCATCGAATGACCACTTGAGGCCGACTCCAAAACAGAGTAGAGCCAGGGTCTTGCTAACATCACTAACATTTGTTAATCATCACTAAACAAAATACAGGTGATGGGGATGTCATTAGTTCTGCAAGTGTATGTTCATGGGGCTCAATAAAAAGTTGCCGTTTCACTCAGGGCGTCACACAGAGTGTTGTGTTCCTGATGCGTGTTCTTGTCAGCTTGCATTGTATCGTCTTGTCACTTTTTTGGAAAGCTAGCAAGACTGTAACCTTAAAAGAATACTCAGAAGATTTGGGAGTTATGCCTGCGGATCACAGCGCAGGACGTAAACACACTATAGTTCCGTGTATGAAACTTCTTCTGAAACGACTAAAAAGGACTCTCGTTTTTCGAATTAATGTTTAAACATGTTTATTTTAAATGCACGTGCAAAAATACCAGCTTCAGGGTTTCTGTGACGTTTATTTGTTCACTTTTACCAGTTGTATTCGCTAACCGCTGAGACCCAGCCACTGGACGAACAAACACAAAAAAAGATATCATGTTGTCTCACTATGAAAATGTTAGAGAAAGGGTATAACTCCAAAAACGTCAGTCTTCCTTTAAAAGGTGTTTATTAACCTAATTTTGGCCTTAAACCCAAGATTAAATCTAACTGTTATTTCAAACAGCGATGATTTTAAATATTTTTGTGATCATTTATTCACCAAGAAGCACTTAGTTTTTTTTATTCTTGGCTACAAATGCAACTAATGTTAGACTCCCCTTCAGATTTTCAAACAACTTCTACCTGATTGCTGATAAATTCTCGACTTGACCATCATAATGTTATACTGGAAAACACACACCACTAAATAGCACTTAAATATACTGACATTTAGATAGACTAAATCATGTCCAACATCAAAAATCCTCTCAGATGGAGGGGTCTCTGTATTCTGATATTAATGCAGTTCAGTATCAGTTTCCATGTATAAAGGTGTGAGACCAAATCTACACGTTGTAGGAGAACACAAGCAGTACATTCTGTAAACCTTCACACTCATATACTTGTAGTTCACTCCAACCTCTAAATTTTTTAGCACACGATAATGATTCAGGATTTTTGCTCTGTATTCTTACGTAGGTGAGCACAGGATAGCATATAAAATATAAACGTGCACTCAGAGTATGGGCTGAGATGGGCATGGAGCTCATTGAAGCATGAACTGCAACGCCCTGCAGTACCACACTTATGTGCGTGAAATACCAAGTTTTTAGGGAGTCCCATTTGGTCATAAACACAGCCAGATCACTAAAGTCAGTAGGATTGATCGTCTGGAGATCGTGAGTATTTGGATTAGATTTCATGTCTATCCATCTTTTAGTGTGGACCAAAGTGTTGGACTCACGTACCAACACTGCTGTTAGCATGGCTAAAAATAAGACTTTAAGCCTCTGTATGAAACTCCAATTTGCAGTTTACTTTTTGGGTTTTCGCTCTACTTCACATGATTAGAGTTTGTGGAAAGCTGGCTCGCGCATAAAGACTTTTCCTTTGTCGCAGACCTTTGATATAAGCGCAGCCAACTCCTCCGTCCAAACCCTCATCACCTGTTTATTTACTCTGCCCGTCACCAGAAATAGCTTTCTGTCTCTTATTGTCCTTCATTTCTATCAATAGCATCTCCTACCTCCATCTCGTCTCTCTCACACACACAGCCCTGTAGGCTCGATTAACTCAGTGGGAATGACCCACAAGCCTTAACCCCAGGGAATGAAGTAGGGGTGCCGTGAGGGGGATATTGATCAGGTGCGGCAGCTTGGCTGTTACGTAACGCAGCACCAGTGAGTGGGAGATCCTCCAGAGAGGATTTGGAACGAGACAGTGCAAACACTTAAGCTCGTGCCCAGAAAGAATCACATGGGAATTTGCATGCAAATGGAAATGTTTATCATTTTAGGCTGTAGAGAGCAGGGACAGAAAACAGGACTGACACATTCATTTCATACCGGCGTCATGTAATTACACAGTGATTGTTCAGATCCGTAAATACCATTCACATTCAAGTCATTATTTACGATTGAGAAACTGATTTTTCTGAAAGCTAAATTCCAACTTGGCACTAAATGATATGAAAATGCTTGAAAAAGCAAACAAACATTAACACTTCCTGAGCCAGAGTCTTTGTCCAAGATAATAAAACACGCAAATTTAAAGGTGCCCTTTGGAGCCGTCTGTAAACAAACAAGTTACGTTCATATAGCTCTACAGACGTCCTCTCTGTGGGAGAAATATTTTTACTTTCCTTGCTGTATATTTAAAAAAGCCCGTATCATAATTGATTTTGTACCGCATCTTCAAAAGGCACTAACAGAAAATAAATTCCACATGTCGAAAAATGATGTGGGATTAATTAAAACATTAATTTTCTATTCATCCTTGCACAGACTACCTTTCATCCTTCATCTCAAAGCGACTCTGAAAGTTAAAAAGAAGCATTAGCCCGTCGTATTTTAGGCGTTCTGCTCCACTGATCAAAACACTGGTCGGACTTTTAACTGCATCCATAAAATATATTATATAAAACCAAACACTTTGCAGGCTATTCTGCATAAAAAGCACACAGTCAGACTAAAATCCTCTCTGCATCTGCTGGGATAAAACCACTTGCTATTAACGCTGCCTGTTGTGCGATTCATCTTGGAGCTTTCCTCCGGCGAGGAAGAGGGGATGATGAAACGCCACAGAATTAAGCCTGACGCAGACAAAATTGGATGCTGTTAATCAGTGGTGTCAGTTTCCCTCAACGACTTGGAGCTGTTGATGGAACGTGAGGGAGCTTGTGTCAACGCCCTCCTCCCCACTGTGGAAGCTGGGGGTCCAGCTGTCTGTCAGTCAGGATCAGATCTATATTACTACACCCACCTCCCACTGTGCCACCAGGACCAAGCCTGGGCACTGGGCAAAGGCTGGGGATGTGCTTATAAACTGGCAGGATGGATCCAGACAAATTAAGAATTTAGAGACTAAATAAAATGTAATTCAGTGTAGAAACATTGAGAAATATGGCCTAAAATATGACCTCTAAGAATGTCTCAACAGCAGTGGTGGAATAAGTACTCAGATCTTTTACTCAAGTAAAAGTACTAACACAACAAGGTAATACCACAAGTAAAAGTCTTCCATTCAAAAGGGAATCAAGTCACATGAACTGACTTCAGTCAGACTAAAGTCGCAAATTTGAGGACTTGAGACCATGGATGCATAAAAAGAACTGGAGGCAGGGCCCTGCTCCTTTCAGTGAAAGTCAGTCAGTGGCACATGATGGCAAAAAAGTTTGACTTCCCGGGTATAACACTACCCTGATCTTCCGCATCATTGGGTCCATAGAGCAGCCGCACTGGGCTTCAACCCGGTCTCAGTCCGGAGTCATCGAAATCCGGCGCATGGCCAGTGACAAAAAAAGCCATCCTTTACAATGCCATGATACGCAGCCGGTTACCATTGTAGTTAAAATGCACTCGCAGGCGTCAGGGGGAAACACAGCTGAACAAGAACCAAAGCTAAGGTGGCTAAATGTCCGAAATGTCCAAATTAGCTTCAAAGTCCAGAGCACTTCCTGGTTTCCCACAAGGAGGAAATAAAAGAAGGAACAGTCATGACGAGAGTGACAGCGTACCAGGAGCCAGACTTTGGTGTTTGTGCTACTGGAGTTAATGGAGCGTGCACTGCAAATCACACCTTAACCGATCATATCTTTGTTGTTTCAACTCTGACTGAAAAATCCTTCCACCAGATTAAAAAACACGTGGCTAAGCAGGTGGCTGGCAGCTAACACTGTCCCATTATCAGCTGCACTACGCTGCCTGGGCGCAGTGGAGAGTATCGGCAATAAGCTAGCCGGCGGGATACACGTTCAGAGACACCATTACTCCACTAAATCTTCACCTAGCAAGTAGCAGTTAGCTGCTATCATATACAGAAACTTTAATGGAGTTTCCAAGACAAACAACAGCACAAGGTATCTCAGCAAACACCCATAAAACAACACGTTTACGTTAAAATGACAGCGCCCTCTAGCAGCCGTGGTAATCATGACTCCTATCCAAAAGATGAAAATGAAGAAGTAGTGTTACCACAACGACGTAGCCACAAAGACGGCGAAGTCAACACTGGTTTCTTCTTGTAACCACGACCACAACCGTCCCCTAACTTTTACAAACTAGTAACTGCATCCCCAAACCAAGATTATTTTCTAATCCTTCCCTAAACCCAACCTAATACCTGAATCATAGCAGTGTGAGATCAGAAAACTGTAACACAAAATTATACTTACGCACGTCACTTAAAAAAATGTACACATGCTGAAAATTATAGGCATCACGAAATTACAGCCAGTTGCATTGCTTTGAATTTCGTGACACTTTCGGGGTGTTCTTGTCGTGTTTCCCACATCCTACAGACACATTAAGGTCTGAAAACAAGCTTTCGCTAAACGTTTATTCATGTTCACTCAAATCCTGCCATAAATTATCCTCACACAAAGAAACACAACCGTCCCTGCCATTTATGATTCATCAGTATTGTATTGAAGACATGTAAATGCAAAGAATCTCTGTGAGTGAATGACTCACTCGTCTGGTGCACCTTGGATTGTGCAATCAAACATAATAGCTGCAGATTTTTCTCTGAAATCATATTCTGCATGTTCACGTATATGGTTGCATCAAACAAGACAATGGATCAGACAGGATAATAACTGAAGTGTTGTAAGAGCTGTTCAACTTTTGAAGTGCAAAGGAGGGGAGCTTCAATGCTTTCTCTCTCATTTAGACACACAGGACTTGCTTTACTTAAGAACTCAAGGATTCAAAGGTTTATAAGTCACATACGCAAGTTCTAAGAGTAGAAGGAAACATAAAGGATCGAAATCTGTGAAATGTAATAGGTCTGGCCAGATTTTCTGTACGCGCTTATTGTGGCCAAAACAGTTCATGACAAAGACAGTATCACAATACTTAAGGGAAATTCCAAAAATTCAAGAGCGATAATGGAAAGAAACAGGAATGATTTTAGGTTACTACACTATATTGGTATATCGTGACCCGAAAATGTGCATGTGCAAGTACAAAAATGCAATGCAAACCTGGGTGTCATGTTTCCATCCAACACAGTCTCACAGAAATGCATGAAATGAAAAAGACCTTTTCACACAGCATTAGGTGTGTGGAGGGCATGAAATGTGTTAAAATTATGTACTGGCGACATGAAAATAGTGCAAATGCAAAGTCTATTAGGAATGGTCGCAGTTCTGTTGTGAAACAGTCACAGTTTGGTTAGGGTTAGGGACAGAAAAATACTTGGTTAAGTATGGGAAAATATTACGATTTCACTTAAATAACTATATATGTACGAAGGAGGACTGGGGATATGTTGAAGAAAACAAATGTTAGACTTCGAGAATAAAATCGTTAATATACAAGAAAAAAGTCATAAATCTATGAGATGTAACTTGCAATTTCAGGAGAAAATTACAAGTTAACAGGATAAATGGTTATAAAACAAGCCTAAATATGATTTGAATACAATTCGATACTTGACAATTTTCTGTAAAAGCAGGGTTAAACTTTTGCCTGTATTCAACAACCAGCCTGACTGAATTCCTTGCTCCATAAATATTTCTACAAAGAAATGAAAAAGGTGAACAATTTCAAATCATTTACATCCATCTTCATTTTACTGGAGATGAAGTATGTACCATGTGTCACCTGCAGTTACCTTTATCATGACCAGAACAGATTCTGTTCAGTACGAAAGTGAATTCATACACAAAACCGACATTAAGAACCTCTATACGAAACCCTGCACGTCAGTAATTTCTTTTTTTCTTTTTTAAAATTCTGTTAATAACTTCCTCACTGTGTGTGTTCCCGTACTGTCCTCCAAAAAGACGACTGCGACCTGGAAGCAACACAGAGCCAACTAAGCAACTTAAACAGCTTGTACTGAAAAGAAATACCATGTCTGTCCTTTGGACACATTTAGGCTTTCATGAAGATAGATGACACCGACAGAAAGAATTCAAATGTAAACACTGAGGAAAAAACCTTACAAAATACTGAAATTCAATAAATAACCATAAATAGTTTATCTGTGTGTTTCCTGCAGTTATTCAAAATCACAAAAATATGCGCTGTTTAATTAGTAAAAAGTATCCCAGCTTTAAAAGTTGAGCGTATACAGTACAAACCTTGTCAGTGACCTATAAGGGCAAAAACCAAAAACAAAACATTCTCTCAGTTTAATGTTGTTTTAAAAGAAAAGTCTTTTGATTTTGAACCAGTGATTCACTCTGAGCTCGACTCTAACAAACATTTAATTTTACTATTGATTAATCTGCCTCTGTTATTTTCTGCCATTTAATTGCTCGGGCTATAACGTTCAGAAAAATGTATCCTACAACAATCCCAGAGCACAAAGTGACATATAAATACTATCTTTGAATGATCAACAGTCCAACAGTCCAGTTAATCAACTGAATAATTGTTTCAGCCTCTATTTTAAATGTAGTAATTTCAAATGATGTTAAAGTTTAATGGCAGATATGTTACAAGAGAATAAACCACCCTTTACTTTCACATGTTTGACTACAGATAAACATAGGTTAGACCTAATGTGAAATGAAACTGTGTAGGAAGCTTGTGAGAACAGTGACAGCGGCACAGGATCAGCTCAAGAAACCATGACAACAGATCTGAACGCCAACAGTTGTATATTTACAGAACTGACAGCGACTGAGCGAGTGCGACCCGACGCTGGAGGTTGTGGAGGGTGGGAGGACGCAACGTGTGCTTTAAGGAAGGGTCGGCCTGTCAGTTTATATTCAGATCACAGAGATTTGTCTTCATGTTTTGCAGCAACATTTTGTTTTTCTTGTACTTTGAAAAATAACTTAACATAAGCTGGATGAAAACACTGAAGTCCCTCTATTCAGCTCATAAAGGTTTTTTTTTATGGCGCCTAAACTTGATGTTGTGTTTTATTCATACAGAAATCACGTTAGTCCTTATATTAGGGTGATGTGTCAGTGCTAGGCTGTAGAACAGATGCTTAATATTGCATTTTATAGCTAAATAATACAGCATGATTACATAAGATGAGTCTGATACTATGCAGGGCTGCAGCATCCATTCACAGCAGAGCGTGCAGCGAGCAGCCTGGAGGGAGCGTGGTATCATGCTGTCAGCTTCCATAGACGGGGTCCTCGTGATGGGTTTATTACTCAGTAAAATGTCTCATGGCAGTGGTCTTTCATAGCTATTAAAGCCATGGTGCATGGTGACGTCTCAACCTATTTGGCTTATGGCCTCTGTAAATGAAGTCGTACCTTAAACGTTGGTGCCGCGGCTCTCTGGGGATGGAGATGGAGAAGTCTGACGATCGGTTCATCGCCTCTGTTCAGACTGAAACAGACAAGCATCTCAAAACTGAACTGTGAATAGACATGAATATTCATTGTCCTCGGATGATGACTCTCTCTAACATGTTAAAATAAGGTAGTAAACATGTAAAAGGTATAGCCTATTTTCCTCTTACCTGTTGTACTACGTATCAGTCAAGATAGTTTTGGTGTGAGTTGCAGAGTGTTGGAGATACCAGCCGTAGAGATGTCGGCCTTCTTTCCTATATAATGGAACATCAATGTCTCTTTCCAGAAATCATGACCTGGTTACTCAAGATAATCCACAGACCTTGTTGTGAGCAGTTTCATATAGGGACTGTTTTCTTTCTACCGAACTACAACCACAACGAATCACCACACAGAAGGAAGTGTGCATCTACTAACGTTACAGCTCAGCTGAGGACGTCACCCTCGTGTTGTCACAAGCACGACCATCTCGTTCATGTGTAGACGCACGCTTCCTTCCAAACATTAGCATCTTGACATTGTCACTGTGAGAATGTTAGCATGCTGATGTTAGCAGCTCGAAAAAGCACCATTTATTTATTTATTTTACGTTATCTGTGTGTTTGGAAACGTATTTTGTATGCTGTTGGTCGGCTGCCACTAATGCATTAACATTAGGGTTATTTATGTCTGTTTCTCACCGTGTATCGTCTGCATCAACACCGCATCCATACGGCTGCCACTGTTGTTTTAGAGGAGTAAGGTAATTGGCTTAGAGGGCTGTGTGACGTCAGAAAGCTTAACTGTGAGTGTAACTGGGTAAGTTACGGGTTTGACTGCCGTTCCAGTGCACTTTCACGGGTAGAAGGTTGTAAAAACACGAGTTACAGGTTGCCTGGAACGCGCCATTAGCTTGCAGGTGTGTGTAATTAGAAGAATTGAGCGCTGTCATAGAAACAGAACAGAATCCAAGGAAAATATGTTGCACTGCATTGAGTTACATAAACACTGAAAAACAGAGAAAAAGGCAGAAAAAAATGGAACTAATGAACAAAAAAATGAATAAATAAACTGAAATTCCTGGAAAATAATGTAGGACAATATATAAAAGAGGAAATATTTAACAAAATAAGATTGAATAAAAAATAATAATTTCATAAAAAATAGAAAATAAAACAATTAAAATATTGAATAAAGAATAAAAGATTATTTCATGAGACAGATAAATTATTACATCAAAAATATAAGTAAATAATTTAAAAAAAAATACAAAAGAGAGTAAATAAAGTACTTAAAATATTTAAAGATAAATTACAAAATAAATAATAAATAATTTAATGAAAAAGAGAAAAGAAAAACTAAATACTCAAAGTATTTAAGAGATAAAAGATTAAATCAAAAATTCGACATAATAAAAAATCAATGAAAAATAGAGAAAATAAATCATTAAATTATCTAAATTAAAATAAAATAAAAGATTGCATATGAACAAACAATTAAAATAAAATAAAAATAGAAATTAATATAATAGAATGAAAATGGAAAAGATAAAAGATACGATAATACGTGATAAAATACAAAAAAAGCAAGATTAAATAAAAAAAGTTAAATGAAAGTAAACATTTAACTTTGGGTCCCCCCAAATCTACTCCGGGCCATAGAGGCCATGTACAAGGGCACAAGAGCCAAGGTGGTAGCCCCAGATGGCATCAGCGAGGAGTTCGAAATCCTTGCAGGGGTACAGGGAGACACCCTTGCCCCCTTCCTCTTTATCATAGCTCTGGACTACGCGCTCAGGAAAGCCATCAACGGGCGGGAGCAGGAGCTTGGCTTCACAATTACACCAAGGAAGTCTAGCAGAAGCCCTGCTGTAGCCCTGGCAGACCTAGACTAAGCAGACGACATCTGCCTGATATCTGACCGCGTGTTAGGCACAGGAACTCCTGAACAGAGTGGAGATGGAATGTGCTAAGGTTGGCCTCAGACTGAACGCAAAGAAGACTGAGGTAATCACCTATAACATCCACATGGACCATCCGCCAATTACAACATCAGACGGCAACGCTCTGCGAGAGGTCAATGACTTCAAATACTTGGGTTCCTGGGTGAACTCCACAGAACAGGACCTTAAGGTCAGGAAGGCACTAGCATGGAGGGCCCTGAACGGTATGTCAAGAGCGTGGTGCTCAAATCTCCCCCGACACATAAAGCTGAGTCTATTTCACGCCACTGTAGAGTCTGTCCTCCTGTATGGCTGTGAAAGTTGGACCCTGACACCCACCCTGCAGAAGTCCCTGGATGGGTGCCACACCAGAATGCTACAAGCTGTTCTGAATGTGGACCAGAACACCCACATTACCAACAAGGACCTGTATGGCAACTGCCGAGGCTCAGCAAGAAGGTAGCAGCTAGGAGGATGAGGCTGGCCGGCCACTGCCACAGACATCGCGAGTTCCCGGCCAGCAGGCTGATCCTGTGGGAACCAACGCGCGGGCATCGATCACGGGGACGTCCCGCGCTAACGTATGTGGACGTCCTGAAGAAGGATGCGGGAGCTGAAAGCTCTTCGGAGCTGGCCGGGTGTATGGAGAACCGGAAGGATTGGAGATTCCGATGGAAGCTCGTCTGAGGACGACTGAAGAGAGAAACAAATAAATAAAATATTTACAACAAGTGAAATAAGAATCTGTATTAACTATGATTATTAAACCTCTGCTCTGCAAAATAAAAAATATAAAAAATAAAATCTGCTCCTTTTGGAACCTTTATTTCCAGAAAGCTTCTCTTTGTTGCTCTTAAACTTGTTTCCAATGTGTCGTTAGAAAAAGTATTAATAGTTATTTTGGAAATTGGACTTTAAAAATTTACTCAATAAGTCACTGAAATGATCCTAAAAACTCACGACCCAAGAATATCCACAGTTACAGGGGCAGTGACATTTTTCTACATGACATGTTGCTCTGGTAACCTGATAACCTTTAACTCCTCAGAGAAGTGGTGAATCTAAAAATGTTAAATAGATCTAAAACAACAAACTCTCCAGAGGAAGTCTCTCCTTTGGGCCAACTTCCAAAATGCAATAACGCTGCTAAAAAAGGGCAATTTGGGCTCCGGTTGTTGTCGATAGAAGAAATGATGTGGCCTAAATAGCTGCAGACAAATCCATACACGCACAAATACACACAAGGTCAGCGAGATCACAACAAGGCTATTAGCCCTGTGTGGTCATGTTCCAGGGTCAGATGTCTCAGACGTGTTTTATGTTCAGCCTGCCCGCTTGGGAAGCAAAAGTCACAGTCTCACAGGATTCATTGGTGGAAACCAGGGGAGGCTATGCATACTGAACGAGCTGACATTTTCTCTGGGGAATCAGGAGACAGGGGGTTAATTCAAACACAACCGAGTCCAAACCAACAGACCTAAATCCATGTATAACAGATAGGATCCATAAGAACAACAACGCCACGTATCAGCCTTGTCCTGCTTGACCATTAATGGTCATAAAACCAAATCAGTGTGAGCTTACAGCGCAGGAATGTTCCCCACTTATAAGGACAAACTGCAGCTGAACGGCACATGTGATGACAACAGTGAAAAAAAACCAAGGTTAACATTTACTTATGGAAAAGACTTCAAGTGTTTCATGATGTGCACTGTTGAGGTCACTGGCCCTCGTTGAGTTCTCCTATTAAAATGATACCAATCAAAAGTGAGGAGAGGAGATTAGCAGCAGGGGACCGGCATGTTTGTGCAGGGAGTCAACGTTTCTCTTTCCTTCAATCTGCCTGTTTCCTCCACTTTAAACGGCCAGTTTAATTTGTTATGCTTGGAGCCCAGTCCAGAAGAAAATGTTGGCATTGATCATTTCTGAAAACCATTAAAAGGTTTAATGCACACGTTTCGTAGAATAATCAAAAAAATATGATAATAATGATGCATTTTATTTATCGCCGCCTTCCAAAGCTCTCAAGGACACCTTACAAGACACAGCTGTAGACACAGCAACATATCCATAGATCACAATTCTGTAATATACAATAAAAGTTAATAAATGACTAGACAAAAGTCGTAATTATAAATATTAGTAGTTAGTTCCAGAGGCGGGGGCAGAACCCATGGTGGCCTGTGATTGGCGGTGGAGGGGATGGTAGATGGTGTTGAATGTAGGCACCAACATCGGTTGTCTTTTGGAGACCCTTAGTGGCATTTCCCAGCGACACTTGTGGCACTGAACTTTGTTTTTCTTATCAAACCTTTTACCAAAACATTGCAGCAATTGAGACATTGTATCTGGGTGTCTTCAATCTACACATCGAGGCGTGTGAGACATCGAATCTGGGAGTCTTTAATCTAAACATCACAGCATTTGAGACATCAAGTCTGGGAGTCTTTACTTTAAACATTGAGGTGTTTGAGACATCGAATCTGGGAGTCTTTAATCTACACATGGCAGCATTTGAGACATCGAATATGGGTGCCTTTCATCTAAACATTGAGGCGTTTGAGACATTGAATCTGGGCATCTTTAATCTAAACATCGAGGCATTTGAGACATTGAATCTGGGCATCTTTCATCTAAACCTCGCAGCGTTTGAGACATCGAATCTGGGAGTCTTTAATCTAAAGTATCACAACATTTGAGACATCGAATCTGGGCGTCTTTAATCTAAACATCGCAGCATCTGAGAAGGCAGTTCCGAAACAAATGATTGATTGATTGATTGATTTTATTTATTTAAGTGTCGTGCACCAAGTGGTGCCCAGCCCATATGGGCTTACAAGACACCAAACAGAACAACAGCCTGGATGGCAACATGATAGATCAATAACAAAAAGTCCACAAAAGGAAAAGCAAACATTTCAGAACAGCCAAATTCCATAATAGAAACATCTTATTATGTTGGGTACAATGTTCTTAAGTGCCAAGCATTTTCTATAAATCTTCCTCTCTTCAAATTAAAAGTTACATAATGTTCTGTATGGAACCCCACTTTGATGTGAACATAGTTTCTGAGCTTTGGTTCGGACCAGATCTCATCTTTCCATTGTGAATCTTAATTAGTTTTTCTTTCACTATGTTTATAATACACTGCAAATTGTTCCTAAATATATAATTTAAATCAGAGAACAAAAATAATACAGAAACTTCTTTTGCCTAAGGATGATTGTGAGCTCTATCCCATTTAAAAATCTTTCTGGTCCAACTATCCTCTGGCACTTGAACAAGGCGGTTCCACAACCGACTTATTTCACATCTCTGTTGCACAAGACACGACACCCATCCCATGTTACCTTCAACAGCCCCTTTAGCAGTATATCTGTGAACCCCGAGAAAGCACCTCATGGCTCGAGACTGAATAGCATTACTCTCAGGGCCATCTTTTACGCCTGCTGCATAAAGTAAAATTGAGCCAACCATTGAGTCATAAAGTTTTGAAAATGTCAAAAAACCAAGGTCGGGGCACACTGTCATTTTACTCATTACAGACCCTAAAGCTCTCCCTGCTGACTCTGCCAATGATTTTCTTCCATTGGAGAAGGTCATATTTTCATTAAAAACAAAACCAAGATATTTATATGAAGTAACATACTTTAAGGGCCTTAATCTAAACTGAAATATGTGGTCGCTCTGCTGCTCATAAGGTCTTCTAAAATGTATAAATGTCCCTGGAGCATTAATCCAAAAAAAAAGAGTACAGTTAGAGAAAATAACTAGACATATTTTTATAATAACAGCACTATAGATAAACTTAAGATGAATCAATTAGTGTGCTACATTTTCTGTGACAGAATAGACCATATTGTATTCCAATCTGGTCGACGACCATAAATCACAATCACGCTTTCAGTGATTCTCAGATTAGTCAGTGAAGACCGTCATCACACATCATATGTCCTGAGAGATTATCTTAATTGTAAATAAAAGAAGTACGAGGCCTTGGGAATACTACATTTAGATGTTTATACGTAAAATGGAAATAAACCACAACAGTTAGTAAATGCCATGCTGTATATTATATGGAGCTTTTTCACAATCTTTTCCTTGCTTTAGATAATGATGTGCTTCCAACTTTGTGACAAGTGCGTTTCCTGTTCCAAAATAACAAGCGTCCCTCTTGCACAAAGCGAGCTATATAAGGACATGGCTTGGTGTGAAGATCTTAACCCTGACCTCAACCCCATCCAACACCTCTGGGAGGAACTGAAACGCAAACTGCGAGTCAGACTTTATCACTAAGCATCAGTGTTGTCAGAGGTGCTGTGGGCACGTCCCTCTGATAGGAGGCCCCAGGTTACCCAGAACATGCTGGAGGGATTAAATATCTCATCTGGCCTGGGAACACCTTGGATTCTTCGTTTAACTGAGGCAAGTTCTGCACAAATTATTTTGTTTTTTACGATTATTTTTTGAAGCTTTTTGCCTTTATAGTAAAACTGAAGAGTGACAGGATAGGTAGGAGAGAGAGGGGATGACACGCGGCAAAGGGCCATGGGTTGGAATAAAACCCATGTTGCTGCAAAGGCCTCAGCATATATGGGGCGCACACTCTACTAAGTGAGCTAGAGATCACCCCTTCCTTCACAAATTCAGCGTAACATGGATGAGTAATTCTTATACAAGTGATCTTTCGGGGTGAAGTATTCATTTAAACTGTGCCAATACTGGTTAAATTGTGATTAGGAGGAATGCACTTTAAAATGTGACACAAAAACAAGTGAAGACAAACAAAAACATGACCTGTGGAGGTGTGAGAGCAGGGACGTGTTCCCATAGGTAAAGCCTTCCTCTAAAGGCAGAGACACAGGAGAGATGAGAGGCTGCGGCCTACCATGACACCTGAGCCTGCGTTTACCCTTTACATACGCACACAACTCATTAAAACTGCATGAGAGAGACAGACAGTGTACATGGCTGATTATATAGCATCCTCCCATTGGGAACAGTGGGTGATTCCCCCAATGCCTCCAACTGTCACGTCCTGCAAGCACTGACAAACAACACTGCTGTCAACAAATGTTGTGTTATGTAACATCTAAAGCGCTTTATATCTTTGAGATGATACACTAGATAAAAGAAAATCCCAACAGACTACATGGGATGAAGAGGAGGAAGGCTTTCATTTCTACGTCTGATGTGTTTCAACAGCACGTCAGCACGACGTGACAGCAGCATAATGCCACAGCTGATCCTCCTCACTCGCAAATTCGCACGTCCTCACCGGTGAAAACAGGAGGTTAAACAGTATGTTATTTCCCCTGCATTGTGCCTCACGCTCTCCTCGCCCGGCCTCGTCGGGCGGACAGAATATCAATGACAGAGGCGGTGTGTACATGTGAGATTATAGAGCAGATCGGAAACCTGAACCCGACGCGTCTGTCTGCAGGAAACACAAATAACAAGGCCAGCAACACAGGAGACAGACATTCAGTGTTTATTAACAGAGTATTTACAGTCAGGGGGAAACAGAGACAGCAGTGTGTTAACTCTGTGGATCCTTGTAGAGAACATTTGCCACCAGTGCTCTGACTGCTGCCGGGTCCTCAGTGTCTGTGGAGGGAAAACACAAATGTGGAAATGACAGTCGACACCAAACACTCAAGGAGCATGTTTACAAAAAAAGAAAATGTTGGCGTTGTTAAGTTTCTGCAAACGACAGATATTTTACATTTGTTCAATTTGTGCGTATCACAATAACGTTTCTACAGTTACGTAGTTCTGATTACACGAATATGAGCTGAGTTTGTCACTGGAGGTGGAGACCAAGACGAGATGGCTTCCAAGCTGAATATCGAGTGACTCTTACTTAACGTGTAAAAGCCTTGCGTGATCTTTGTGCCCAAATATAACAACACGTTAATCACAGCATTGTTGAAAAATGAAGAAAAGTTTCAACATGTCTGCCACATAGTGAAATACTAATATGACATATCTATGGTTTGCAGAAATGTACAATGCCACATCCATTCTGACGACTGGGTTAGATGCAGTTATCCATGCGACAGCGTACAAATATTGCTTTAGCGCCAACGGCACAGGAGGCGGAACAATGGAGAGACAGAAACACAAACGCAAGTTAAAGGTCCTGGCTAACGAGGTGCAGAGGCATTCCCTTAAAATCTTCAGGAAGGGAAATTGCACATGACAGAGAGAACCTGTATTTGGGTCAGTGCAGGGCATGACACTCCTTATAAGTGCTCTTCAGTTATCACCAACTCTCTCGTGACACTTGAAATTTGACTGTAACTGCATGTGGCGATTAGCGCCGATCTTTGTGAACTGAATTGTTTTTGCAATGAGGCTTCTTTGCATAGAAAGTTTGTGTATTACCAAATTTAAATATGTGCAAATCAAGCCTCCAGGAATAGCGCCAGGCTTTGAAGCCAACTTGGCAAAATGGCAAATACAACTTTTGGGTCCATCACATGATGTCATTGGGCCCAAAAAGATTTTTTCCTATAGATATACATGGTGAAAGAGACATCTGTAAATCAGTGGACACAGTTTTCTGAGCATCACAACCCATGCAAAATGACTTGATTCACTATCAGGGTTTAATCTATTTGTTCCAACAAGATTTCAAAAGTACACAAGAGTTCAAGGTACAGTACAGTAAATCCATGTGCCTGACATAATAGAAGCAGTATGTACAAACTGCAGAGTACAAAATACAATATAAACAAACACAGTAGTTACCTTGTAAAGTGACCAGGTTACCAGTGCAGGTGCCTTACGTAATGAAAACAGTGAGTACACATTGCACGGTAGAAAGCACAATATAAACTGCACAATAATTATCATATAAAGGCTCCAAGTTACTGTTGCTGATGCCTTACACAATTAAGTAAGTACAACAGTAAGATCTAGTCCACCTGCTCTTTGGGCCCAGTGATGCAGGGGATCTGGGTAATCTTACACCCAGGGGGTCAAACTGATTTGGCTTTATGCACCATTGCGCCACTTTAATAAGCACAGACAGGGCCTCAGATCTAACGCTGTATCCATTTTGGATGCATTTCACTTTTTGCAAGTGCTTTGAGAATCAGACAGTTTCTTTTTTGTGCAAGTTTAGCGGCTGCAAAAGCTTTACAATCCTTTTGTGAATTCACCCCCAGTGTAAGCAGATAAACATAAAGACTTTCTTACGGTTAAAACTTCATCTTGGGAAGGGAGTCAAACTACAGTGAAACTACATTTTTATACTTCTGCACTGAATCAACGGCATAGCTAGGCTCTGTGTCGATGTAGAGCCTTTGCCTTACCCTACGCTGTAGCCTGACTACACGCCACGGTGACACAGACCTCCTGTCTATTTCTGTAAGATGAAACCATTTCCCTCAGTGGAAACAAAGTTTTTATTTACTTTAATTTCACAGATAAGAAACAATAAATTGTGAAGACAATAAAGCCTCCACAAAATAACATTTTAAGTCTTGTGTGTGATTTATCCTGGCTTCATATGAGCAAAGGAAATCTCTGCTAGCTGCTAGGCTAATTTATACAATGTAAAATGCCATAGGCTTGTGCTAATAATGTTAGCGTGTCATATTTGTTTGGATAATGTGTTTAGTATAAGACAGTTGTTTAGTCAGTGAACCTTGTGAGCTGTAATAGAGCCGAATTTTGTAACGTTACCTTTGTTAAATGTTGCTGTTGTCCCTGGCTTCATATGAATAGAGGAAAAGTCTGATAGCTACAAGGCTAATTTATACAATGTAAAATGCCATAGGCTTGTGCTAAAAATATTAGCATGTTGTATTTGTGGGGAAAATGTGCCCAGATAAAGACAAGTGTTTGTCTGTGAATGCTGCGGGTTATAGTGAAGCTGGTTTGTGTACTTGTGTTTGAAGCTGTCTCTATTAAGCTATGTTTAATGTGTGTTTAATGTGTGTTTTGAATCAACTAAACTTTACAGCACTTCACAGAAACCTCCGCCGCCAACTAGTGTTTTGGAGGTGTAACTACAGAGTGACACAGACACACCATGGCACAAGTATAAATGCTCACAATGGCGTAGGCTACGGCATATGCTCTGCGTAGAGCTGACGCACAAGTATAAATCCCACTTAACTGATGATTAAATGTCGGAGGATCTGTCAAAGTTGCTGACAGATGACAGGGTGAAGCAGCGAACACCTACAGTACAGTTTTCCTTTTATTTATTCATGTCCTTCTCAATTTTTATTTCATTTTTTTAACTTTTAACTTGACTTGAGCTTGCCTCTTTAAATTTTTAATGTTTGCTGTTCTGTGTATTTCATGGCTATTTGTTTTAGTAAAGCTGCTTTTGAAATTAAATGCACCTCAAGCTATTTTTGAAGGCACACCATGCAAAGCCAAATATTCCCTCCTCCACACTCTACATATCAGACACATGTTTACACTTTTATTTGCAGTTGTCTCACATCCCCCCCTGCAATCCCTCCTCCTCTGTTTCCTCGTCCCTAGGCTGCTACATCAGACATTTTCCACACTGGGTTAGGTAACAAGCCTGCGAAATCCTAGTCAAAAGAAACACAACAGGCCCAGAGGTTGAATTATTAACAGAGGCAGCAGGAAGCTGTGCTAACACCACCACCAGGCTTCAGGAAAATCAGCTGGAACCTGCATTTTTTATCTGCAAACATAATGCTCCAGCAAGTCTTGCAAACCATGTGTTTGTGTGTCATCATCATTATTTTCCCCCTTAATAAAAAGGTTTACACTTGTTTCACAAAGTTTTTCTGACATGATTTGGTTGACTAGCTGGTCATCCATGCAGAGCAAAAAGACTAATTTGTAATTTAATTAGATTTATCCTCCTCTAAATATACGACACGCAGGGAGGCTGAGAATGCCCGAGAGTGGAGGCGAGATTAATGCTTTAGCACAAGGAAATTAACAGGAAATAAATAACCATTGTGTGCATCCTCAATGATTAACCAAGTTATTGACTTGGTTAAACATCGTGTTTGTCAGGAGGATTATGTTTGGAAGGAAACTGGATGGCAGAGACACAATTTTCCTGGAGAAGGGAGAGAAAGAAAAACATGTCAGAGAGCAGCATCCTCGGCTGCTGTGGTCTGTGTGTTTGTGGATTACAGCCCCTCTATAAATACTTCACTCTTTTCAGCACAGTTGACTGACAGGCTACAGATTTACTAACCTTCAGATGTAGAAATGAAAATATTGGATTTCATGCTTCCTGAATGAATTTCCTCCCTGACCTCTTCCTCTGTGTGTGTGTGTGTGTGTAGATGTGTACATTTGTTATGGAGAAGCCAGACAATGGGCCTCATGCAGCAAAAGTTATTGTTTTTAACCTAAATGTCAAATACAACATGCTAATGTTATTAGCACAAGCCTATGGCGTTTGATACTGTACGAATTAGCCTAGCAGCTAGCGACTTTTCCTACTCATATGAAGCCAGGGACAACAGCAACATTTAACAAAGGTAACATTACAAAATTCGGCTCCATTACAACTCACAAGGTTCACTGACAAAACAGGGAAATGGTTTCAGCTTATAGAAACAGACAGGAAGTCTGTGTCACCGCGACGTGTAGTTACATTTCTGGGGAGGTGCACGTCACACCACGTAGGTTATGGTAACGCAGAGCCGCCTACAACATAGCTACGGCATTGATTCAGTGCAGAAGTATAAATTCCACTTTATTCGTACGAGTGTTACAAGTCAGATTCACCAAACTCTCCTAATTGCACAAACCTGTAATAAATAGGGGTGGGAGAGAAAATCGATACAGTATTCACGGTATAGCCATATTTTGTGTGGCGATATTGTATCGATACAGTGACACCAAGTGTCGATCTTTTATTATATACATCATTCATTTTGCAAATACGCATTTTGATACAACCTATGGTTTGAGAATAATTAATCAACTGCTTTTTCTGTTTTTCGTTCCTGGTGAGGTCAACAGAGGTCTCAGTCAGCAACAGGAAGTTCATCAGAACAAAGATGGTGGGACCAGACAAAGAAATCAGAAACTGTCGCTGTCAGCGTTTAAATAAAATGTCTGGACTTATTTTTGGATTTTTTTAACACAGAAGGGAAGAAGGACTTGGATATGACACATGCGATTTGCAAGCAGTGTCATATGAAAAAAAACTGGGAATAATACGAACGTGAGAGCATTGACCATTAAAGCATGTCATCATGTTCCAGTAGAAACCTAAAGTACAAGCATAAACATTTTTATGAGTGTAATAGGTCCCCTTTAAACCGCTCATACATGCTGCTGTAAGAATCCATCTGTATGTACGAGCTGTTCCGGCATGATGCCATTAAACTTGCCAGCAAGCAGGATCTTGTTAGCAGTAAAAATCTGTCATGTGGGGAATCATTTTTATTCTTCCCTCCTCTTTAGCATTCAGGTCAGAGTCTTGTTACAGCTGGATGGCAAACAACTTGACTACAAATAGTCACAGGTGATCTCTTGTCCAATTACATAAATGAACAGAGGAGATGTCGGGTTGAGTTTGATGAATGGCGCTCTAATCTGAGCTGAATCAGCCTCCTAATTACTGTCAGCTCACGAGTTGCTGGTGTACTTACCGACTCCCAGCGCCTTCAGGTGGCTCTTAAACTCGGGTTTCTCCTCCAGGACCCGTAACATGTTGGTGGACTCCATGCGCTCCAGCTGCACCTTCCAGTAGATGTAGATTTTGTGGTTGAAGCTCACGTACACCAGACAGGGGCTGTTCTTACCCTCCTTACATGTGTACTGACCTGCAACCACACACACACACACACTCAAACTACACATTTTATAGGCACTATTTCTTTATTTTCCTCAATATCTGGCGGGCAGTGCTGTCATAAAGCGTGTCATGTGAATCCTAATGAACACATCAGCAACCCTCTGCTGCTGCCTGGCTACTAATATGCATCTGTGTGGGAGAGACACAAACAGAGAAAACAATCTAATCTGCCTTAATGATCAGCAGAGAGCAGAGTGGACACACACACACACACATGCACGCACACACACACGCACAGAAATCAGGCAGATCAAACAAAGCCTCTGTCTCTAATCCACTTACTTCTCTACATGTCATATTAGCTCCCTCAAATAAACTGAGGCTTGTTCAAACACTGCACAAAGATTTTAAAAGGACAGACAGAGCCAGAGAAAGCAGGAGGAAGAGCAACAAAACCCAAAGTTCAACGTTGCCACCTACTGGTGTCAGTAATGCTTGAAATTCTAGCCTCATATTCACTCACACCATCCAAAGCAGAGGTGGGGAACATCTGCTTCTTAAGTACAAGAGGTGAGCAGAGAGGAGAAAATCTGACCTGATGTACAAAACCATTTAGGGGTCAAGCAGGCAAACCAACGGCTGTTCAAACAATAGATTGTCTCAGATGCTTTGATCAGGGTGGAGGTCTTGCCTCCCTAAATGTCGCACTAAATGTTACAGATCCTCCTTTGTCCCATCTGCTGTCTCTTATCTTAACTAGCAGTGACACCTTATTGTCCATGATTTATCCCTGACACATTTTGTGAGTCTGGATTCTGTGTGTTAGGTATTGTACAGCCTGTTTTGTACTAACGACTACTGTCCCAAATTGTTCCCCTTACCATACCTTGATACGGATCCCACTGCTTTTCTAGGCAAGTCCAACTCTACTGTGCTGTGATTGGCTAGCACCTGCCCTAACTATGACCCCTCCACCCTAACACTAACCATTTCACACACAGCAACAACAAGCATGGATGGAAACAAGTTGCTACAGGCGCCATGGTGAATGAGTTAAGTCTAAAAAGGGGAGCAACGTTAGTGCTGTGGATTTAGCGGCGTCTTTTGGTCTGGGCCTCCGAAAGTACCAAGTTTTCTGAACAGCTCTGGACTTTTCAGAGACTTTAAGCGACTTGCTGCTCAGAGTACACTTGGTCAAATGATGGTCAGCACTGTGTGACACAGCAGGAGGAGCAGAGGAGAAGTGACAACAACTAAATCTTTAATCTAAAATTTTTGCGTTTTCCAAGAGAAAGAAGAAAGGTTATGCAGTAAGATTGTTTTTTAACTTTTTGCCTTTGATGACAGGACAGTTTAAAGCATGAAATGTGTAGAGAGGAGGGTCGACATGCGACAAAGGAGCTGGAATTGATCCCGTGGCTGCTGCGACAAGGACACTGCCTTTGTACATGGGGCGCCCGCTCCACCCACTAAGGTACTGGGCGCCCCACATAGTAGTTTTTTGATGATTTACTTCTTCATCAAGAATATCATTATCACAAAAATACCCAGAAATACTGTGAAATTATTGACAAATATGACGCCCACCCCATGGGTCAAGTGTCCCTCACCGGCGCAGAAGGCGTTGACGTTCTCATCAAAACTGGAACCGCACGACAGTCCGGTTGTGGTCGATGATGTAGGTTGACCATCCCAGGCGCACGCTACCACCTCCTCTCTGCCGTCTCCCTGGAGGCAAACACACACAAAATGACAAGACAGTTAATCGAGACTTCGAGATTTTTTTTAACTGATCAGCTGTTGAAGAGAAAATTAACACCAGGCTGAAAAGTTTAACTGCCCTCTGGTACTGAAAGTTTCAAATCTCTGGGTGTAGTCAGGTCATGTGTGTGCTCATGTGCACATGTAACCACACCCTGTAGTAATGTCACGGCGCCCTTGAGGCATTACAAACATTACTATTCTACTATGGTGAAGGCTTATGAGGCATATGTCATGAGACAGACACGAGGCCACAGTGACCTTGGACCACCAAATTCTAATCAGTTGTCCAAGTGGATGTTTGTGGCATGGAGGGATGGATGGATGGATGGATGGATGGATGGATGGATGAATGGATGGACAAATCCAATTTGAAAAAAATAATTTAGCTTTACAGTGAGACACAAACTCACAGTGACATCGAGCTTCTGCAGCGCAAACAGCTGATGATCCACCTGGACGGACCACAGCAGCTGCTCTGAGCTGTCCATCAACTTCAGGGTCCCTGTGACATTTAAGGTAAAAGAGATGCAGGTATAATATTAAAGGACAGTTCTACCAGTTTACATGTGTCATTTCTATAAGAAGTAGAGCTGTAACTATTAATCGATTAGTTGTCAACAAATAAAAAAAAATTAAAAACATTCTGATTCCAGCTTCGTAAATGTGAATACTTTCTGGTTTCTTTCCTCCTCTGTGACAGTAAACTGAATATCTTTGGGATGTGGACAAAACAAGATGTGAGGACGTCATCTTGGGCTTGAGGAACACTGATTGACACTTTTCACCATTTTCTGACATTTCACAGACCCGACAACTTATCAATGAATTCAGAAAATAAACAACAGATTCATCAACAATGAAAATAATCATTAGCTCTGGCCTTAATAAGAAATACAGAACACATCAGTGCTCTCTAACAAATACTGAATCTGAGAAGTTTTCCGTCATGGCTGCTCTGCTGAATGAAATAAGTCAAGTGAAGGCTTTTGTGTCCATGTGTGGCTGACTTTTTGTTAAAAGCAAAACAGCAAAAATGAAAAGCACAACATCTTTTATAAAGATGCAAAATGATTCCAACAAAAGGTCTCACGAACAAGGTGAGAAAACCAATTCATGACGCTTTCACACTGTCGTACCCTCGACAAGTAATCCTTGAAATGATGTTGAAATGCAGCCAGTTAAAGTTTCTCTTAAGGGAATAATTCACCACCTAAATGGCCATTTTTAAATCAATTACTCACCCTGGCTTATGTTGAATTTGTGAGAAAGCAAGAACTGTTTTCAGCTGTATGCTCAGTACTTAACAAAACAGGGAACTGAACTAAAAGTAAATATCTTTTGCTTGACTTTGAGGAATCTGAACTAAACCTTGATAACACCAAAGTTGTGGATGGTATCAATGGATCCGTTCTGTAAAAAAAAAAAGCATCTAAATGCACTAAATGCACAAAGCTGCTATTTTTAAATATCCCATGGAGAGACTCTCGCTGCAGCCTGTTCTATTTTGTTCTGAAAATGTCATTCTGTGGACGATAAACAAGGTGCAGATTGATAAAGGAAGAAATACAGTGAGTGCTGGACGGAGCAGTGAGTGACAACAACCCCACCCACATTTAAGAGGACTGTTTGTGGTGGAAACAGTAGGGTCTAGGTACCATGTCTGAAGGGTTACTGTTGGTTCCAAAGGTGCGAGCAGCTCCTGTGTTCAGTGAGGTAAAATTACTGTTACTGTTAATGGAGTGTGGCATTGAAGAGAGCATAGATATGTTTCACTTTCAGCTCAGTTCACTGTCAGGAAGGGTTGTCCAGGAAGTACTGAGCATACGACAGGATAAAAGAGACTTGGACTATACTGCACAGGTTTTGTGAGAGTTTGTTAACAGATGTTATGATATCGTTTTGCTGTTGTTAAACATGGACCCCTCTTACTTCAATTCATCAAAAATCTTCTCTGTTTTTTGAGTCTTGGTTCACTGTGGAGGCATGAGAGAAAAACAAAGTTTACTAACTGATACACAAATGATGATTTGAGGGGTGAAATATGACTTTAATGTCTTTATGGGATGTAATTCTTAACTTCTAATGGTTTTAGAATTTCTTTTCTCTGTGTTGGGTCATCAAGATGTCACCAAGAGGGAGATTGTGAGTGTAAAATGTTGGCAGCCGGAAGCCTCAAGTGAAGATAATCCTACTCGATCCTCTCTTCTTTAAATATTGATGGACTCTGCAGCTGCTCTGGGAGCAGTTTGCCAGTTATCTGCTGCTGCCAGGAAAATTCTCTACATTGGCTCTCTACAGTCGTCGCCATACGCCAAAGGGTTTACTACATACACTATTACTACTACTCCAAACACAACACGTGGAACACAAGACACGTTGCTCTTACTAATCTATCTTTAATCTTACTACGACTAGCATAGGGTGCTTTCACATATCTTATATACACTGTTTGGACTTGGCTTAACTTACTGAGTGCAGAATATGTTTTTTTGACGAATACTTTAATGGCTTTTTTGTAGAGTTGTTCAATAGGTTTCAGTGTGGTAACTCCAGCAAACAACCATATCACAAAACAGTACTCAATTGAGACAGAATCATGCAGTGGAGATAAGATTTAGCAGCATCAGACAAGATGAAGGGCCTGATTTGTTTGAAATTTTGCAGGCTGAATCTTATCGTGTTGGCCACTTTTTTGATGTAAGATTCGTGTCTAATGTGATACCAAGGTACTTGTACTGGGTTACCAATTCAAGTTCCTCTTCTCCGATGAATACGTTGGATCTGTTCTGCTCTACTGGTCGCTTTGTGAGTGTCATACACACCGTTTTTTTTTTGTGTTGAGCATAAGGCAGTTGTCATTAAGCCAGTCTTGTACCTTATTAAAGTATTTGTGAGTTTGTTGGAGGTGATGAGAGTTTTAACCGTGAGTGAAAATGACTGCGTCGTCCGCATACATCTGGACATTAAGGTCTGGGCACACATCTGGGAGGTCGTTTATGCACAGTAAAAATAACAAAGGCACAAGGATCGAACCCTGAGGGACACCAGCTGTTGCAGCGCGAAAAGGCTCCATTCTACCCTCACTCATGAACAAGACCCCAAGATGCTTTAACTCCCTCACATGAGGCTGTAACTCACTCCCAAACCAGAGGGGGCAATCCACCGGCACAGAGGGTAGTTCGGCAGAAAGAAAATAGTTCCGACATGAAACTGCTCACAATAAGGATTATCTTGAGTAACCAGGTCATGATTTCTGGAAAGAGACATTGATGTTGAGTTTTTTTAAATGTATTTGTTATTCTGAACCAGTTTGATTGACATCTGTCATATCAGGCAAACAAAATGAAACAGGCAAACTCACCAGTTCATTTCAACCAACACAAACATGTTGAGTGTGAAAGCACCGTTAATAAAATACACTTATCTTCTTGCTAAAATAAGATTTCAAATGTGTTTCAAACTCATGACTCACCATCTAAAGTACAGAGAGCGAACAGCCCACATTTAGAAGATTCCTCTTTAGAGCCTGATGAAAAAACAGACATCAAAATGTATTATAAGGTTACACCTATTTTCCTTAAAGCGTACGTGTTGTGTAGTAAAGAAAAACCAACTGACTGTTTGGTACCTTTGCTGATGCTGCCGATAAGATGAGTGGAAACATTCTTGTTGTGTATCCGCCCAGTGGTCAGATGGAGAACGACATCTCTAGACGGTCCCTCACTGTGAGCAGAGAAATCAAAGCACGTTTAATGTCATCGATCACAGTTTCTTGAGTTCATAACTTTTGTTTTTTTGACACAGCGTCTACCTCCCAGGGGTGGCGGGGGCGTCTTCTCCAGAGCCGCTGGAGTCCTGCTGAGTCCAGGAACACAGCAGAATGGCGTAGCCACAACCTGGCTGGGACACCATCAGCTCTGGTAAACCCTCAGGACCTGGGTTCACCGACAAACTGTCCACCTGCAGCACAGACATCAGCGTTAAAGATATACTGCGCAGGGTTTTCCTGAAAGACAATGTAATAGACTCAAACAGAAGTGATCGCTCTCAATGTTCACTTGACCCACTAGAGGTGTGTGGGTGTATAGTGTACCTTCAAACATTAAGCTTCCACTTTGTGTGATTACATAATAAGGTTGCATTTCAGGGAATGGAATACTGATTAATGTGGCTGAGGCGACGTGTACCTGCCCCTCCAGAAGCCATTTCTTCAGCAGAACCAGCTGACCAGATCCCAGGTCTGAACCATCGGACGGCTCCTCCCAACGGAAAGCTCGCACCACTCTGTCTGTGTAGCCGACCACCAGCTCACAGCGGCCATCTCCATCTATGGTACAGGCATACACACGGGCTGTAGTTAAAATCAAACAGCACAACACACAGGATGCATGTATATTATATAAGAAAGTCTTTACCGATGTCGCTGATGAGGATGACTTTGGTGTTTGCAGGAATATGTTGGGTGAAGAGGGGCCTCTGGTCGTCAAACGACGTGAATTCATGCTGACTGGATGAATCAGATTTACTCGCAGAGGCAGCTGTCAGGTCAAAGAGGTGAAACCAGCCCTCGGCACCAACACCCACCACAAAGTTCTGTAACACAGAGGAATTAAAAACAATATTTGGAACATCACCACCAAAATATTTGTGACACGCTGCTGCTGATTATTTCACGACTTACCTTTCCTTTGTTGCAGACGTCTCCCACTGCAACACAGGTCAGCTGGAAAACCAAGACACAACATATGAGTGAGAGAAATAAAGTCGCTCTTTGAACTCATGAGTGTTGCTGGTTTCTACACTGACCATGCCCACACAGGTTCTTGTGACCCAGGGTTTGGAGTCGTCGTTCTTGTACACGAGCAGCTTTCCGTTGGTGTCCCCCACGACCAGCTCATTCAACTGCAGTTAATGGAGACACACAGCACATGTACTTGCTATAATATAAAACAGCAAAGATGTTTGTTTTATGCCACCAACACCATAGTATTTAAGCACTGAGACATAAAGCTGCTGCTGATGCTCTAATGCATATTCTCTTGAATGCAAAATGTAGTGTTACATTTATTTCACTCAGAAAGTACAAATGGTACAGCAGCAATAACAAATAACATGTTGACATGAGCTTGCATGACCCAGAGCAGCTGCAT
Organism: Epinephelus cyanopodus; assembly: GCA_026686955.1. Lineage (NCBI taxonomy): Eukaryota > Metazoa > Chordata > Actinopteri > Perciformes > Serranidae > Epinephelus > Epinephelus cyanopodus. The sequence continues at coordinate 27,082,139 of CM048936.1, read as the reverse complement.
ATCTTTTACATTCTGCTTTTCCTACACTGTTTGTACATTACTGTTATTTTGCGACCTTCTTTCCTCCAGTGCTCATCTTTCCCTCGTTTCAAATCAAGGAGGAAACATGCAGTGACAATAAAACAAGACTGCAGCCACACATACACAGTGTATTGGAGAAGCTCGAATAAAAAGGCAACCAGTCTCACTCCAAGTCTTGCAGTGTCTCGTACTCAAACCAAACTACATGTACAGTTTGGAGCATTTTAAAGTCTGTGCTCACTTTGCACCTTTTTAAAGGTCTGTGGGTCTGATACCCACGAGTAACCAGCTCTGGGTGTAGCGGCAAATAACTCACGAACTGTGAAGAGAGAAACCTACAAGTTAAACAGTTAAGCTTACTGAACTTACCGAGTCGTTGTCTGCATCTCCCAGACAGATGGCATGAGGAAACAGAGTTCCTGTAAAGTCCAAGCTGACACGCTGGACATAGTTCAAGGACCGCATGGCTGCTAATGTTGGCTATATTTTAAACCCGCTAAGCCTCCTTAAACATTCAGGCAGAGCTGTTGTTATTGGAGCAAAGATTGTTCCAGCTAGCTTAGCTAGCGTTAGCACTAGTGGGCTAAAGAGCTAAAATCAACGTTAGCTTCTCCGACACAGCGCGAGACAACATCACATCCTTCTTGTCTAACTGCTTTCTAAATTACTTACTTGTTAAATGACTTTAAAGCAGCTGTGTTGTGGCTACATAGCAGTTGTTAGCTCATTTAACAAACGCGGCTCTTCCTGGTAAACAAAAACACGTGAGCTTAGATAGTACGGCAGCTCAGCAGAGGCAAAAAGCTGTTTACCGCGGTTCATCTCGTATATTGAGGCCAGAAAGTTAAAGAGCTGTAAACAAGTGCGCAGTTAAATGCTCACAATAATGAATAATAGCATAATTAAATGTAAATAAATATATCATGTTTCGCCGGGACAGTGTATTAATGATGTAACACGATTCAACAACTGTTAGGTAGTGAAACAGCGACGCCCAGCGGTGAATGTGTGTAACTGCACCGAAAAGTTTCTTTTTAATATTATTATATTATTATTATTATTGTTGTTGTTGTTGTTGTTGTTGATATAAATTATATTGATAATAACAATAAATGATAATATTTTTGTGAAACAAGATACTTGATTACTACTAAATCTAAAGGACTCTTCAGTAAAAACAGATATCAGTCAGGATTTTAAATCATATTTCTAAGACATTTTGTGTGCAGCCCAGGGAATATCAATCAAACTATAGAGCACTTTAAAAAGATGAACAGACAGATTATTTAGGAGATAAGCAGATGAAGAGGGGTGATGATGATGGGTTGGTTTATTTATTTATTTTATAATCTGGACTTGGTTGAGAATGGGTTTGTAAGACTTGTTTGTTTATCTATATTAATGGTTGTAAAGATGTTTTTGACAATGTGCTTTTTAAATGAGACATGGATACTGAGACGGGGGTGTGTACACTTCTTCCTACGCCTTCTGACCATGTCTGTTGATGTTTCTTATATTATTTTTGCTCAAAATCAAGTCATTCATTTAAACCTGTGTTGATTCAGTATATATATATATATATATATATATATATATTTCCCCCATACACAATATTTCTTGTTGCTCTTGAGGGAAAATCAGTCAGACTGGTGTTGGTATATTCATTTTGAGAGCGGCTTTTATTTGTTTTTGTGAATGAACCCCTCATTAATGTTTCACACTTCTCCATGAATGTCATCCAATAAAATATTAATTGGGACAAAAAAGAAATTAAATGGATGTAAAGTGCTCTTTCTGATGATTTTATCATGATCATTTATAGTTTTTTATTATTATTATTGTTATTATTATTATTATATACAATTATTATATTATCTGTATTTTATATTATCTTATATAATTTAAAAAATATTTCTAATATTTTAACTACTGCTATATATACTTGTACTTTTTTGCTGCTTTATATAAATGCTGTTTGGTTTTTATATCTGCAGCTCAGAACATAACAACATATCTTTTATCTTAGCAAAATTTAACACTCACAAAAGTCAATTTTACTGCAGAAAACACCAGCACATTAAAACCATTCCACCCACTCAACCCTTCATATATGTAGCCTAAACTCTTCAAGATACTCATCTGAACTGCTGTTTCATTGTTTTTCCTATGTAGAGTTTTATTTATCCGTTAAACCTCTGGAATATTTCTCCTCTAACAGTTGTGCGCTGCTTTATAAGATGAGGAAATGAAAGCTGTTCTTCACTCCCAGTGTTGTGTTCCCTGTGTTGTCCTCTAGAGGGCGATGTTCAATTGCAACTTCTCATGTCAGGCTGAAAGCAACACACTCAGAGGGAGGAGGTGTTTTACACAATCATCACAGAGGAGGCAGAAGTCCAGGACGGAGATAGTTTAGAAATGCCATCAGCTCTTTGTAACAGGTGGTGGACAGTATATGTTTGGTTTCCCCTCCTTTGTCCTCTTCCATTTATTTTCGGCTATAAACAAACAGCGTGATGGTGCCTTTCTGTATGAAGAGCTCGTCATAACTGTCAGTACAACTACCTTCAGAGGGAACACCTGGAAGATTTTTCTTTCAGCCACACACAGTCTTGCTCATGTTCGTGCATCATTTTGAAAGAAAAAAATGTACTACAGATTATCTAACCTACCAAACAAATCAATTTACAACTTTTGTTACATGAAAGTAAGTTTTGCGCACATATTTCTTACATAGATCAAAAGAGTAACTGCTTTAAACGCTAGTCTTCAAACATTTATCCATTACTAATGATGCACCTGCTGTAAGAAAACAAAACTCTGTCAGAAAAACTGTTTTTAATGACAAACAAATTGACAGATTAGCCTTCACCTCACACACAGAGATGCTTCGGATGATACGGGTGTTTATGAGTTTATTGTTTTATTGTCTCCACACAGCGAAGCTCCCAAAGAAAAGAGAAAAATACAGAAAGTGGTTAAAGGAGAACTCGGGCGCCCAGATGTCATATTAATTATTACACTCAGCTATGACTGGAAAGCCCCTCGAGTAAAAGGAGCGCCCTGCGAGCCTCTGGACGACCAGCAGCAGCAGCAGCAGCAGAGAGGGACAGAGTCCTCACAAAGCGCTAATTGGACTCTGGAAGAACACTGACAGGGCATGGATAGGTTTCAGAAAGCTGGGCGGTGGTGAAGGGGTGCAGGGGGAGGCTGAATAGAACCCACGCTTCTTTTCTAAACTCTCTTGCTGGGCCCAAAAAAAGGGCGAGAGGGAGAGAGAGGGGGAGAGAGTATGGGGGGAGGGAAAGAAAAGAAAGTATTGGTGGAGGTGGGGGCAGTGGGTTGGACTGGGGGGGGGGCTCCTCCTCAATGCAAGCTTGATTTTGAATGCCACATCTAACGCAGAAAAATTGCACAATTTATTACAATCCCCTCTTCAGGACGCGCATGCACAGGACGCACGCGCACAGAAATAAAGAAACAGAGGAGGGGAGGGGGCGTGGACAGGGTTTATTTGCACACACACACACACACACACACACACACACACACACACACACACACTGAAATTGGGTGTACGCACGGAATGACACAAACACCAACAGAGAGGAACACCGTGCGTAAAAGAGTGAAACGCACAAGCTGAAAAACAGTCTGAATTCTGGTTTCTCTCCGTGTTACTGCACAAGTTTACATGCACCACACGTGCACGCGCAAACACACGCTCACACGGACAAATTGGTTTTACGCACGCGTGCAAAGAAACAACCAGGAATGGAGAATAAACAACGCGTAAAGGTAAATAATTACGCACGAACTAAGATTTAAGAAAATCACGAATCTGATTTCTCTTCGTGTTATTACAGTTTAAGACACCGCACGTGCACGCACAAACACGCACATATGGAGAACTCAAACACATGCACGCGTAGATAGAATCACAAACACAAATAGAGAGGAAAACCATGCGTAAAGTAAAAAAAATGCGAAGAAGAAGAAGTCCGTGCGCAAAAGTGAATAATTACGCACACACTGGAGGAAAACAATCTGAATTCTGGCTTCTCGCTCCGTGTTAGTGCACTCACATGCCCCGCACATGCACGCGCAAACACGCACATTGAGACATTATTTGCACGCACGCGTGGAGACTCACGCAAACACGGATGAAGAACAACGCCATACGGAAAAAAACTTAAAAAAATACGCACAAAGTAAAAAATTACGCACAGTCAGAACAACACAATCTGGTTCTTTTCTGTCTTACTGCGCGCACACACACTGCACATGCACGCGCAAACACACGCACACGGAGGCAGATAGGGTAATACAGTTTGTCTTGGTTTTGTTCCGCGCTGAAAGACGTGTTTTATCATCCTGCACTTTCCAAAGCGACAATAATCGACAGAACACACCGCGTCCGCGCCACTGTAACCATACCGGGTGTATCCAATCACACACAAAGCCTCCTCCGAGCTGCATCTTAGGGCCCTCTGCTGATTTGCGCCCCACCGTTCCGCCTGTGTGCGCGGCTGATGATCTGCTCTAATCAAAGTGGAAAATTCGGCCTCTGATGCACAATGGCTCCTCAAATGAGCGGCATTTCAGACGCGTCTGTACCGCGAACAATAAAACTAGACTGCGTTTGAGTTGAAACGACAGCGAGCCGCTGATTTACATGCAGAGCTCTCAGATAAAGTCCAGAGTGAGGGGCGTTATGCGAGCTGTAAATCTGGAGAGCTGTCTTTCAGCACCGCAGTTTGGTCCAGAGCTGCGAGAGAAAACAAAAGAATTACAAATATTTTACTTCTTACACGGAATTATTTTATGAGTTATATTTCCCCCTGCTGCCCCGCATGTGTCTGAACATTTTAAAACCTTGTACATCTGCTCTTCCCGTTCTTTTCTTTTAAATAAGCAGACTGGATGTTGGATGTTTTTGGATTGTTTTCATGTCACCTGCTGACACTTTCTACACATCACTGACAAATAAAAGTTCAGTGAAACACAAGAGAAAGTCTTCACACTCATCTTAACTTTACAAGAAGTCCATAAGGGACGTGACTTTACAGGACAGGCTGATTTTTCTTGACATCTGATCTCCAAAAATAATGACAATAAAATGGAAAATGTATCTACTAAAAGTTGCAAAACAAAAATGATTTCAAAGAAAGCACAAACAAGTTGATTTCCCGTATAACAAAACTTAAAGTATTTCCTGTTTGTGTCCTAAACGGGACTCTGAGTTGGAAACTTTCGTCTCGCTCAGCCACACACACACACACACACACACACCTCTGACACCCGTAATAGATAGAAAGGGAAAAAAAACAACTCACCACTGACTGTTTGTTTAGTGCTTCAAGTGGCACGCGTCCGGCGCGCGCAACGCACCGGCACCGGGGCAGGAGCCCAAGGTGAATCCACGCGACCGGAGGGCGTGGCCAGTCCCCCATCCAAACGTATTGAAAAGCAGTGGCTTCTTTCCTCGAGGACTCAGAGCAGCTTTGAGGAGCGCGTGAGGCAGCAGCCCAGCGGACTGCCCCCACTGAAGCAAGTGCGCATCAAACGGCCCACACCACGTGAACGGCACGAGCGGGACGCACCGCCGCGAGACTTGGTGATTTCTTTATAAGTTTGTTTTTTTTAACTGGGAAATGGACCTCACAGCCAAGATGGAAATTAACGTCAGCCAGCAGCAGCTGATGCCGCCCGCGTGTTTCTTTTCCGCCGCCGCGGCGGCGCAGAGCATCCAGCTGAGCCCGAGCGGCAGCAGCCAGGGCAGCGGGAAGTCTGTGTCCAAGCAGCCCAAGAGGCAGCGCTCCTCCTCCCCGGAGCTGCTGCGCTGCAAGCGGAGACTCAATTTCGCGGGTTTCGGCTACAGCCTCCCGCAGCAGCAGCCGCACGCGGTGGCCCGGCGAAAACGAGAGGGAGAGGAACCGCGTCAAACTGGTCAACAACGGGTTCGCCACCCTGCGGGAGCACGTCCCCAACGGCGCCGCCAACAAGAAGATGAGCAAGGTGGAGACGCTGCGCTCAGCCGTGGAGTACATCCGCGCCCTGCAGCAGCTGTGGACGAGCACGACGCGGTGAGCGCGGCGTTTCAGTCCGGCGTCCTGTCGCCTACCATGTCGCAGGGATACTCCGCTGACATGAACTCCATGGCGGGTTCACCCGTGTCCTCATACTCATCCGACGAGGGCTCCTACGATCCTCTCAGCCCGGAGGAGCAGGAGCTGCTGGACTTCACCAACTGGTTCTGAGCATCTGTATAAGGTAAGAATAAATGAATGATATCACATCAGACACCAAACATCCATCATAAACACTCTGAACAGTGGTTTAACTTTTATTTTTCTTCTCTTCTCACAGAAAATATGGATCAATCACTTTACTGTTGAAGTGCGCTTGGGATGGTCCCGGAGGAGGCTGGCTGTCCTCAAAAACCAGACGCACTGTATACGCGTTTTGGCCCCGCGTCCTTAACGCCCGGTCCTCCCAGACTGAAAGAGACAGACAGACAGACAGAAAGACAGACACGACCTTAACGTCCCTAAAAAACTTGGGGAAAAATCAGGCCGGAGATCAGCGCCAAAGGATTAAAGGAAGACGGGTCTCCTGACAGCGTGGGAATCCAAGCTTCTGTGCATCTGCCCATGATAAAAACCCTAAAGTGAATTCATGCTCTTCAGCAGCACATTAAAAACATTATTTAACACGTCGCTCTTCAACTATGCTAAATCCAATCACACACCACCAACCCTTTGGTAAACCTCTCAGACGTTTTAATTCAGAAAAAAATGCTTCCAAGTCGCGGATTTATTCTATAAAATTCTATATCAAACGCTTTTTTGAAATATATTAAGATATTTTTGTATGTAAGAGATTTATAGATGTTTTGTACACATCCTTTTTGTATATATTTTGTCTATATATTGCGAAGTTGCTTCTATACCTCCTGCCTATGTAGACGTGTAGTCTATTATTCTCTGGCTCTTCTGTTCCTGAGGTTCCCAGACGGAGTTTGACACTCCGACGTTTTTATCCTAGCACCGATGTGTCTTATTTAATAGCTCAAACCATGTTATTGCATTATTATGTCATGAAGTTCACGATGATCAAAAACGTATGCAGCTATTGTCCAAACAGAGCGCAATGGCTACGCATTGTCTCTCTTTACACTGCCAGCTCTATATTGTCTTCACATAAACAGATGTTGGAAAAAAAGAAGTCTTATAACCATATTTTCTACACTCTAGTCCAAGAATAAAATGATTTGCTACTGAATTACTTTTCTGTCTTATTTTTTGGGGGGTGTACTTAAAGGAGGGAGGACACTATCACAGCTTTCAATGTGGTTAGCAGTGAATTGGAGGAGAAGGAATGATGGAGCTGTAGAGACAACAAGGAAAAAGACGAGCAACTTTTACGCACATTTTACGCACGATATATTTTCCTTCTAGTTTGTCTAAATTAACAACTGTGGCTCTTTGCAATGTTTAGTCACATGTCACTCAGCCAAACTCTTAATGTCCAATATCTTTTGTAATATTGGAGAGTATCTACAACAGAAAAATCACCACTGCGCAAAAGGGCAAAGTGTAAATCTGTTGCCACATTTGCGTAAAATTTGAGCCACCGCTATGAAATCCTACTAAACCAGCAGCTGTAGGATACAAGCACTGATGAAATGCTTGTTCTCCTCAGAAATGGATCTTAAAGTGACCAAACCTCAGCAAAAGTAATGATAATTCGGACTCGGTGCCATGAACAGAGGCTGACGCAGCTTTTAAAACGGCGCGTTAACTGTTCCTCACGTAAAAAGGTTCAAGTGGATTCATCTTTAATTTTCCTGCGCACAAACTTAGAGAAACCAACAAATTGCCCTTCAAATTTAAGTGTTTTTCATCCAAAGTGAAATTTTGGGACAATAAATGTTTTACATCAGCAGATGGAGAGATGGAGGGAGTGTCAGCGGGATGGTCACTGTGGCGGTCACCAACTGATTCTGAGGTAGTAGCTCGTGTTTCTGCGAAACTAAGTTTGACAGGTAGGGCGGAGGCTGCAGCCGGACGCGTGTCTGCTTTAATGAGTGAATGGGCTGTGTATGGTGGTCGAGTGGAGACACAGAGCTGAATTGGCTGATGGCGTGTGCCCCCCTGACAGCAGCATGCCGCCAGGCGCACAACAATCACCACCTGGGAAGGAAAGATTGAGGGGGAAAAAAAAGAGTGTCTGAAGATGTTTTTTTTTTTAATTTCAAGCTGCGCTCATAATAAACTCAGAGGAATCATATTAAATTAAGAAATTCACACATTTAACAAACTAATAAAATACTTTATCCACAAACAGAGACTGACTGCAAAACAAGGTGGTGCGTTCAGGGTCATTGTACAAGATGCGCGTGCATCAGTTGTTTTCAAAGGAGGGTTCATGGACCACCAGGGGGCCATGAGAGGAGGGGGCAGAGGGTGGAAATGAACAGGGCGGCAAGTGGATACCATTTAATTTCAGACTTTTACGTCTAAAACAATGACACGAATCAGGCTTTTAACATGCAAAGCTCAGAGTCACACAATCATGTTTCATTGTTCAGCTTTATTTGGATAAATACAGAAATGATGAAAGATGATTAAACATAATGAAAGATAATATACATTTAGTCAGTGGAACAGTTACAATCATACAGCTACAATTGTAAGCAGTACAGTACACACTCACACCTGTCACATGTGATGTAGCGCAACATGTAAACACTTGTATTTGGCTTAAGTTAATGCAAATGTGATGAAAAATATCACAGCTGACAAGCAAATGTGTTTCAGAGGCCCAAAATATTTATTGTAGGAGAAAATGCAGCATCAGAAATGATGCAGATACAAAAATATTGACAGAAATACGAAACCGACACAGCACTGGAATCATGCTGCAAATGAAGAAATGAGTTACAGGAAGTGAAAGCAAACATCACAGCACACATGATGAAAATACAGGCAGTCGTTAACACACAGACCCTGAAAACAAATGCAAAATAAAATGCTGCATATCCAGGGAACACAACAGAAGCTCTCCGGGCATCGATGGGGAGCGTTAAGAAGAGTTTTCAGGTTTGTCTGTTTCTGTATTTACTGTTAATGATTTGTTTCTGCTGCATGTTTCTGTTGTTTTCGAATTAACATCGTTTGTGAAGCCACGGACCACTTTTCCTAATGGAAATGTTTTGGGCACTTTTGCCCTTGTCGACCACCGAGCACTTCCATGTTCAGCTCCTAAACGATTACAATGTAGATCATGTTCTCCGGTGAAACTTAAACACGAAGAAACAGCTTTACTCCGACTCAGCAGGAGATTCTTAGGCAGCAGTTTGAACAGGAATTTACTGTCTAAACTGAGGCTGATGACGTAGTGCGTTTATTTTGAAAGAGACTGTACGTAAATGTTAAATTTCCTGTGAAAACAGAAGTGTATTTTGAAAGAAGACAATGCATGTAACAGGCAGAACTTGACACGGTGTCCCGGACCATCAACAACCGACACAAAATGTGAAGGGAGAGTTGATCATGCAACAAGTAAGCAACAAATAAAAAGTTTGGATCATGTTCAAGACTGTGGAGATAAAACCATTGATCGAGTCATGCTTAAGGAATTACAGGCAAAAAATGATTTCTTCACCTGTCTGCAACAGATTGTAACAGACAAAAAACACCTGTATAGGCTCCTTAAAGGTCACAGTGAAATAAGGAAGACATGACAGCTGATGGACGAAAAGGTAAAAGTAGTGGAGGATACTGAAGATCGCAACTAATCGCAACTATCAGCTGAATTGTGTGGTCTACAAAATGTCAAATAATTGTGCAAAATGCCCGTTGTAATTCCCCGCAGCCCAAGATTATATTTTCAAATCACTTTCCTGTGTTGTTTTATTCAACCAACAATTGAAAAACAAAAGATATTCAGTTCAGCATCAAGTGTGGAAAAGAAAAGCTTAAAATCTTTAAGTCTGAGAAGTTGAGACCAGCAGAAGTTTGTCATTTTGACTTAAACAATTAGGAAAATAATGATATACTTGCCACTGAATGCAAAAGTAGTGGAGGAGACTCTTTAACATGCGGTTGTAGTCTTGTTTGTTGCAGGTTTTTTTACATGATGACATATGCTGCGTACAGGACGTCCCTGATCTAACAGCTCTGGTTTGCTGCCTGTCAGAGTCCATTATGTTTCCCTCTGTGGCGGCCTGTCAAGCGTGTACGAGCCGCAGGAGAGCACGGCCATATCTAATTGGCAAAGCCGGGGCAAAAATGGCTCAAACTATATTAGTTGAATATCTCATTGAATATCAGTCATCAGTGTTGATTAAGTTGGATAGAGGAGGACAAACAGTCTGAGCGGCTCGAATATCGTTTCTTTTTCCCTGCAGAACAATAAGCAGTTGTTGCATCAGGACATTTACATGAGCGCCGCCTCTGAGGCAGTTTGTGGAGGGAGTCTGGGAGTTTTAATCTAACAGTTCTGTTTAAGACTTGGTACAGTGAGAAATGATCAGCGTGTACTGCTGCAGAACATTTCAGGACCATAGACAGCACTAAACAGCTCTATGAAATGTCATCAAACAATACAGGCCTGTTTAACATTGCCTTTCCTTCTAGGGTTTCTATACACGTCTCTTATTATCCAATCAATGATTAAAATATCAAGGTTCATTTTAAGTCTCTAGGAAGAGCAAAAAATGTCATGTGTATGTTTTCATCATAGCACAGTGTGTAAGAGGAAGGATTTTAAGAGCCAAAGCAACAGAGCAGCAGCAACTGGTGGGTCACAGTCCAAAAGTGGGTCGTGGTTCCATTCTGACATCAAACATGTCAAGTCAGTAAAAAACAGACTTTACATTGAATTTTTGGTACATAGCTTTTATTCTGAAGTGCTGTTTCCTGCTGTAGAGTGAGTGACTAATGGACAACAAACTGACAAAGACAGCAAACTAGTTCCATGATGTGGCCAAATGCAAGTGTGATGGTGAATTATGTTAACCGTGTGGACTTGAACTATGTATAATGAGAAATCTGGACCCCCAAATCTGGACTGAAAGTTGGGAGCCACTGGTATAGCAGAAGCTACAGCAGGAAAATCCTAAGTGCAACACACACGCGTCAAAACGCCCGCCCGGCCAACGCGCCGCCCCGCTCTGCTTTAGCCCACTGCTCTATTTCCAGCGTGGCCGGCGCTGCAAAAAAAACCTTTTATGTACGTCTCGGCTGCCGTAGTGTCAACTCCGGTTGCTGCAAATTTTTAATAAGGCCCTGTTTAGACAACAATGGTTTCTCTAAAACGGAAAAGTCTGTCCTATGCATTTTAAAAACTTCTGCGTTTATATGACGATGTTATTGAAACGATCCCTGTTCACATGGAGCTGCAAAATCTACTGGAAACGCTGAAGCGATTTCCTCTACAATGCAGTGATTACAAACCAAAACAAAGAAGAAACAGTGACGAAAGCAAGCACAGATAACTTTGTCTGGATGGACGACGTGGTGGAGCTGCTACAGTAACAGATCTAGACTTTACTTCAAATCAACAGGGTGAGCAGCACAAACAGAGCTCGGCATTGTTGTTGTGACGGTCGACTTTCTTGCGCATGCCTAGTGACTGGAACCGTAATGCGCATGTGCGAAAAGTCTCCGTTTTCAAAAACTGCATATTGCAAGTTTACATGACAACGGAGACGCTGCTGTTTCCAAAAAATTGCACTCTGGAACCCGTTTTCAAAACATTGCGTTTTCAGGCACCCAAAACGCCGCTGTTGTGTAAATGATCGACCAAAACGCAACTAAAGTTTACTGTTTTCAGTTGAAATCGTATAATAATAATCATATAATCGTATAAACAGGACCTAAGATGATTTTGATAAGAAACTCAGCCGTGAAATCCAAGTTTTGTCCAAATTTTTCCTCTTCTTCTTCTTCCGTTACTAGCAGTTGGCAACTATTGGCAACTAGTGTAGGTACAGCCACCTAGCGGACCGGGGTGCGAAATACACTTTAGTGTCAACGGTGCCCTTAAGAAGCTTCCAAGAAAAGTTTCCTGGAAAGATGCTCCAGATAAAAAAAAAAACTTGGTGTTCCAAGGAAGGTTTGAATAAAACAAAGAAGACGTGAGGAGAGCTCTCTTGGGACCCGGGCAGATGCACAAGCTCACCTGCAGGCACATGGTTCGTGTCAGAGGGAAGAGACAAAAGTTTCGCACTCCGGCTTTAAGACCAGGTTTGTTTAATACAATTGATATTTGAAAAAATAATTTCTTTTGCTTGCTAAATTCTGCCTAAAACAGCTTCTTGGCAGTAGTTACTGGCAACACTGGGCTCAACACAAGAAGGAGTGAATAGAATGTAATGTTAGCATGACCGGCTAATTAGTTGCAATAACCTGGCACTACTTCCAAAGCTGACGGATATCCCACAAGCTAATTGTAGTATTTTTAGAGAAACAGGTCGTGTTGGAAAAATACCTGGAACATCCACCCTGCAAGAGCCAAGATGGAGGAACATCAGAGTTCAGAGTAACCTCAGCAGCTCTGCCCTGCTTTTTATTGAGTTTGGTGAAGATAAGGAAAATGTGAAGCTCTAGCCAAACACATCAGTCGGTGCACGTCCTCAAAGGTCAGCACTGACAAGACAGATTGGTGTCTGCACAAACTGGTGAATCACTCAGATTTATGCTGCATTCACACAACGTCAATAAAATGACTATTAAAAAACACTTTCTCTTAAGTGAGCTCTCATTACGCTAACATGCCACCCTGCTTCCCTCACTTGGGTCTCTTCCTTGCGTCTTAGCTCCTCCCAGCGAGGACGAAAGAAGGAGATGCAAGGAACAGACTCCTATGATAAGGGATTAGAAGAACCTCCATGATGGCGGAGGGGGAATAATGTCCAGGCCACAGAGGCAGAGAAGACACGAAGTTAGCGTAATGATAAGCACCTCAACTTGTTCCATGGTGGTTAGCCCCACTACAAGCCTTGCAGTAACACCAGATAAACAGCCGTACTGAGCTTTTGTTCCGAATTTGTGAAAGGGACGTATAGCTCCTTTAATATAAGCTGAATTGGCGATAACAATATGACGTAAATGCGGCACTGATTGCATACCATTGGAAAATCTCACCATTTTAAGTGCTCGTGTGCCTGGGAGCATGAATGGGTGACAAGTTGTACAGTACAGTACTGATAATTGTTGTGGCAGTGATGCTGATACCTGAGCCACACAGCGCAGTGACTGAGGTCAGAGGTTGCCGGAGTCGTTGAGAGGGTTGGCGATGACCGACTTGTAAATGAGCATGAAGAGCGGCAGGTAGGCCAGGAAGTCCAGCAGGTCCAGGGGGGGCATGTGCTGCAGCTCCAGCCTGATCGCGGCCTCCTGCTCCAGGTGGATTCCCCGGGCCTTCAGCTCCAGAAGCAGCTGCTCTGCGCTGATGAAGCCCTGCTGAGCTCCAGCGTCTCCTCGCTGCTCCTCCAGGAGGAACAGGAACAGTTGCTACATAACAATAATAATATTTGACATTAAAAACAAGTGGCTGTCAGCTCTGAGCACAGTTGTGAGTGTGTGCTCATGTGTGTGTGTGTGTTATTGTGTGTGACTCTCAGGGTAGCCTCAGATTACCTCAACCTGTTTCTAGTCTTGTTTGAGTGCACCTGTTTGCACAGTTAATGCAGTCAAGGTGATAATTGTTGGGGGAGAGGAGGGAGGGTTTGGGGAATAATCCTTTCTGGCAATTAGCCCATTCTCATGTTCCTCCTGCCTTTCAGTTGCCCAGTACTTCCTCGTATGAATGAGGGCCGGGCCTGGCTGTGAGCGGCCAGCTGGTAGGCTAGTCCCGGTCCATCTGAGATGAGCCGTGTGTCTCAGGCTGATTACAGGGCTGGGCGGAGTGGACGGCATGTTCACTGCTGGGCACTTTAATGAGATTAGGGCCTTGCTAATCTATGAAAAGGGAAAAGCACTCCTCTCTTTCTCTCTCTGGCTTGCTTCCCTCATTTCTATGCATGAGGGCTGAGTGTCTTTCATTAAAAAAAAAAAAGCTAGCTTTACAAAGCATGCTTTGGAATTGCTCTTCAAAGTGTTTACCAGTATTTATTTCATTATAATTATACCCGCGGAGCCATGAAAGAGAGGCGGGGACGCTGTTTGTGGCATGAATGTGACTCATGTGAGAGTTAATCTGATGTTGCGTGGAGGTAATCAAGTGCACCTTGTGAAAACAGATTCGAGAGTATGAACATGTGGTGGGCGGTTATTTGCTGCGCACACTAGCCAGCAGAAGTGCAGGAGAATTTTCGGGAGGTGCAAACCTTCGCTTTGAAGAGCCTCACTTCTAATGAGCGGAGGTCCATGTTGGTGATCAGTGATCGCATGAAGTCACTGCAGGAACGGAGAGAAATGAGTTGGTGAAAGTTCATTCAGAAAAAGAACATACGAGCCAAGAAGACAAAATTGAATCCACAAAGTATCTCAAACATGCTCATCCGTAGTGATCCAAGTGTCCTGAAGCCCCGACATAAAAAGTTGTTTCGAGAAACGTCATATTAGCCTCACTGTAGCCTGTAGCACTGACTGTTTCTCTGTGCTCCGCGCTCAGCCATTAGGTGTGCTAGCAGCTCCCCCCACCGAACTCCGCAAGGGATGTGAGGACTCTAAAACTTGAGTCTCCGTCGGCATATGGGTGAGTAGATAATGGCTGAATTTTCATTTTTGGGTGCACTATTCCTTTAAGTGTCGTGTGTTCATAAAGTTGGGGGAAAGAAAGAGATTAAATCAAGAATAGAGATATCATGACTCCTGGGCCTTGTTCAAACTGCCAGCCCAAACCTTTTTGATTGCATGTTCAGATTGTTTCCAGGTTCATTTTTGAAAGTCTGAACAGCAAAATGAAAACAGACAAAATGCGATTTTTGCACACTGGATTGAAATGCCATCAGATTTCTATAGATGCGTCTCAGTCTGGATGCTCTGGCCGCTCAAATTCAGTCTTTTGTGTGTTACTGTATGTGTTACTGACTCCACGTTGTTACCACAGCAACCCATGATAGGTTGGTGCTGTCTGGACACACAAATCTGATCTGATCACTTGCAAATAACAGAGTGGACAGTCTGTCTTAAAGACCTCATTTAAGAAACACATCTGATTTGCCTGCAGTCGAAACGCAGCCTTATGACATGTTCACACTACGAGTGACTCAGCATCAGTGTGATCGGCTACGTCATCGCTGAAGTGTTGTTCAAATGCTCGTCGATTCAGTTACATCAGAGCTTGTGTGTGTTTGCGACTCGCCACAAAGCGCCTCGACTAAATGTTATCTGAAGTTTGTATTTGACCAAAATAATATCTATGCTTTTCATCAATGTCTGAGCCTCATTTTAACATCACATTTTGCCGCCCCATTGCATCCCTGTGTGCACCTCATTACACAGGACATTTTGTGTTTCAATTCAGATAATTTTATCTTTAATCTGTCCTAAAATGGATGTATTGGTAAATATTTTGCCGCTGCAGACAAATTCAGGACATCTCTTGGGGGCGGCGGGTGTTTTTTTGGCGGTTCTGTCTCGTGCGGTGTCGTGTTTACAGAGATGTGATGGTAAAGTGTTCTGAGCCCATTGTGGTTGCTCACAGTGGCCTGGCTGCCAAACAATACGTGGGCACACGTGGACATCCCGCCACAGTAACGGATAAAACTGCTCTGGTTTTGGGGACAGTGGGTGTAGGAGGGGGGTGTAGCTGGAGCAGGGGTGAGGGGAGGGTTCGTGTGGAGGTTTAGGGAGGGGACTAAGCGACTGGGACACACTCTGGTGCAATGTGACCACTCGCAGACCGACTAAATCTAGGTCCGCTCGGATAATTAGAGGGAGACACGACCGATTGTGTTGGGACAGACCTCTCCTGTCCAGCGTGTGGCACAGCGACGGCCGTCCCTTCTCTAACGAGCGCCCGGTGTTAATGAGCCCCTCCTCGCCGTGCGCTCAATGGCCTGCTAGAGCGAAGAATGGCCAAGCGCTGGGCCAACGAGTGCAATGCACGCCTGAGTGCTCTCTGTGCTGTGATTGGCCCTTGTCCTCCAACCATGGTGCAGGCAGGGGCTTGATGGGGATGAAGCGAGACAGGGCAGCTAATGATCATTAATTGCACTTGGTTTGCAGTAAAAGAGTCCAAATGCTGGTGCGCTAAGGACACTGGCGTGATAATGACCAGCGTAAACTAGGGGCTAGGGGACTGGTGATGGACTGCGGGGAAGATAATAGCAGCCTAACCCATTTTCTTTTGTCGGCCCTCCTCTGGCACCCTGCTGTGGCCAACACAGAAGACTTCTCGCTTACGTAATGCCCAAAATTTTGGCGGCCTCCTCATTGGGGAGCTGGTATACAGTCAGGCGGGGGGGTGAAGGGATGCAAACATATTGTGACCTAGTTTCATTTTGACAGAACTGAGAGTTGTTTTGGGATATTTCTGAGCGGGCTGCGGTGACGCTGTGCTGACTGGGCGAGAGGGAACTCTCTGAAGGAGGAGGGACTCGTGTTGTTTATCTGGCGAGGAGCTAGTCTGCTGTCTCATGTTTCCTTCCCTCGCTCCCTGACTCATTTGGTCTGCCGAATTCCCCGCAGCGAGGACACTTACAGTAACCCTCAGTGCACGCATGCATGCTCGCAGCTCCAACACAAGCAACAAGGGATTACAGTGACAATAACAATACTGCGACGGCTCCTCTGATGCCGTTTGGGAACCCTGCATGGCAATGTGCTTCTTGGCAGATCATGTGACTTGCCCTGGGGGAATGTGGCGCTGTGTGAGGTGGACTTGTTGGGGAGCACAATGCTACGCAGGGACAGATGGGCTGAGTCAAGGGCCAAAACAGCATGGCACAGAGGGTGAGAGGTAGACAACAAGAGAGCCGCAGAGATTAGAGACGTGAGCGGGACGGACAGTTAAAGTTGAAAAGAGGAGAGCGGCGGGAGGGAGGCTGCAATTAGCGCGAGGTAAAATTGGTAGAAAAAACACACAACAAAGTGGGAGACACCTCGTCAGATTTCAAAGCCGTGCATGATCAGAAAGGCTGATTGTGTAACTACTGTTGCAGCTCATTTCTGAAATAGGATTAGAGACAACAGGATTAACTGAAACAGGTAAGAGTATCAATTGAGTTCAGTTGGGATGAGATGACAGAAGGATGCTATTGTTTTCTCCTTGTTCAGACGCTGGCGTCATGAACGCTGATCTCCTCTCTTCTTATTATTCAAATTGCAAAGGGGAGTTATGTGAAAAGAGCTTTAATATGGTCATTCATTATCATTACTATAATTGCCTCCATACAGAGGAGACACCCTGGTCTCTCTGTGCCAGCGTCAGAGGCAGTCTACAGGCCTCCTCTAATACACAACACAAAGGGCCGGCCGTAAATCAGGGGACCCGTGACCCTGACCCTGTCCTCGCTGAGAGGGAGCTCTCACTCCGGGGTGAGGGCTTTGGGAGCAGGCCTTGACCCTCGGAGACCTCCAGAGTAGGCTTGGCTCCACACACTCCTGTCTGTAGGAAGCTATACACCCCAGGGCAGGAAGAAAGCGATGTGTGTGGGAATCTGCGGCATATGGGGACATAATGTAGAGACACAGGGACGCGCAGGACGAGTTCAAGTCGGAGTGATGTTTAATGTCTGCGCAGGGGGCCGATGTAGGGCTCCGAGCAGCTTTTATTATGGATCAGCGTGCGGATGATTTTCTTGAGTCCAAAACGCAATTCAAGTCTGAAAACAATCTGCAAATTCTCATGTTTGCAACGCTGAAACCAGAGAATGATCTCCATCTTTTGCTTGATAAATACCTCAATATCAACACTGTTATCACATCCACACTCATAACTCTGACTTCTAACGTCACATAAAACGTTTGAGGACACGAGGAGCGGGCGATCAAAGGGAGCCCCACACACGTCGACCAAATCACTGGAACTAATTTGCGTACACACTCTTATTCTTATTTATGGCAGGTCAGGCACTCCTCTTCCGGCGTCATTGAGGAGCACAGAGTGTGGCGTCTGCTGAAGGTCACTTACTCCATGGTGGCTATTTTCTGTGCCAGGCTGGCGATCACTGCAAAGAGCCTCAGGTCCACGAGACCATCTGTCACTCTGAAGTCCACCATCTCCAGGATCTGAAACAAAAAATGTGACGCAGACCGACGTCCTTGGTTCAGACTGAAATGTCGAATTAACTTTCATGATCTTACTGACTTTAGTGATGCCCTGACAATTTTTTTTGCCTCAGAGTCCACACCACAACTATAACGAAAATGACAGTGGCGAGAGAAATCTTTGTAAACACTGTCACTAGGAGCAGTGAATCATAATTCATCTGAATTTACAGTTTACAGACCCTTAACTTTATTGTTTTTGGTGTGAATGGCCTTGAGTCTTGTTATCGTCTGGGGTTTTAAGTTTCTTTAGTTTTTTAAAATTAGAGTCATATTTATCTGCTATAAATGTCTTAGCTTCATAAAAGCAAAGACAGGACGTTTAATGTAACGTTATCGAAACGACTAGGTAAAGATAATTCCTTACTGTCACTATGGATTTAGTCATAAAAATCTTTATGATGACGTGAGACGTCTGATGCTCTGATTAGGCTGTGTTGCTTCCCACAGTTCATGAAAATTGGTGTGTGATTGTATTCGAATGTGGAGAGAAAGCCGACCCGATAGACGTAGATCTCTTCTTCGTCCGACAGCAGCTCTGCAGGGATGATGTTTTTAAGAGCAAGGAGAGCCTGAAGGCACGAGAGGTAGCCGTCACCATCACCGTCCTCCTGCGGAGAGAGACCATCACCATCATCAATGTTGAGAAATTCAGAAAATTTAATATAATTTTCAGCCTGGAAGTTTATTTTAGAGCTTAAAAATGAAACTTTGACAAAACAAAAATGCTTAATTCAAGATCCAAAGACCATTAGATTAGTTGAAAGTGACAGAAAATACTTCTGAAAATGTGTTTCTGTCTTTTATGATGCCATTAAATTGTGATGGGACCCCACTTGGATGCGTCCTGGGGCCCCAGCAGGTTGAGAACCACTGATCTAAAGGAAATAATTAGTTGATTAATGTTAGTTGACTGACAGAAAATTAATCGGTAATACTTTTTTTTGGTCAGTTTTTAAAGCAAAAAATGCCAAAATGGTTTTGGCAGCTTACTTTGGTGACAAGGCAAAAAAATCAGACGATTTATTAATCAAACTATTAATTTTGTATTTCTTTCTTCCGTCCTTTCTTTTATCCTTCCTTTCTGTCTTCCTTCCGTTATTTTTCTTCCTTCCGTTCTTTCTTTCTTCCTCCATTCTTCCGTACTTTCTGTCTTTCTTTCTTCATTTCTTTCTTCATTCCATTCTTTCTTCATTCCATTCTTTGTTTGTTTGTTTGTTTGTTTGTTTCTTTCTTTCTTTCTTTCTTTCTTTCTTCCTTTTATCCTTCCTTTCTGTCTTCCTTCCATTCTTTGTTTCCTTCCATTCATTCTTTCTTCCTCCATTTATTCCTTCCTTCCTTCCTTTCTTTCTTTCTTCCTCTATTAATTCCTTCCTTTCTTTCTTACATTCTTTCTTTCTTCCTCTATTAATTCCCTTCTTTCTTTCTGTCTTTCTTTCTTTCTTTCTTTCTTTCTTCCTTTCTTCCTCTATTAATTCCTCCTTCCTTTCTTCCTTTCTTCCTTTCTTCCTTTCTCTATTAATTCCTTCCGTTCTTTCTTTCTTTCTTTCTTTTCTTTCTTTCTCTCTCTCTCTCTCTCTAATTCCTTCCTTTCCTTCTTACATTCTTTCTTTCTTCCTCTATTCATTCCTTCCTTCGGTGACAACGTGAGAATCAGACGATTTATGGATCAAGCTATTAATGGATTAATTGGGGAAACAGTGAAACTAAGTGTCAGCTGCAGCCCTGCCATCACCATCATTATTATAAGAGAAAAATCACCTTATTCTTAACAGAAAATGCAACATGTTACAGTAAGTGAAAGAGAATATCCCGAATATAAAGGCGTTTAATGTCTTTTCACTTACTGCTTCAAAAGCTCTTTTGTACTCAGCCAGCCTCTCCTGACTGAAAATGCAGTACTTTGCCAAAAAGTCGACTGCAAAGAGAAAAGAAGGAGACAAAGACAAACCTTTAGAGCCTGTGAGATTCATACTAACTGGACTTTCTGACTGCACAAGAGCAATATTTCATCCCTTCATTTGTGTATTCAATTTTTATAACACACATAACAGTGATTTCCAGCCCGAGTCACAGAATTAGGCTTCTGTGTGTGTGCAGAGCGGATTAGAGCAATATTTCTCCCCTCTGGTCGCACTGGGGTCACAGAGGGTGGACAATACAGGGCGAGCGGTTCACAGGGCGTCCAGTTGGTCATGATGGAGGCGGGACAACAGAGTGGCACTTGGCTGCTCAGGCTTTTTATAAAGACAGAAAGTGAGATAAGAGACGCTTCAGATAAACACAGTATTTAGCTTGATCAGGACGAAGGTGTTTGACTGTGTGAGTGTGGACAGAACACGTAATTAATGGCAACATGTTGCTCATGATTGAGCATTAAAGCTGTTTTTCAACTTTCAAACGTTTTCTATTTCCTCTTCCTTTCTTTCTTCCGTTCTTCCTCCCTTATGTCTTTTCTTTCTTTCTTTCTTTCTTTCTTATTCTGTTCTATCTTTCTTCCTTCCCTACTTTTGTTCTTCCTCCCTTCCTTCATTTCTCCTTTCCTTCCTGTCTTCTGTTCTTTCTTTCTTCCTTTTATCCTTTCTTCCTCTCTTCCTTTCTTCATCCTTCCTTTCATCCTCTCATCCTCTCTTCCTTCTTTCCGTTCTTTCTTTCTTTCTTTCTTTCTTTCTCTTCCTTCCTTCTGTTCTCTCTTTATTCCTTCCGTTCTTTCTTTATTTCTTCCTCTATTAATTCCTTCCTTTCTTTCTAACATTCTTTCTTACTTCCTTCTTACTTTCATTTTCCTTTCTTCCTTCTGTTCTTTCATTCTTTCTTTCTTCCTTCATTTCTCTTTTCCTTTCATTCTCTTTCCTCCTTCCGTTCTTTCATTCTTTCATTCTTTCTTTATTCCTTCATTTCTCCTTTCCTTCCTTCCTTCTTTCTGTTCTTTCTCTCTTCCTTCCCTCCTTTTATCCTTTCTTTCTCTCTTCCTTCCTTCCTTTCATCCTTCCTTTCTTCCTTCCATTCTTTCTTTCTTCCTCTATTAATTCCTTCCTTCCTTCCTTCCATTCTTTCCTCCTTTCTTCCATTCTTTCTTTCTTCCTCCCTTCCTTGGATCCCATTAGCCAGTTCCAAGGTACCAGCTACTCTTCCTGCGGTGCAAACAAGTAAACATTTAATCCTACCGTAAAACAAATACACAATAAAAAACAACAACAACAACAAAAACATCTGATGGTAAAGCATAACTGAACATCATGTTACTTTTTGAAACAGGAAGTGAAAAATAAACCTCTTGATGCTGCCTGGTATTATCGTTATGGCCATTACTATTACATGACAGTTGATGGTACAGGACATACCGTATTTTAGATAATGTAATATTTCTGAAATGAATGACTTTGTGTGTTTTCTAATATCTCATAGACCAAACAATTAATCAAGATAATAATGGATTCTGAAAATAATTGTTGCAGTGCTACATATAGTATGTCTCATGACACCTTTGCTCAAGTTTGCTTTTTAATTTTGAGACTTTAATATAGATTACGTACAAGACGCAGAGAAACAGGTATCAGACACTTAAATTTGATGCTTTTTAAGACCTTTTCAAAAATAATGTTAAACCAAATTCAATCAACTTAGGTTAGGTTAATCCACAGTTTGCCAATAAGTACATGCAGGTATGAAGTAAAAAGACAGTATTATGTTCAGTGAAAGGTTTAAGCATTTCTAACATCAGAAATCTGGACTTTGACGCAGAAGAGCTCAACTCATTTAAGACCTCATAAATTCAGATTTAATGTTTAATGACTTTAAAGGCCTGATATTTAGAGAATTGAATTTTAGACATTTTAGGACTTTTTAAGGACCTGCAGAAACTTTTATAAAAGGATCATAAAACTCACTAAAGTTTCTTTCTTAAGACAGATAAAAACAGAACCTAATTTCTGTCACTTAAAAGTACTGATGAATGCTAAAGACTCCAATATAAGAACGATGATTACACGACAGGGGACAAACTGAGGCTGACCACACCCATGAATATTTCAGTAGGCAAATTAGGAGGGAGAACGACTTGGAAGAAAAGGGGGGTAGAAAATGGGGGCTTTTAAGCTGCTGCCACTTCAATTTAGGAGATGAGAATGAGTCTACTGAATAATGGATCTATTCATTGGTTTGGAGAAGAAAGAGGAGCAACAGAGTTGATATCAGTCTGGACTTAAACCCCTGGACCTCTGGGGTTTCTCCGCAGTAGCAGGGGGGCTGTTTGAATCTGCCATTTATCAGCTTAGGCCTAATCGAAACCAGGCCTTACCCGGCCTCGTCCTTTCACATGCAAAATGTTACATTCGCATCTAGTCAACTTGACTTGTTAAAGCTTGATTGATCAAAAAACCTGCGGGCCGGCTCCGTGCATCTGTTTGCAAATATCTGAGATGAGAAGGGGCTGCAGGAGGATCTGGAGTCACACATGCAGACGCTGCTCAGCCTGGCATGGGACCAGATTTAAAGTCCGCTCTCTTCAAAAGGTTCACACAGTGGCCGGATCAGTGCGCTGGTCAATTTGCTAAAGTGAAATGGCAGCTTATGTGACGCAGTGAATGGATCCACCTTCTCTCTTTTACAGCGAGGCAGGCTGAGGTTCACTGACCATCTGGAGGAGAGTGAGCCGTTGACCTGTGGTGACTTCAGTGAGTCCAGAAACACAGATACGTTTCTTTCTTTTTAAAGGACCCCTTATCATTTATTACACTCTCTACTGACTGTCCAGAACCATCCAGGTGTGTGCATGTGTGTGTGTGATAGCATTCACTCACAAACTATATCTAAATTCACTTTTAAGCTACTTTACTTGTTTCCATTTTGTACATCTACTCCCCCATATTTCATAAATTCATACACTCAAATTGTACTTTTTTATCTGCTCTGCTCACTAGTTACTTTGGAGATTGACATTTTACTTACTCAATATAGACTTGCTGGTAGTAAATTCACGAAGAATGAACCGCTGCCATTGATAGCACCATGAAAAGCGCATCACTCGCAACCACTATCTGTCCCGTCTCAACGTCTGATTCACAAAACAAACTGCACTAATGATATTAAAGCTCAAACATGCCCACAGAGTTTTATTTATCCATGTGTAGTAGTGGTTAGGACTAAGCGCTATAGGGCCAACCGATAAACTGGTAACGCAGGTGTATCAGTGTATAATTCAGATGATATATGATGAATAAAACTGAAGCAAACAGTGTCACTGTTCTGTAGCTTGTCCACCAAAGAGTAGAGACAAGTTTATGTTTAAGCTGTAAAATGTTCTGCCCAGTAAATCTCATTTAACTCCCCCTAAAGACGCATTTTCGAGACCGTAAAAAACACTATAATTATTATCTTAATGTTGATTTCCCACACAAAAAATAAAAAAGAAACAACAACAACAACAAAACCCTCTAAAAAGGGTCTGACGGATCTACTATTCTTCTCTTATTAAGAAACGTACGTGCCACTTGGCCGTCGGATGTAGTCTGTGCAGTGTGTTCAAATGCAACTAACACAGGACGACGTGAGGCGACGCAGACGATGCAACAGTTGGCAGACGCAGATGAGGAGTCTATTCTGTATGTAGACTGTAAAAATAATGGACATACGTAGCTCTCATGACATCAGCCAACTCCCATTTTGAAGCCTTGAATTAAGCATTTCGGCCGTCACTGTCTTGGGTTTTTGGAGCCAAAAGTGACCATATTTGGGCGAGAGCTGTGAGCCTGAGGACAATATCAGCAGACAGGCTGTCACTCAGTACGGCCCAACCTTAATTATGCATAACTTTGAACCTTCAAAAGAGATCAAAGGCATTTTTTGTACCAGGCTGTAAATGTGTTTGTTGCTCCTATAACGTTGGGCATTTTAACATGGGAGTCTGTGGGGATTCACCATTGACTGGCTTCTGGAGCCAGCCTCAAGTGGCCATTAGAGGAACTGCAGTATTTGGCATGTCGGTGTCAGCTATATTTTTCAGTCCTGCAGGTTGCTGCTTAGTTGTGCCCCAAAACTGGCAACATATCTGAATGATACGTATAGTTTGCATCATTTATTCGTTTATGTTGTTTGTTAGCTTTTTTTTTTTTTTCAATTTTATATACTTTATTAATCCCCGAGTGGAAATTCAATTTTCAAGCTTGGAGGCTAACCGGCAGTGGCTGACACATCGTTAGTGTTTATGAAACACATAGCAATATTTTCTTTGATGTCACAGTGTTCACGTTGGTCCGGTTTACAAAAATACACACTCTACGATGTTTGCTCTGCTCTCTGCACTGACAGTCCGCTCTGCCCTGGAGCTTTCAGGTTCATTTGCTGGTGTTGCGTCGAAGTCTACTGCCCCGTCGATATGCAATTCGCATATTAGAGAGAATTTGGCTTTTGTATTAGTGAGTATCTAATATGGCTGCCTGGCGTACGTTGAAAATCAGTGTAGTAGAGGAATGTGAAAACACCTCTCTAGTTTAGCACAGATACAAGCCAGTATAGTCAAGGTCGGACATTTTAGGGAACATAAAAAGAAAATAAATAAATGTGTAAATAAAAATTTCGGCCACGTAGGCCTATTATCAGATTTCTTTAAACTCAAAAATGCAGTATCAGTCAGGCTGTAGCAGTAACGGCTAATCATGATGCTAATGCAGAGTTATTCTCAATTTATTTATTTGTTTTTATTAGTGAAGGGGTTTATTGTAAGTGTGGTTGTACTGGAAAACAATCAACAAAAATGCGTGAAATAATCGCTTTAAGGAGAAAAAAATCGAAATATCTAGTGTATGATATCACCAAATGTACATTTACATATGATGTGATAATAATGTTGTTTAAGGTCTCGAGTATATTCTGAATAAGGCAGAGTTTAAGAAAGTTCAACTTCAACATCAGCCGTGACCACAACCTTGCCTGTTCTTGTCTCCACACACACACACACACACACACACACACACACACACACACACACACACACACACACACACTGTGGGCCTGCAGTGCAGTGGTGCTGGAGGTCGGGGGTCCCTGGCTGAGGGGAGCACTCCGTCAGGGAATCAACCGGACAAAAGGTGCAGTGGAGTGAGAGATTGAGGGAGGAAGCGAGGGCGGGTGGAGGAGCGGGACAAAGCCGAGGCAGTAAAGCCTCCTGCCTGATAGCCTTATCTGATTCCACTCCAGCGCTTGATGGCTTTTTTTTCACCCTGCCTTTAAAGCGCACAGGTTGTGCCTTTGGTGTGAAGCCTAGCAGAAAATGTTAATCAAGAGAGGGACTGTGTGGAGAAAGGCGAGAGAAAGGGGAGAGTCACTCTGCTGAGGCCATAATCTGTAATGAGACCGAGGCGATTCAGTTGCAATTGAGAGAGGAAGAATGGGGCCATGATGATGATGAGCAGGGAGGTTCACTCTTTCACTGGCGTTTGTTTTTCCTGTTTTGTTCCTTTTCTCTTGCAGAGTCACTGCTCACGCACCGGTCCGCAGGCTGCAAACAGCCGCGGGTCACAACTCATTTAACACACACTTGGACGTCATTTTCAATGTCTGCAGCTGACAGATGAAAAACACTGCTGACTGCTTTTCTGACAACTATTGGTACTCATCTGTGTATGATTTATATTTTCCATTGTGACCTCTGTGCTTTTTTGGGGGGCTGCCTGAAATATGTCTGTAGCACTGAGTAACAAAAACTGTCTGATACTGAACGTTGGCATCAAAGGTCCTGTTAGATTTGCAAAAAAAAAAAAATCTGCTGTGACATTACTTTAGTGTTTTCCAGGGCCCAGTAACGTCTACTGTTAGTCACTGCAGTCTGATTGGTCAGTAGAGGACGGTCACTCTGCTCAGAGTTGTGTCTGGTTTTGAGGCTCATGCAACCACCGTGGAGAGTTTTATTAGTAAACTGTAACTATAAAATAAAAGGATGTTTTGCTGCCTCTGAAAAAATAACTTCAGTCACTGGGCCGACTGCCGGCAACTTTTAAGGTGGAACGTTAACTTGTACTGTTACTCAATGTGTGAGTAAACGACTTGAATCCATCAACACACCTTAAATTTCCCTGTGACAACTCTGACCATCACTTACTTCAAACGTTTAAAAATATACATATAATTTAAAATACGCAACGTGTCACCGCACTCTTGAAAGCTGGCACAGAAAAGACACAAGAGTAGCACCCACCGCCCAACCTTGCGGTCCTTTAGACTGCATTTCATTTCGGGAATATTGCTATCCAGCTGTTTGTGTTAAAACATTTCATATTTGGGAATGTCAGCTTTATTTTAAATGAATCATTTAACAGGACATTCCTCAAGGTATGAACAAAAAACTGTCTTGGTATCAGAACCAAACTCAGGTGCTGTATTACGTTTATTATGGTAAAACGTAATTAAATACAGCTTTACAGACCAGTTTGGTGCTTTAATCTAGAATAAAACACAGTTTTAGTATGAACTTCCATAACTGACTTGTCATACAGTGTCAGAGCTAGGAAGCAACTGATAATACACACACACACACACACACACACACACACACACACACACACACACACACACACACACACACACACAGGGGTCTATTGTGTTTTTTAACGAGTTCACTTTGTTTGTTGCTCCGTTTCCCGCTTAATCCCAGACTTTTGTTTCTGCTCATCATCATCATCACACTGTATAAAGTGTCCCATAATTCCTTTAACAAAGGTCACATTCAGCCGCAGAGAGGAGGTGACCCCCTTTTTAATATCAGGAGAATGTCAGAGTGCAACATGCCCCACATACACAGCCTGAAAATATGTGATTAAGAGCGCGAATGTAGAGCAAATAGCATTCACACACACAGATAAACAGAGTCTAAACCGATCTTCGACTGCAGAAAGTCTATGAGAAATGGGTTTATGGGATGTTTTGGGTTTAAGTGCTTAAACATGTGATAATGCTGTAAGTCTACTGCCTCAGTGCGATGAGACAATGGCGTAAAATATGAAGTAAGATAAGGAGGTGAGAGGTCTTGAGCGCCGACGCAGACCTGTAAACCAGGCCAAGCGTATCGTTTCACAATAGTATAGAATGAGGTATTGTTGGCTGTTTTGAACACGCTCCACATCAAAGGTAAGGATCGAAACCTTATCTGATAAAAATGTTGCAGGGAGAGCGGTGCAGACCAGCAGGAGGTGCAGGAGAAGTGACGGAGCAGGTTTTCAGACTGATGAAGCCGTCAGACGCACTTATCCATTTATCAAGTTTATTTTCTGTCTTTCCACACGTGAGTTTGATGCTATGATACAGGAGAAATGTATGTCATGCAGATTTAACTGAGCCTATGAAGATTAAAGGATTAAGATTAAAGGATAAGAGTCCCTGTCACCAACAGTGAAACTACATATTTAACTTCACGTTCCCGGGAACGATGCTCACACGTTTACAAATTCACATGAACCTTGATATCTATGTCAATGAATCTGAAGGAAATACTAAGAAAAATCATTTCCTATTTACTACCTATAGACCTCACCAACTTCTGGCCAAAATTTGTGATTTCTAATTAACTTGGATCACTTTCTACATCTCCACCACGGGGATAAATGCTTTCTACAGTCATTATAATACACCTGTCGGCTGACATGTCCATTTATTTACAACCTTTAATCATGACATGTGATGTGAAAGAGCAGAACTGTCCCTCCCAGACAAGGAGCGTTCAAGCAATTACAATAACCGATTTCTACAAGCCTTGTGTGGCTGTGTAAATAATGACTGTCCTCTCTCAGAAGCAAAGACAGAGGAAAAATACAGTGTGCTGAACTTTAACACATAAGCACACACAGCGAGCAGCAGCGGTGACCCACAGTGAGGATGGAAACAGAGGGCTCTGCAGGGCCGGAGCACCTGCTGCAGCAAGCGAACACGCTGTCTGTGGTCATTTAACTTGACCAGAGGACTTCATTCACTTCAGGTGATGTGCTTTAAAACCAGCCACCAGCGATTTGACCAGTTGAGTTCAGGGGACACCATCAGCTGTCTTGAGTCGAGCTCAGATCGGCCACTTCACGGTCTGAACTGGGGTTAAGTAGCAGATGAGAAAAGGTCCAGACACACCAAACCAACAGAACTGAAAGAACTTGTGGTGACGAAGGCTGACTGTTGCCTCACGTCGCCTGTGTCTCGTCCAAAAAGTTGCACATGAACACACCACAAAGTCTACAGACTTTGTCGACCCTTTTCATCTTACTATTGCACTATATGTTCTTTCTTGTATGTTGCACAAATTGTTTTTAAATGTTTTGTTTTTTTTGCTTGGGGGTTTGCGGGGTTTGTGCTGCACACAAAAATGACAAATAAAGAAGTTCAGTGCAGTTCATAAGGTTATATATGACAACACAGCATCCAGTGGCTAATGGCTAACGTTAGCCTACTGTAGCGTAGCCTCTGAAACATCAACGTTATCTTCCTTGTGCGTTTCCACTTACTAGTAACATTAACATTACTATCTAACGTTAGCGCTGTAACCTTATTCTAAAACTCATCAGTCATCACTGACTCTGGTTGAGTTTTAAAACTCCGGGGTTGCATTTGTAACATCACACTCGCCCTCCTCTTCGGTGTATCTAACGTTTACCATGCCAACGCCTGCGTCTATCATAGACGTAAAAGAGTAACTAAACCCTAAAACCTGCTGCGCGGTGAGCCCAGGCTCCCAGAGAGGGAGAAATAGAATCAAGTAGGATAAAATTAGTCAACTTGCTTAACAAGTTATATTTTGCTTGTTTAATCCGTACAAAATCCACCTCAGCTGTTTGTTTGCTTTCCTCACTTCCGTGTCTCTGGTGCACTGAACTGGACAGCCAATCAGAGTGATTTCTCACACAACCAGGTCCGACGCTGATTCAAAACACTGAATCGGCTGAAAAAAATAGCTGACAAGGGCTGACTGGTGCCAACGGGCGACAGGCGCTCACCAGGCCTAATAATTGACCAACAGCTAACCGTCGGTTTGGTGTTGCGGTTCTAGGGAAATTTTGTAACCGTCACAGCTTCTTTTGGAAATTCACAATAACACAAACAATTAAAAATGCCATGTTATTTACCTAAATTAATTTCATTTCAGCTCAGTGTGAGAGTCTTTACTGCGCTTTGCTGTCATTTATTTTCTCTCCTCTATGTGTTCCTCAGAGAGCGGGGCTTAGTCTGTCCAGACACACACACACACACACACACACACACACACACACACACACACACACACACACACACACACACACACACACACCAGAGAAGAAACAGGTGAAGTAAAGGTTATTCCAGTTCACAACAACTCGTTACGTTACATGCAATAAATTAAGTTCCCAAAAACCACACAGGGACAGATGTGGATGACCCCAAATATCAAAAAATCAAGCTTGTTTGAAGAAAACAACTTGTTCTTGAAGAAGGCTCAAAGGCCAAAACACCATCAAAATAAAATAGATCTATTGCCAGTGATCAGCACTTCAGTATAATTCTTAGGGTGCTTTATTTTTATATTTTACACATGTCAATTTTTAACATAACACCCAACCTGAGTCTGCGACAGTGGTGCGGATGCTAGCAGCTCTTGAGAAATTATTATTGACTTTCCTGCATTGAGACATCATGTTTCAAGACAGAATCATGATGCATCTTAGAATGGATTTCCCCCCCACCGTTTTTCAGAAGGCAATAAAAAACCTACTTATTTTGTCAATGACTACAGACAGCCCACAATTTTACAATGAGGACGGGTGCATCAACATTCAGAGCGCCTCACTGGTGTTGTATAAAAACAGTCTTTCAGAGCAGAATTTGGCAACATGTGCTGGTGTCTCTTGAGTGGGCACTACAATGTAAAAGAGGGTGACAGTTTGGCAGCATTCTCCTGCAGACGCTGTTGTTGCTCCATGAACGCACGACTCCTCCCCCTCGCTTTCCAAAAAGACTGACGAGTGTGTGTGTGTGTGTTTGTGTGTATGTGTCGAGGGGGGGGTTAGAGCTCTGCTAGGAAAACAAACAAACACACGTAGCGGCCACACTCCTGTCCCTGGCTGCACGCCATCGGCCTCACCACAAACCACAAACTTACTGCACACACACACTCGAAGCGTGTCACAAACACACACACACGCCTACGCCCAATCAGCTCCTGCCGCAGATCTGCACCGATATGCCCCCAGAGTCCAAATCATCTGCTGTATTGCAATAGCAGATCTCCAGAGATAACCTCACAAAGCAAAATCATCTGCTATTATTGCCCCGCCGCTCCTTGACATTGTGCCATTAATAAGGCCATTGTGGAGGGCGCTCTCTGTTTGGACACCGTATAATAGACTCTTTGACAGATTTACTTTGCTCTCTCTCCCTCTACCCCTCCTTTTTTCTCTCTCGTGAATACAGCGGGCATATTCCACGCTGCCGCTCATCAATAGGCGAGCTGTTTGTTTGCCCAGTCATTCTGGGCTGATGGTAAATACATAGAGGTATTCCAGACCAAAGGCTGAGCAAACAGGGGTTACATAAAGGCACTGTACCCAAACACTCACTATGAGACATCCCCCCCTGCACACACACACACACACACACACACACACACACACATTCACAAACACCTCACACTAATGCCCGTAACCTCCCTTCATGTCTTTTAAGCGACTGGTCTTTCTTGTTCATTCGCTCGGCCGTATTTTTTCTTTTCGGCTCACTCACTGTTTGAACACAACAATTAGGTCTGATCTCCGCCCACTGGTAGGAGACAGTAATATGGGCGAGCGGTGGTGGGTGGGGTCACGGCGAGGCTGGCTTCAAGGCCGCCAGGTGTTCCATATCAACACTGACATTCATCAGAGACCTCGGCCCACAGAGTCCCTCACGCGACACAAAGGAGACCACAGCTACTTGACATCAGTGTCACCCTGCTCTCCACGCACGTACAATCTGTTCAGTCTGGGCTGTTCACCACAGTCACACATTAGGAGGCCATGAGGCAAAACTGGACTTTGAAGTACTTTTTTATAATCAACAATATCTAGATATGAGATTTAGGTAATGTAGACACTTCACAAGAGCTGGCTCCAAGTTAAGTTCACACAAGTTCAAGTTAATAGTTCACAATTTGAATTTCTAGGCAGATGAAGATGGACGAATGGACGTTCATTATTTGGAAACGAATGCGTTCAGTTCATTGCTCTCCAAAATCATGAGCAAGTTCAATGAACACGCTCTCTTAGCGTGTACAGATGTAGCCAAGCACTGAGAGCCAGAAAGTTAAAATACTGTTTGGCTATGTTACTTAATTTCTGAGAGCCGTTTTAACCGTCCAACCCAGCACACAAATATGAAACACTGACCTAGATGAGCTGGTCAAGAACAGAGTGACAAAACAGCATCAGCCTCTTCTGAGTCAACTGAATTTCCAACACTGTACAAGGTATGGACCATGTTTTGTACTGTATAAGGATATACACTTTAAAAAATTAAAGGAATCTTACCGATACAACTTCAGACTGAGTGCTGATCTTCCAGTATGCAACATAATCACGTCATATACAGTTTTTACAATTTCATTTTTTTTGCTCAAAAAATGTACGGATATGCGACTAAAAGTTCTACGTCTAACTCACTGATGAAGTCAATATATACATTTACACTGCAAGCCTGGCTGACAGACTCATCTCGTTCTGAAAACATAATTACGTCTGCTCTTTGTGCTTGAGTACATATTCTCTGTTAACTCCAAACACGAGCCTCATGGCAGCGACCGCTGACTGATGATGACAACCAGGAGGGTCACAGAGTTGAATAGATAGACGGTGGCAGAGTACAGGAAGTTACAGGCGTGTGTGTGTGCAATTATGAGTGTGTGTGGGCTATTTTGGGAATCCTTTGGCAAGTGGTCAACGTTGGACCGAAAAGAGACAATTATGACCAGTTAGGCCTTTTCAGAGCCTAATGAGGGGCCACAGTTACAAGTGTCTGGACAAGAGGTACACACACACACAAACACTTCTGTGAGCACAGAAACCACAGTTGTGTGTGCAAGGACACACACACGACAAAACAAAAGGACCCTGGTGAGCATTTAGGAGTGGAAAATGATGGACTGTATCAGGACACACTTTGTAAACACACCACACCCGAAAACAAAACACCACTGACACATCATTGTACTTCTAGTATTATGAGGAATTTTGTTCCACGTCCTTTAAGCCCAACCTGAACTTCATCCATTATAAACCTTTAGAGCAAATGCTATTCATTGATAAACATAAGCAGCGCTGATCAAATATGAACCAAGATTCTGTCTTTCTCGCCTCAAATGTTTTCAGAAACATGTTTTCGTTTACTGTTACACTATAATACGAGATTGTTTCTTGCCAACCAGCTGCCATTGTTTCAAGCAGATATGTTGCCATTACATCACCTACCAGTGGGAGCGTTTATTGGTCTAGTGTGGCGCAGTGCATTCTGGTAGTTGTAGGTTTTTTCCTTTTTGAGCAAAAGTGTCCATTTTCTCTAGTTCTGTAAAAGTATTTGCGTCTTTTTACTGTATAGATGTCCTAGTTTCATTAAAAGGCATCTTTCTAGCAGTGTAATGCTTCTTTCAATCGTAAGGATTTATCCTCTGGGGATTATGAACGTCTATACACAATATCACACCAATCCATGCGACAGTTGTTGAGATTTTCAGTCTGAACTGAGGAGATGGATCCTCCAACAGACCGTCATCACCAGGAGCAGTGCTGCTCTCATTATCACAAACCCATAGCCAAAGCCGTAGCCTGATAAACGCCTCTTAAAGATGCAAAGACAACCTAGATACTGACATCATTGCAAAGCTGTCACACGTGAGTCTCAACCTAGTTTTTACATGAACACAAGGACACGCACACACAAACCAAAATCCATACTCCTGTAACACAACAAAAGCTTTCCATTAGTAATAACCTTGCTGCAGAATAGTGAAGCCAGCTGCAGGGTTCTTCAGCCTGCTTGATTACCGTCTGAACAAACCTGTCCAATCAGTCCCATTCACTGGGTGCCAGCACTCATGAGAGAACTCTGACCACACTGACCTCTGCAGAGGGCCGGCCTCTCAGCCTTGACCTTAGGTGTGGATGCTTATTGTCGCACCCGCCGGCCCCAGCGCTCTCACAAAGGCTTGGATGCCAGAAATTAGGCACTTGAGAGAAACTGGAGAACTCCTGGCTAAACTCATGTTTGCAAAAAAAGGCAATTCTAAAAAAAAAAAAAAAAAAAAAAAAAAATCAAGTGCTGTAATTGAGGGAAATTTTTAGAGTCGAGAGGAGTGTTGGTAAATGCATCGCGTGTTTGTGTTTTTCCACGAATGGTCTATTGTGTGAGCAGGAAGCAAATAAGAGTGTTGGCAGGCAGAGACAAATTCAGCCTTCAAACATTGCTGAGGTGATTTTTAACAGTCAAGTAACACTTAGCATTTCAACCAGGACATTGTCTCATAACTGTTCGTTAAAGTGATTCATTCTGACCAATATCTCAGCTGCTTCACTACAGCTTGTTTGACTTGGGCACAGCCTAAGAGTAACTTTTCAATCCGGACCCTTTTGTGTCTAATGGGAACAACGACATTTTAAATTGGTGCAGTACTGACCAAGAGGGCTGCAGCCAGCTGCTACACAACAGGCTGCAAGGTAACCATCCGGTCAGTTATGCACCGTCAATGTGCTTCCAATGAAAGTGACATGCTCAGATTATTACGAGCGTCTGACATCATTATGGAAAGAAACCTTACAGAGATAGACCTTTTTGTTAAAGAGTAAGATCCTTTTAGTTTAAAGGTTATTATCAAAAATAAGCCTGAAAATCAAAACCGAAGTTGCATAGAGATGATACGAGTTGCATTGGTGTGAACTGGCAGGTTTTTAGAATGTTACAGAACGGCACATTGCAAGTAGTTGCCTGCTTCTAAACTTGCGATTCTTTGGTCTGAACTGGGCTTCAGACTCTCTCCGAACCGAAATTAGGACAGTCTCAAACTACAGTGCACTTACTTGATACTTCTACACACGTGCTACAGTTTTGTGGCATGTACTACAAAAGTTTCAGCTTCTGTTGCACCAGTGCTGTGTGGAAAAGAGTTGATGTACAACCCAAGATCAACAGCTGGCTCTAGTCGACCCTGATGTGTGCTGGTGTGAGAACTACATGAATGGATGATGTGCAATACTGCTTCATTTCTTCTGGACTATTATTGTAAGGCAGCAATACTTGTGCAGCTCCTGAGTCCAAGATAAATTTCCCTACAGGGCAATAAAGTGTATCGTATCGCATAGCATTGTATCGTATCGTATCATATCGTATCATATCGAAACGCATCGTAAATAATCTCACTCACAGTCTTCGAAGTTGGAGCGATCTTTGCTGCTTTTTGGCTGACGAGGCGTGTTGTCCTGCAGTTTGGAGAGCATGTTCAGCACCTTAGTTTTCCTCTCCTCCATCCTTCTGTCCTTCTCTTCAGCTTTGTGGTCAAAACTCTCGGGCCCTGTTCCTCCAGCTGAGGACTCCTCTCGGTCCCTCCATCCTGGATAACCATCTTCAGTTGGGCTCCCTTCATCTGTGCTGGAACCTGGAGCAGAGAGATACACCACAAAAAAAATCAAATCAAGTCTTTCATCTCGCAGTCTTTTGCTTAGTACAGGGTTAAGTTTTTGAAATTCAACACTTTAATCACCACAGTCCTGAACATGAAAAGCTTCATTTGTATTCATGGCCGTCTACGTTGAAGTTGCCACTTGGTAAAAAGCATTAAAACCCATTTCAGCTCTTTTAATAAACATTAATTCTCATCACATTGTTGTCCTAAATGCCACAGTCACATCTCCCTTCAGTCCTTTCAGAGTCTCTCTGAGGGGCGGACGCTCTCCCTGAAACCTAAACAGCCATTCATTTTGTCACTGACCAGCCAATTAAGAGTCCCATTATCTCTGAATATAGAGTCCACAGAATACACGTCTTGGTGTAGCAGAGCAGAGACAAAGAGCTCCATCAGTGCAGACTTGAGCTTAAAGAGGGCTCTGATTATCTTTCGCAACAGTCTCCATTAGAGTTTTGGACTCTTTTCTTCTTCTACTTTTGCAAACGGGAGTGTTACTTGTGTTAGCGCATGAGCGATGATTCAAATGTGATACATTTGGAGATGGTTCCATTCATTAGGAGGAGAAAGCTTGACCAGTCGAGTAGCTGACAGGCAGCGAGATTCGGCGAGCCTTTCGAACACGGTGGATTCATTTATCCCGTCAGTGAGCGCACAGAGGTCAGCAGCCCAGATTGATGGAGTCATGTCTCATTTGACAGGCCGTCTTCCGCCACACTGCACCCAATCACACGCTCCCATCAGCCTCCACGTCCCGCTGAAGTCTCAATGTCACCAAAACAGATGACGGGATGAGAGATGTTTTCGTCTTTAGAGCGTGGAATTCATCATTTCTGGTGATTTTTTATATGCAGACGTCATGATGAATGTGATGTGAAGATAACAGTTTTCAAAAATCAAAACTTTTCTTAAACGCATCATAAATAACATTTAAATGAAACCTACATTTTGTCTTTAATTTTAAATCTGTTTCATTTTACAACTGATTGATGAATTGTGATTCATAAAACCGTCACAGACTGTGTTGTTTTCTTAAGCTGCACTGCATTAAGCCTCCGCAACTTAAGAAAACACGACACAGGTAAATCATGATGAAGGTCAAACAGACTGATATTAATCCATCAGTAAGTGTGACATTGTTTTTTTTTTGTTTTTTCTTTGTATTTGCTTGTTTTCTATATTTGCAGCACATTTTTGACGCTGCTTGTGTTTTGTCTATTTGTGTTTTCTTTGGAGTACACTGCACAGCTTTCAGAGTCATCAGATCCCTTTACTGTTCACACTTGACAACTTGCTGACTTATAATCAGGAGTCTTGAAGTTGTTGTAGTTTTCACTAGGAATGACTGACCGTAGGGGTCGCACACCACAAGATCTTTCACCGGGAGAAATTCATGTGATGCACGGGTTGATCTTCAACATGAGAGGTCGGGGAGGTGCTTACTAGAAAACATCAAAGTCATGAAGTGACAAAGCAGCGTTTCAAGTAAGTTATTAGGCTAATAAAGTACAGAGACATTGCATACAATAGTCCACCTTCCACAATCTCTTCCCCTCTCTCTGTCACTTTCTCTTTCTCCCTCTCAAACACACACACACACTCCATCAAGCAGTATGGTTCAGTTCAGTTTGGTACGTTTTTTTTTCTTCCATTTCCACTGTGTAAAGTTGTGGATGGTACCAATGGGACTGTTCTGTACCGTCCACATGTTTGGTCCCCCCTCTGTTGGGGTACCTAGCACACAGATCTGGTACTAAAAGGCGAGCTGTGAACACTGAAGTCTGATTGGTCAGTAGAGGACGGTCAATCTGCTCAGGGCTGAGTTGTGTCTGGTTTTGAAGCTCATGTAACTACTGTTCATACCGTGGAGAGTTGTATTAGTAAACTGTAACTATAAAATTTTGTTCTGAAAATGTCGGCGTGCAGCCTCGTTCTGTGGACGATAAACGGCGTGCAGACTGATAAAGGAGGAAACACAGTGAGTGCTGGACAATCCCGCCCACATTTAAGAGTACTGTTTGTGGTGGAAACACTAGGGTCTAGGTACCATGTCTGAAAGGTTTACTGTTGGTTCCAAAGGTACCGTGCTGAAAGTGTTTGGTGGAAACGGGGCTTAAGGGCTACCGTACCAAGGTTACATCTTCAAATTTCTTGGTTTGTCTGATCAAAGAATCTAAATTTAATTTTGCAGAGATACTAAACAGAAAAGCAACGAAATCCTATCAAGCAGAAAATTAGCTGCAGCTAATCAGTAAGCTGACCAATAATTTAGGTGCTGGTTAAAATCTTTATGTTCAGTCAGTTTCTATAATGTACAATCTTTAAAGCAGGGTGAAACCACAACTGAAATTATTCAGGATTTGGTTTCCTCCTTTTGAAATGCTCCTATCCTAACCTCCAACATGGCCTAATCCATGAATGCACAGCAGTGATTACTGGTCAGTTCAAGCTGGAAACAAGAGCCCATCTAAAACACACAGAGCAGGTTACCATACCAACCACAGCATCTGAACACAGCAGATAGCTGGATTTGGCTGCGAGCGGCCGAGTCAAATCCCCTAGCTGATCTCGAAAAGGCCGCCGAAGACAATAAACACACACACACACATTTGCCGCCCACCCTTCGTCCGACTCTCTCCAACACACACACTGCCTGCCCTTTACCATCCAGCGCAGCAGGCAGAGGCAAGAAGGTTGGACTTGTATCTCTTTCTTTGCATGTTTGAGAAAGGGATGAGCATCAGCGAGACAATCAGCGTGCCGAGGCTATTCACTGATGCCACCCAAAGCCTTCACTCCTCTATCTGCTGAAAGAATGGCAGAATAGGAGCGGGGCGGAGTAAAAAGGAAAATCCTTGCCAATTTATTATTCATGGGGAGGGGATTTTCCTTTCAGGGCTCCTTTATCGAAGCCTTTCCCAACACGTCACCCTCTCTATCAGCTCTGACAAGTGCCAATCAAAGGGCTTGAGTCCAGGTTTTTGGGGAAACGCTGGAGGATTTCGGAGACAATAGCCAACGAGTCCACAGCGGCGGTGGCTTAGAGACAATGGTGACATGGCTACACTGTCAGTGTGTGGTCCTCTGGGGGGAAACGATCCTTGCTTAGTACACGACTAATCTCTGCTTGCACCATCTCTGTCTTTCTGGAGGCTAATCTGTCCCGTAGCTTCCTCAGCTTTCCGGAACAATCCACCAGGGTCAGTTCAGATTAGTGATCTTTGTGGCCCTGCGCATCGCTACATTCATTTGGACGCTCACATCTTTAGTAGCAGCTGAATGCTAAACACTGGAGTGAGCGCAGAGTGACCGGGGCAGCGGGGAGACAGTCATGAAACAATTATGAGGGGAGGGATTATTCTACCTATGAATTCCTGATGAGCAGAGATGGACAAAGGTCTTAACATGAGCCTCACTGGGGAGCAGGAGCATCTTATCACAGCTCATTTCTGGCTTCATTTTACTCTCTGAATTGCTCAACCATTGCCGACTGATTCAGACACAGGTGGAAAATTCATTCATACGAAGCAGGCATCAGAAAAAAATTGCTAATCATCAAATAAATTTAAAGAACATAATAATTAAAGGGCCATTTCAGCAATTTTAAGCATCAGTTTGCTCGTCATAGAGTACAGTGTCACGCACTGCATAATGTCTTCTTTGGCTCTGGACAAGCTTTAAAAAGTTTGAAAGTAAAAAATAAAGTTATTTTATGATGCCAGTCCTCAGTTGCAGTATGGGAAATGTAGGATGCAGTGGAGTAGTTCTGCCCCTTAAAAGTCAGAGATTTGAATCGTCAGTCAGAGACCCCACATTAAACTGAGATTTCTTAAATTCGAGTAGTGATTTCACGCTACTCTTTGGTACAGACACTCGGGGACGTGATGCAGCGGCACAGAGGAGGAGAAACTTTGCCCCGTAGGGCTCTGAAATAACGTGATCTTCTCTCTTCTGCTTGGAAGTGGTGGGTTTACAGACAAAAACCAGCTGCTGGCAACTTGACAACTTGAGTTGCAGGTGACACCATCAGCCGGCTTGAGTTGAACTGAAACCATCCAGTTCACGACCCTGCAATAGTTTCTATCTCATCGCAAATCTTCGGTGTGAACTGGGCGTTCGAGATAGGTTGACGAGCTCAGACATCGGGAGGGGGCTCAGAGTAGAGCCGCTGCTCCTTTGTGTCGAAAGGGGGTCGACCAGGGGTAGACCCAGAACACCCTGGCGGGATTATATGTATCAGGTAGCCTGGGAATGTTTCGGGATCCCTGAGGAGGAGCTGGACGGTCGTCTGGTGTACCTTTCCTAGTGTGCTGCCCGTTAAGACCTTGGATAAGCGGATGAAAAC
The DNA here is from genome assembly GCA_026686955.1 of Epinephelus cyanopodus. Lineage (NCBI taxonomy): Eukaryota > Metazoa > Chordata > Actinopteri > Perciformes > Serranidae > Epinephelus > Epinephelus cyanopodus. The sequence goes on along the minus strand of CM048936.1, from coordinate 27,042,898 downwards.
GGATGGATTGTTTAGATACTTCCTTTTAATTTCGTCTCTTTCTGTGCTCCCTGTCCGTAACTACCTGTTTTGTGTGCCCAAAATATCAAAGCAACAATCATTTGGTTTGACAAAATCGTTTGACAAAAGCTGTAAACACAACACGGACAAGTTGTTTTGGTGACCTTTGCCTTTTACACATACAGCAGACGTGGCACAAAGCCAGCACTCACTAGGACTCATGTTTCTGTCCACCTTTACTCTTCACTGACTCCTGAGATAAATATATCTGGCTTTGCAGCAGCTAGTTTCACCTGCTAGTTGCTAACTTCGTCTGCCATTTGGTGCTGAGCACGTAGAGTTTGTTTTCCCACCCAAACTAAGCTGAGGTTAAGAGTGCTGAGGCTGAACCAAAACAGTAAAGCTGCGAGTAAGGAAACCAAAACAATGAGCTGAAAGACACTAAAAAACCTCTATGTTGCGGGGAACTGCAAAGTTGGGTGATAATCCTCTGTGGGATGTTACTAAGAGCGCACCTTCATATTTGATTTTTTTTTTAAAAAGTTTAGAGCAGTTTAGAAGTTGAAAATAAACAGAAAAGCAAATGCATTCTGCTTGATAAATAACTTAAATGATTATTACATTTCAGAGCTGCTTCGGATTATTTTTCTTACTCTACACACTCTATATTTTCAACCTTTATTCCCTAAATCTAAATCAGCAGTTGGTCGTGAGAAGTGATCAACTATTCCAGATGCAAATGGTGTCTCAGGCCCATTTTCTCAACTGTCTCACAGACACTGAGTCATAATGGGGTCATTTCATCCATTACTGCGGAGCCCCATTCAAAGAGTTGAACTGCTCACACCTCCAGGGTAACCAAATCTCACCTATCCACACAAAGACATGCCACACACTGGGCATCTTTTACAGACTGTGCGACCCCAGGCGTGACCCCTCCACGCCCTGCTGATGACCCCCCTCCCCTTCGTCCTCCCCCTGAGTGTGACCATGCCTTTGGCCTCCAAAAGGTCAGAGCACACAAGCCATCACTGAGGATCCTCTGGGTGACATCTTCTTTCATTAGTTGAGTTTGCCTAATTCTTATGGGGCAGTTAAACGAAGAAAACCTTGTCGTAAAATGTGTAAGGAGCTAAAAATTTTAAAGCTGGCGGGAATTTCAGACATTGTGTGCTGTGACAATGGATGCACACTGTGTACATTTAACAAGCTGATAAATCAATCTGTCTTTGTAATGAAAAAGCTCCTAGATCATAAAAAAACTCAGTCCTTGTTGCAGAGACGGGTCACACAAGACATCGTGTAACATACAGTACATTAGGGTCAACAAGTGTGTATATAAATGTCAGTATGTTCCAGGGACCCACCTCGTCCCATTATGAGAGCACGTCTGGACATACATTTTGAGGGCTTCAGAGAAACATGTCAGCACAAAATATTCTGGCGTTCAAACTGGCACAAGTAACACGATGAAATAATTCGTATCCACACTAAACGTTATGAGAATTTCCGCACACAACATTAGCCCCCACTATGGCTCACACACCAAAAAATGCAGAATCCTACAGTTCCCATAATGCAACTCAACAGCATTTTCTTGAATCCCCTGTACCTGGTAAACCTCTTTGGACTTATCATTAAAATAATTATCTTATTGATGTAGCTTACGCATTTAAATTACATAAAAGCACACAGTGGTTGGTTCCTCTCGCAAGTACCGAGGTGGGAAAAAATTGCATCTTGTAAAACCTGCATGGTTTGACATTATTTTGAATCAAGTTAGCGAGCTGTTGTCATGCTTCATACGATAAGGTGCAATATTCAAAATGCACAGTGCACATATTTCAGCAGTTGGTTATTGCAAATGTGATTTACAATGTCAAATGGCTCTTAGAATGTATGTTTTTTTTTCCCCAGACAATGTTCAACCTATTAGATTTAAATTCTACTTAATTTTTTCCTGAATGTTATCATAGTTTTATACGAGCAGACGAGTCGAAGTTCAAACTTTTGTTTAAATGTGGAGAAAATTAGCAGTTAGGGACATTGCTACTCCACAACTCCTAGTTTCTAGCCCGAGCCGAGATAAGCCTGATGACATAAAGTTGGTTATTGTTATAGGTGGGGAGAGAAGCCTGTGGTCACAGAGACGGGCGAGATAAACAGAGATAACTGGAAACATACCTTTAGAGAGTCTTTTCTCAAAGGAATTCAAGGTGTTGCATTGGGTGGTAGACAAGAAAAGTGTCGTAAGGAGCAGAATGAAGAACAAAAATATCTCCACACACTGGATCAGTCGCTGCATAAAGTGAACGTGCTTGTCAGTTTTGAACATTCACAAAAAATTCTGAGGTGTACAAAGAGTGGAGGGAGAGTGTTTCAGATGATGCTCATCAATTGAGAAGCACTTTCAGGCTGATTATAACAAATTTTGAAAAAAAAACTGAAGTAAAAATGTTCAGATAGATTGATTGTCACAGCCCAGCCTGATCTATAGCTCCACCCTCCCCCACTCCTGATGTATTTCATCAAACCTCAGCGAACCTTTTCTCTGTCTTCTGCTGCCAGTTTTCCAGTGTTTGTGGTCGGTACAGTAAGCGCTGCCTCTGAACCATCACTCATGAATGTACACAACCCTGCCACACAGGTGAAGGTGATACCACGAGCCAGCTGGCCCTAGCAAGGATTAGCGGGCTTAAGTGTACCGGAGGCAAGGGAACGCCAAACACAGCGCTGACAGTGAGGAGACAATGGCTCCTCATAAACCAGAGCTGACAGGGACTGAGTGGGCTTTTACCGGATCAGACGCTAATGGCAAAGACAGGCTCTTGTATTGATTAACTATTGTCGTTATAGGCTCTTAAGAGAGCACAGCAGTTTAACAGGGAGGCGATGTGTGATAGCAGCACACGCAGATCAAGAGAAATAATGATTTTTTTAGGTAGACTAAAGGGATACAGTACCGTGATTGGACACGCAAGGAGAATCTGATCTGAACATGTTGTATGATGGACTCTGGTCTATGATCCATGAAGACGGTGACCCAGAACCTCCTTCAGACTCATCCTGCATGGAAGCAGAACACAGAATAAATCTTTAAAAACAGTTCAAAGACAGTGTGATGCAGTCGGTCTGTTGTTAGTTGCAAAGTCAAGAAAGTATTTTGGATGTCTTGGCTTCTAAAGGGCCAATTGATTTTTTTAGCCACAGCTCCTATTCACTTCTCCATAGCAACAGCGGCTGATGCTCATGAGGGCTTTGATTAGACTCTACATAAATAAAAACTTGAATTTCCACTTTCATTTATTTATTTAAACATTCATCACGAGTCGTTTCAGTGTGGTAACAGGTATTTGTGATATTTCTGACATGGGGTGGGTTTGTGAATAGCTACTCAGAGTGCCAGAGTGCACGCTGGCACAAACTGGAACATTTCTAAATTTAGGGTTCGCTGTTGGAAGGGTTAAGAGGCCACAACCAGGCGCAGTAAGAGTGAAACTTTACCGTTCACTATCAATAGAAATAGGACACTAACACGGGGAAAATGTCAAGAACCCAACCCAATTTAAGCCTGAAATTACAACCTGGCTGGCACCCGGTGAGTCAGGTCAGGCCGGATCCGGTTCAGGCAGAGAATCACAGCTCTAATACTCAAGTGTACTGCAATGAGAGCCAGATGCTATGGAAACCTAAGGAAAAAAGTGACTTCCATAAGACAAAGTTAAAATAATGAAAGGAATAGTTTGACATTTATCCTATTTCTGTACATTGGATGCTAAAGTGACCACCAGCAGCTAGTTAGCTTAACTTTGCAGCGTGTGGTTGCTGCCAGCTTCACTGTTGGTGTAATAAGTTTTGTAGAGTGATAATGCAATTGTTTACACGGGGTTTGAAAGCGTATTGGCTCTGTTGACTGGTGCTGAACTATTAACTGGGTCATTTTAACTAGAGGATGCACCAACCCACAAGGATGCGCTACTGCACTGCATTGACTCTGGTACAATGAGTGTGTATCTAATAATTTCTACATAAACTGAACTTTGTAGCTTTTACCCATTGGAGGGCCATGGAGGCGTGTGGAGAGACAAAAAAATACATGAAAAATGTACCAGTGGATTATAATGGATGCACTCTGCTGCAAGTGTGTGGCGCCAAACATGATGTTTCACGTCCGCGCCCCATGTATTTCAACTGTGATTTCCTGGAGTCTTACCTGGCAACCTCACAACAACGATAAGACTCCAGGAACGGGATTGGACAGGGATTTATCTACTCATCTGACTCTGCAAGAAAGCAACCAAGTATATTTCCCTACATGTCAAACTATTCCTTTAAAACCGCTGAGTTTCTGAGGTATCACTAAAAATAAACTTCCAAATGGGAATTTACAGTAATTAAAAATATTCCTAACCCAGAACCTGCAGCTCTCCCCTCCTCTCAGCTCCAAACATACCACTGCTTTATCAGCGTCTCCTCTTTATAAATAATCCAGTGTGCGGATACTTGGTTCAGTGAGGTGCATTATGCAAATGGTCGCATGAATCCTGCTCTGAGCACTTCAGCTCGTCATTGTGGTTTGGCATAATTGCAGGGGGCTTATGAGTCTCATTCATGCTTTTCAGGGGCCCTCTCTCATTCGTCATAAAGGGGAGATTAATCGTAGATCACGTGGAGCACCTGCATCCATTCCACTGCAGCCCAGCATGCACAAGCCCAGTTTACACCCCCTGACCCCTCACCCCTCAACCTCTGTCTGATCCTAGTGCTGGTGCATCCTCTGAAAGAATCCCACCGCGCTGGCCGTTTAGCCGAGCGTGCCCCCCTGCGACAGAGCAATGAGCTGGTGTAAAAGCCTGCCTGCTCCTGTACAGTCAGGCCTCCCCCCTGCCGCCGTGACTGATTAACCACACACCTGCTGCACGCCGCGTGCCCTCTGTTTTATTGTGTCTCAATTATCAACAACAATTTGGCTCGTCTTGCTGGAATGACAGTTATAAATGCATGCCAGTTCAAGTTTGTAAAAAGGGGGTCTTTGTGTGGGAGGGTGACTGTGTGCGCCAGGTTCGGGGTTATTGTCTGATAGGAGTTGATTCTTGAAGGTCTAGTGTTTGCTCACGACAAGGCACGGTCCTGCCTTTGGAGGAAATCTGATAGATGAACGGAGGAGGGGGGTAGAGAGTGAAAAGCGGGTTCACAAGAGGTAGCGGCACTCACCGATTTGTTCTCCTGGACTTTCCCTGCGGAGTCGCACCTTTCAGAGATGCTGCCAGCTGTGAGGGGCCTCAGAACACCTGACAAAACCACACAGGACACAGCGTCAGGCTGAAAGCAGAGGAAGCAATTGTGTGTTTGCAGCGGCGGTGCAGGCAGACGTGTGTGCCCGTGCATGTGTGTACATAAGTGTTAGCCTCCGGCGCACACTTACACGCACTTCTCTTTTGTACTTGAGTGTGTGTGCACAGATATGAGTAATGTAGTGTATTAGTTCCAATTATGGCTCTTAACCTCTGAGCAAATAATGGCAAAAAATAGAGCAACAAAACCCCGGAGGAGCACCTGTCTACAGAAGCGTGCCAGGTGCAAACATTGTTCTGGAGACACAGGGAGAGGAAAGACAAGCTTCCAGCAAACTCAGACAGATTTTCTCTTGTTGTAAACATCAGTGGCACAGATGCATGGATACTAAAAACAAGGCCACTGTGGTTATCATATTCATCTTTTGCTGATTCATCCAACATTACAAAAACATCTCCTCACTCACCTCAGGTTTTTTGTTTGTTCAGATTTTGAGATATCTGCCTCTGAGATTTACGCAGCCATGCCAACACAATAGAGGTGACTGGTGTTAAACAGCAACACCTCTTTCTTTCAATAATCCACAGACCACGCAGTTAACAGCTTTCACATGCATTATTTATTCAGTAGAAAGTGACGCAAATGAAAACTTAATTTGTCCAGAGTGTCCGACAACATCTTGCTACGTTGGAAAGGTGTGGAGAGAGCTCAGCCGTCTGACAGGCACTTAATTTGAAGCACAGTGACACACTTGGCGAAAAGATTGTGGTATCACACGTTAAAAGAAAACTTCATCAGTAAAATGACCATGTGTGCAACAATTACTCGAGAACGGAGAATCCAAATAAGACGAGCATTATTTATGAATTGAAGTAAAAGGGGAAAGTGTCTAGCAACAGTAAAGCTACATCAAAATATATATTCAGTAAAATCCAAGCCTCATTATTCCAGTCGTACGCTTGGCTCGGTACATCCCAAACACTAAAACTTTATGATGCTTCTTTAATATTATTTTTTGCCTTTATTTGACAGGAGGAGGAATGACGAATGAAGTTTGTATAAGGATGATTTAAATTAGTTTTGCTGTTGTGAAATGCAGACCCCAAAATTTTCTTCACAAATTCAGTGTGACGCACGGTGAGTGATTGACACACCAATCACAATTTGCAGTTGGCGTATTCAATCAGCGCCTGTTTTTAATCAGGAAGCCGGAGAGCCTTCGGAAAGATTTTCCTTTGTAATTTGTCTGAACTGAACCTTTAAACGTCTGCAGTCCTTATCACACTCTGCGACATGTTATCAGACTATAAACAACAGGCGCGAGACTGAATGAGTTTTCTGCACACGCTCGTCTCAGTTTCTTATCCATTGTTATGTATGCACTGCTCGGTCCCGAGTGTCTCCTGCTATCTTAGTCGGACTTTCCCAGTTAATGATCCACTCTAGCGGTTTGATCTTTATTAATATGGCACATCCTGATATCCCTATAAACCTTTCCTCGGAGCTGCCACACCTTCGGGGAAAAGCAGTTAAGAGCTCGCTGCGGCATGCCTGGGAGCAGATGAGAGGCGGTATCACTGCTTGTTAAAAGAGAAGCCGCTCAGCACCATAAAAGCATCGCTTACTCTCAAGGCCGGCCGCGGACGGAGAAAACACACCTACAGTGTTGTGTTTTTCCCGCCCGCACACACACACACACACACACACACGGACACACGGACACACCTGTCTGACTGCTCCCTGTTATTAAAGTGACGGTTTTTGCTTATCAAACGATCTCATTCAAACTGTCAGAAAGATTTGTCAGAGCAGGAGGTTTACGCTCAGTCAACTGAGATTGCCTGTCAGTCACAAATAAAAATTCATAAATACACTTACGAGCAAATCACAAGCCATGATTTCACATGATCACTAATAAATCACAGACACTTTGGATACTTGTTGACTGACTAAAGAAGTTTCAACAGCTTCCTCAACTTCCTCTTTTGGCTCCTGGCATTAACAAGCTGATTGTATCGAGGGTGTCGGGATGTTTTTACTGGATTGCGATTAATCCTGGCACACACACAATCAAAGGCACACTATGCAGGACTTTCCTGTAAAACGTATACAGAAATAACACCTCTCAGTCATCACTTATGACCCACTCTCAGCGTGTGGTGGTGTATATCTCTGCAGAGACTCGCTGCCTGCATATATTTATGTTCTTATTATTTTGCTGTGTTCAGGACGTTCACGAGTACAGCTCACAGGTGAGGTCGCTACTTTATAAGTTATCTTCCAACATGTTAACATGATTTTTCTATTTTATTTTTTTAACTTTTTAAAATAGATAAAAATCTTATTTCACTGTAGAGCTGCGTGCTTCACTCAAGGCCTCCAGGCCTGCTGCTGCAGGAGTGTGAGCTCCATGCCTGAGACAGACAGTAGCCCCTTTTACACTGCCAGATTTTCCGTGAATGTTGGGCCGTTTTGCCAGCAAGCTGCGAGTGTTTAGACACACAGAGCCGGATTGGCGAGTTGATCCAAGGTGCCCAATTTCCCGCCTCGTAGGGTAGACATATTGGTGGAACCCTTTTAGTTTAAACAGATCAAGGTGGCCTTCAGCAATGAGAGGGGCTGTTGAAGACTTGTGGGAGGAGCTGTTGATGATGCCGCACGTGCAGCGGCAGTGGATAAACAGGAAACAGCTGATAGCAGGAATTAGCGAGCAGCTAGTAGCAAGAGGGAAACACAAACCTGACAGACACTGTAAAGATGAGCAACTGGGGAGACAAGGAATTCCTATCTAAAAAAGGCTAGTGAGAGTCTGCCTGCACACAGTCACCAGGCTAACTGTTAGCATCACACGGCTAATGTTTCCTACAGGTTATTTATGGGTTCAACAGCACAGTCAAATCGTTTTGGTGTCGTGTGAGTTTTTAATGGCTCGGTGCCAGATGTTAGCTGCTGCTGTATTAGCCAACAATTTCTTCATATTATACCTTTAAACTGTGCATATGATGCTTTTCTTCAATTTACCATGAGCATCTCTTCCTCTCATTTTATTGTAAGTTGTTAAACTTGGCAGCAAACACTTTGTTTTTACTGAGGAAATGGATATTTATCTGCCAGAAGATACATTTCCATTACGTTTGATGTTTCTTTCATTGTGTTTCAGGGGAATTTGTTGCTTTAATCATTTATCATGTTTCAGGGAAAAGACACTTTCATTCATACATTATTATATACTCCTCGAAATTTGTTTATGCATCTCTCTCATGAAAAGCTGTACCTGCTGCAGTTGAGCCTGCATCATACGGCATCCTAAGATCAGACCAGTCCTGCTCTGGTGAGAGCTCCTCGTCCTGATCGAAGGGACTCGGCACGGTGTCTGGCTCCAGTCGGTCCAGGAGGAGCAGCTGGACGCGGGACAGGGAGCCCAGATTCCCAGAGTCACAGCCCACTGTCAGCGCTGCCAGGCCTGGAGACAGCTCTGCAGGGGGAGACAGCAAAGTCTGGAAGACTAGAAAAATATCCTGCGGTGCTGCAGCACACAACAAATAATGATACAGCTTCTTTCAAACAGGTTCGCTTTAGCCTCGGTGAATCTGCTAACAATAAGCAGACAAACAAATAACTTTATCTTATGTTTAGAAATAAAATCCGTCCGCTTATCCGTGGCAGCAGACGAGGTAAGCTATTCCAGACATCCCACTCCCAGCAACTTTTTCCAGCTCTACCGGGGGATCCGGAGGTGTTCCCAGGCCAGATGAGTTATATAATCTCCCCAGTGTGTTTTGGGTCTACCCAAGGGTCTCCTACCAGTCGGATGTGCCTGGAAATCCTCAAAAAGGAAGACGCCCTGGTGGCATCCTGATCGAATGCCCAAACCACCTCAACTGGCTTCTTCTTCTACTTTGAGCTCTCAGATGTCTGAGCTTCTTATCCTGTCTCTATATGTGAGCCCAGCTATTCTATAGAGGAAACTCATTTCAGCAAATAAATAAAAAGTAAAAGGCTCCTTCCAGACATGTTTTAAACCAGTGGTTCCCGACTGGTCCAGCCACAGGGTCCAGATTTCTCCTAAAGGCATTAGTTCAAGGTCAACACAGTGGACATCATCTTTGCATTTGGTCATGTCGTCGAGCTAGTTTGCTGTCTCAGTCCATTAGTCACTCAATCTACAGCAGGAAACTGCACGTCAAAATGAAAGCTCTGCGCCAGATGTTTACTGTACTTCAAAATAAAGTGCGTTTTTTACAGACTTAATACATTTGCGATTCACTTGCGGTGCATTCAAAATGGACCCGTCACCCTCTTGGCTATTGAAGGATGTTTTTGCTGTTTTGCCGACCGGATACGGCAAGAGTCTAATCTACCAGTTAGCTGATAGATTGATCGTAGTGTTATCCAATTGCGTGCAGTGATATTTTCAAATGCATGCTTGGTGCCGCCCCTCGAGTTGGACCATTTGCATTATTCATAGCCAGACCCTAAATCTTTCTAGATTTGGGTCTGGATTTCCAGGCTAATACACACCATTCATGTAGTAATCTAACAAAGTACTTTATTGGTATCAACCTGTATCACTTTGAGGGTACTGGTATCATAATATTTTAAATAATACCCAGCTCTAGTGCTGTACCTAATCTAGTTTGCCCCTTGTATGGTGATCTTAGTAAGAACAGCACAAACATCGCGCTCTTCAGTAGGGGAATGTGAGATCAATAAAGTTATTGTAATTCATCTTCTGGGTACCATTAGTATGTGCACCAAATTTCATCAACTGTCAGCTATACACAGGAAAAGTTAGAGGGTCATCAAACTCAGTTGGATCCATCGTCTGAGTACCACGAATCTTTGAACAAATTCTCATGGCAATCCATCAAAAGGTTACTGAGATATTTTAATGTGGACCAAAGAAGTGGACCAAACAACCAAATGACAACATGACAGTGCCATCACTAGAGTCATGGTTAAAGGTGAAGAAAAATAGAGCACTTCTGTCAAAATATAAACATGTTTACATTTTGTCACAAGTCCTAGAAGATTAAAAGAAACTGTAAAATTCCCTTCATATAATGAGAGAATCGAAACCTCATTTATAGATGTTCTGGATTAAATTTACAACCGTTGACCTTTAAAAATAATAACTCGTAATGATTAGTTGGAATGACTTGTTGAACTGGATCATAAAATTACTGTAAATAACACTGACTTCTCCCTACATAACCCCAAACCCTCCCACCCTAGGACAACTCACACCACCAGCCCCCACCTCCCCCCGCAGGCTCCAAAGTTCTCATCGTCACACCCAATTAAAAGCGGATCAGTGACAGTGTGGCCCGTTGCCCATGCAAATCCCCGGCCCATGCTGGCTGGGTGTGGAGCTGCCATTCCCCTCTTAGGGATTTCACACAGCACGCTCTGCTGCAGGTACCCGCTACACACACACACACACACACACACACACACACACACACACACACACACACACACACACACTTTTCACTTTCCCAGCAACATCCCAAAAAGCTGTAGAAAGCCCTTTACATTAGACTAACTTTCACAGACAGAAAGTTTTCAGTTTGTCCTGATTGTATTACGCAATGTGTCCACACACACACACACACACACACACACACACACACACACACACACACACACACACACACACACACACACACACACACTCTCCTGTTAAGTGTTTTCAGTTGGGAAGTCACACACCTCTGTAGGTGTGCTGACGTTTGGTAAAGTAATCCCTCAGGTGAGAAAAAGGAACTGTTGCCAGAGCTGATAAATTAAGGAGTCGTTGAGAGGAAATCCCAGGGATAACTGTGGGTGTAACACAATGTGGCAGGTCACACTTTCAGTTAGGCCGGGTATTAGTCCATCATTTGCCAGAAGTAGCCGCAAGATTGAAAGACACTCAGCAAACACAGTGGCAGATAACAAATGACTAATCTTGTGATTAAGGTGTTGGACACGCTGGTTACCACCCACTCAGAGTGACAAAGACAGAAGAGAATGGATAGGCTTCAAAATTCAAATCATTTATACTTTAGCAAGATGAGGTTTGAAGACAGATTAACAGTTTGACATCTTCTAAAATAAATATACCTAGAGTTATACAGGCAACATCAATAGATCACACGGGATGGCTATGTGCACCAAGTCATGTCCTACAAGTCCCCATATTCAAATCATCAAAAGTCAAATGCACTGTGTGAGTTTTTAGTCACACACTATAAGGTTTTGCAAAGACTGGCGATCTTGCAGGGTCACTTTTTTTTTTACATTATTTGCCATCCTCCTCCTGGTGGAAAACATAACACCAAACTTCCCTTTCAGAAATATGACATATTAACAAATCCTTCTACCTGCCGAAACAAATAACTCTAGACACACAAGAAAAAAGGCATAATATGTCAATTCCGCATCAATGTAACCCATAATGATAAACTGGATTTGCATACAAGCTTTGCATTTTAGATTTAGTTGCCTGAACTCGCCGCCGGCCTCCTTTGGTTAGCTGCACTATTTTTAGTGGGGAGATGACTGTGGGTTAAGAAGCAAACCGTTTCATGAAAAATTTTCTCACTAAAATCAGAGCTGGTAGATCAGACACATCGACTCTTGTTCACTTCACAAGCTATTTGTCGTATTTGCATGAACCAAGACTAAAACTCAGAATAATATCAGAACGTTAAGACGAGAAAAAGACTGACTTAAGACAGCTCTGAGTTTTATGACCACCTCACACCGAACAATCACGAACACAGGAGCGAGCGCTAACCAAAGTCAAACTCTCACAAGTTTATTCCAACATTGGATATTTGTCTGTGACAATGAAAGCGGTTGTTGAGTCATTTAGTTTAAGGCTGGTTTAGGTGACTCAGAATTTGTGCTGGAGATATGGGCGATAAGGCCCTAAAATAAAACCATGATATCTCAGGGTGTGTTTGCGATAACAATATTCTTGACGATCAGACAAATTAATAAAAAATATATAGAATTATTATTAACTCATGAGCATAGAATTGCAACAAAATAAGTGATATAGTTTTATAGTTTGCCTTCAAGTATTCAGTGAAAACTAAACAAAAATAATCTCTCATATCTTTGGTTTGTAAACAACAACAGGATCTACCACGTGTCACATTTGAACAGCTCCCAAATACAAAAAAAATGTCCCCTGAACTGCTTTATCTGTCTAACGTTTTCCAAAACAGAGCGATCTGGGTGGACTCTGATTGTTCAGGTCACAAACTGTGTTGCTTTATCTGCATGTTTTGTTGTAGCCACTGTTATTCATTATTACTCTGTGTGCACTTCAGCAGCTACAATTAACAATTTTATTTTTTGCACGGACACACACAGCCTTGGTCCCCACATAGATTTAAAGATGAAATATTCCTCTCAGCTCTGCAGCTTTGTGATTGAGGCCGATAATGTATCTGTATGTTTCAATAAAAGTCCTGCTCAGTGGAGCTTTAAATCAGCCTCAGTCTATACAAATGTAAATTGTGCTTCATGTCAGTCTCTGATAAAAATCAGTCTGCAGCATTAGCTCACATTTGGCTCGAGCCCCGAGTTGATTTTATCACACTGTGGTTGCTATGGCAGCGATCGCCCTGATCCTTCCACAACCTCGGGGCAAAGGTCGTCGGGGTCAGATGGAGGTTCGGGGTCAAGCAAGCAGGTTAAACACCTTGTCAGGGATTAGCGGAGTATGAGGGTGGTGGAGGAAGTCTTCATTGGCTAATGTCTCTCTCAGCAGCTCAGTGAACCACCTCCAGGACACACACACACACTTACGCATGGTATCTATCACAGGCGTGCACACACACATCGCATTTACTCTGCTTTTGTTGGCCAACATGGGCTGACACAAAGACCTGACACAGTGAGCGCTCAGATAAGCCCATCCCCGCCTGTAACAAGGCAGAAGTCGCAGAGGAAGGACAGCATGTCTAATTGAGACCTTACGAGGAGCCGCAGAGAGACGCAAACAACAACAACATATTAAGAACAACACAAACCTGGCAGTTATTACATCCAATCACATAATTATGGATTTTCTCCCTTTGTCAGAATATGCTGAAAGAATTTAGTGGCTAACTTTCCAAATTTAAATATAATGGGCTCAAGCGAAATATGTAAAATATATTTAAAGAAGATCAAGATTTAGAGCTGAAACATCAACATGTGCATATCCTCAGAGCATATCTGTATATCCACAGAGGTCTCCTCCTCCACACGGAGGCAGAAAACAGACAAACAGACTGAATAAAGCAGTTTCATGATAAAAATCTCCAACACGCTTCGGTGGCCAGACTTCACGAGGGGCCGCTAACATTAGCTCAGATTGTTTTTATTGTGCTTAGCATGTTTTAGGCTTAAACTCCCAACATTCGGTTGGACAAAACAAACCAATTTAAGATGTTAGTTCTTTGAAAATGTGGGAAATATTCACCATTTTATGACATTTTATAGACAAACAATTCATGAAATTATGAAAATTCTACAAAAAAAAAATGTTAGCAGCTATGTGAGGTGCCTTGAGCCCGATATCAGCATGCGAATATGCTCTCAATAACCCGAGCTGTCGCTTTTGATCCAGTATCAGCGCCGAAACAGTGTATGTATAAACAGGACAGTCAGCAGGATGGAACCATGGACAGGATGGGTGTGACGTTTTGTCGAGGTGTCATGCGTGCGACCCACAGCAGAACATTTAAAAAGTAGCTGTTGCAGTTAGCGGCTAACTCAAAGAAGAAGAGCAGCCCTAAGTGTCCGCAAATTGGGAAAACCGGGGGATGGTAAACTATTGTTATTGACATGTTTCACCATTGTTATTGTTTATAGCGCTGTATGGCGCAATCTCTGTCTATAAAGGGTTAATGGCAATGCAGACACGTTCATTCATAGCAGGCTAACATTTGGTACTAAACTACACTACCAACAAAGTACAACTGAGGAAAATGGGAATGTGATGAGTTTTCCAGGTATTCGATTATTAACCAAAGTACCAGACAAATTAAAACAGTGTGTGTTTGTGTCTGTACCTGTGTCAGGTGACGGGCTACCAGATGAATCTGACGGCTGACCCAGAGACGACAGGAAGCGGATCGAGGGCGATGGCCTCCAGTTCATCAAACACATGAGACTGACTGCAGCTGAGCTCGGAGCAGCGTGATGCTGCCGTGCCGCAGCGTCCTGCAAACAGCAGAGCGGGTGTATGATGTTATGATGATAAACACAACGATGATGAGGATTAGATGTAACTTTAATGACACACGTGGGCACAGTGGGTTGCTTCATTAGAAAATAATAGGCAACGGCAGAAAGGTGTGTGGATAATAATAAAACAACAGGGAGAGCTAAATGAGCACAGTGCACACGGGCGGCTCAGAAAGTCACATTATCTTCTGTTGGGATGATTAAATATTTTATTTTCTCACCCAAGATAAATAGGTTTATTTGTTTCAAGGTAAGTGATCTCTTTTAATTAATAAGATATTGTATCGATTTTTCATCTCGACCTGACACTTAACAAGGATGAAAATTGGATTTTCCCCCAGCGTTTCCAAGTGGTATTGTTGGTGCCGCTGTCGTTAAGACAACCTGATTGTTTTCTGGATCACTTTTTAAGGAACCAATCTAAATGCCAAAGGTGCTGTTATATTGTGCAATCAACATTTACTTTAATGATAAGTTAAAGCAAAAATGCATCTATTTCCACTTTAAACACACAGTTTAACATTCAGAGAATTGCAGTACTTTCTGAAAGTTAAAAACGAGAGGATTTTGTGCTTATCTCCTTGTTGATTGAAGATATTTTTTTGCAGTACACTTGAAGCAAAACATCGTAACACAAATCTTGAATGTACCCAGATGTGAATCCTGCTGTGGCAAATCTAAAAGAAGTTAGTCTTTACCTTATCCACATTTCCCAAAAGTTTTCCAAAGCCTATCACTAATCCTCAGGTTTTGACCTAGAAACCAACCCTGTGATCACGGTTTCTGGCACCTGACTCCATTCAAACACTAAGCACTGTCCTTCACTTTTGGTCAGACATGCATGAATTACTAGCACCCTTTTCCTTTTCCCACCCAAGTTAGCGTGTGCATGGAGTTGTTTTTTTTTAACATGCACCATTGAGATGAGCATGCATTCAGCGTGGCTTTTTCTTTTTCTGGTGCATCACATTCAATTTTATCGATAGGCCTGAAAACAGGTTAGTAAAGAGAAGAAAGCAGCATGAAGGCCAATGAAAATTTCCTTCTACTTTTAATATCTCTCACTTATTTGGTCAGTCACTGCAATGTGCTGGCAAAGGGGCTAAAAGTAGCGTGTCCATCCGAGTGTTGTATTTCCATCATTGCCAATGGAAGTGATCAGAGCTGGAGCCAATACCTGTGACGACTGCAGAGTCCTGGGAGAGAATGCCGACTGTAAGCTTTCCCAGTCAGATGTTAGCGGGTTTTTGATGCAGGGGAAAGGGGCTCAAGATAAAAGATACTGTCCTGTCCACCCATGCTCTTAGGCTGAGGGACATTATGTCCTGTCTAAAGCTTGAAAAGTTTCACTACTCAGTTTGTCTCAAAACAAAAAGTTCCTTTCAGGTGTGGGACCTTTGCTGAAATACTCTATAACCTTCAATCATAATAAAGACTCTGTTTCTGTCTTTATGTGAATCTCCGTCAATCATACAATCTGTTTGTGTGTAAATTTCTAAACTCCCCTTCCCTTATTTATTTACTCTTTTTTCGCTTCTTTCTTTTCTAAATTTATACAATGCAAATTCCAGCACCTTCCTGTATTACTCCAAAGATGAAGTACCCTTTCAGATTCGATTGCTTACTGATGAGATGTAAATAAATAAGGAAGTCTACAGCTAAAAGAAAGCTCCTTTGGGTGGGTGGGGGTGGGGGGCATTTTTCTGGTGCAGCTATCAGACTATAAATCTGGCCTGGATATTGTTGTGGGTTTAGTTCAAGCCTGTCCCTTCCAGGTTTTACACCCTGACAAGTGGACAACACAAACCCCGGACCTCCATGAGTGAATCCCCTCAGGCGAAGTGTGGCGTTACAGTCAGACCTCTGGGGCAAAACTATTCTCATTTAACCTTCAATAAACACAAAACTCTTCCCTTAAGCTCTAATTACCACAGAGTTCACTCAAAGGGATGGTAAAAACTGTCAGGCTAATCACTAATTACTTATCTTCTCTCAAACCGTCAAAACAAAACTGTTTCACTCTGCTTGGTTTAGAAACCAGAGGATTAGCGGGAGAAACTGTTTCACCGGGTGGCGTGTTTTGTCGCTGTCCTGAAAGAGGCTTGTCAGGGCTTTTCTCACATTAGAAATGCAGAACAGCTTGGCCCGGACAAAAGGATAATATATACGGAGGCTCTAAAAGGAAAAGGCAAACTCAGCTCCTTGGTGTCTGCCCACATGGACAAGTTTAAATGTACACATGAAACCACCCTCACACAGTCAAGTATGTGAACAACGACGCGCACACACCACTGCACCATTGTGCACTTGAGCGGCTCGGCGCTCTACTCACAGAGACAATGGAGGGACTTGACTTGACACTTCAAAGCATATTGCTGCTGTCAACTCAGCTGTCATTCTCAGCAGACCAGGAGGGCTGTACTGAGTTTTTCGGGAGGTTAAAGGTGGCGGTGGGGGTCAGTGAGTTTGATATGGCAGAGTTAGACGCACACAAGGCCGCCTCTGTGCGCCTGTGGCCCTCTTTTCCTGGTCACAGTGCCGGGCTAAAAAGGCCCAGAGTGGAGAGGCCAGGTCGGGCCGAGACACTGCCCCGCTTCATTGTCGGGGACAGTTACACTCTGGAGATATTGTTCAAAACAGGTCAGCTCAGGGTCACGCTATGGACTGTAAGGGATCTGGAAAAAAAATGCTGGGGGTCAAAAAGGCTAAGTGGGATGAAGAGACTCCCATCAGTTATATACAGTATGTAAACCACACAGGGGTTAATATAATATCTGATGTGCTGCTGCAGGCCAATTTCCTAAGAAAGTTCTTGTTTGAATAATTCTGACATAGTCTCTATATACAGTCAGAGAGACTGAGTGACTCAAGAGAGGGGAAGAGAAGGTGGAAGGTGGGCTATTGCGTGCAGTGTTTCTGTAAGATATTAACAAATTAGTCGGAATGCTGCTTTGTCACTTTATGATCTGCCTGCCCAAGCCTGTGATATTTTTGAGTAAGCTTACCTGAAACTACCCATCTTAAGGGTTGTGGATCAACCTGCGCAACACTGCAAGTCTGGTTTTAAGTCTTAGTGCCTAGACTTACTTAACCACATTCACATTAAAAGATAGCAGGAAAGACAGCCTTTCCTGATGCGATTTTGATGTCTAAGTGATGAGGGACAAACTCTTTAGTCAAAAATGACCTCTGATTTAATTTGCAATGCTGTTGTCTGCCCTGACACGGCTCTAAATTAACCCCAAAGTTGACAACACTTATCACCACAAACAAACCGCACCAGAGTTCATTTGTAACCGGACTGAGACCACCTCTTGAAGAAGGTCTCGGTCTGGTTGTTTTGGTGCATACCTGAGTGTGATTGCTGTGTTCACACCTGCACAAATGAACCGCACTGAGGGGGCAAACGACCGTGAGTGCAATCGACCCAAACTAAACAGGGTGGGTTTGAAAGCACCCAACGTCCAACCTGTCCAGTGGTTGTTGTATATCTTTCCCAGTTGCACTTCACTGTATTGATGTTGTGTTCTCATATCACTTTGGTGAGAACAGTGTCATCATAACAATTAGAAATGATGTCCAAAACTATGAAAACAGATCCAAGTTGTAATAAACCAGAATTATCTTTTAAGATATTCTCGCTGCCACGTTGAGGCCACATTGAGCTTGAACTGCCTCCATCTGCAGTGAAATAAATGAACCAGTGACACTCGCTCTGTGTCTGCCGTGAAGAGAACAGCGTGCTCCGATACAGCATGGGCCCCCCTGCAGTACAGCACCACACAGAGAACAGTAGATGTCTCTGATAGAAAAGAGAAAATCCCTACACAATTTCCACATTGTTTGCTTTCTTTCATAAAGTTCCAGGAGGAGTCAGATGTCAGTGGCCCCGTCCTTTATCCCCATTGGGAACGGTAAATTAGCGTCCGCAGGAAAGCTGCGGAGGTATTCTATTGTGGCGGCCCTCCTCAGTGTTCTGCCGTCAGCGAGCGGTGGTCAGTGTGGATTTATGACCATCGGCTACACGTCTCCCTCTCACAGCCCAGAGAATAGCGAAGGCACGGGGGAGCCACGGCTGAGAGGCACGGCACACGAGATCGGCACCCCAGCTTCTATTGTTGGGGCCTCACGCCTTTGAACAGGGAATCAAACGGTACCAGCTTTTCATCAAAAGCCCTGCTTTCTATCGCTGATTTAGAGGAAAGAAAAGCTTTCTGCGTTATTTATTATGGGGTGGGAGGAGGTGGGAAAAACAGGCTGACAGCATTGCTTTCACAATGTGTTGATGGGGGAGGAGCATCATAACACCTCACTATGGCAGCAGGCTTTGAATTCTCTGTGTCTTTGTCTACGGGTGGATGTCCAGCCATGTTCAGGACAATCAGGCCCTGAAGGACATGGGCGGGAACGCAACGGCCAGAAGGGAGGAGGCTGTGAACGGTCCATATGTGGCCAGCAGAGCTCATTTCTCACCTCTGACAGGGGAGATAGGAGGCAGGACAGGCCAGCGATGAGACTCCAGCCGAGTCACTGATGCAGAAGGGGTCAGCTTTGGTCCTGACCCTGAACGACAAGTGGCGCTCCGTGGACTTGGGCAGGAGGACCAAGTAGCAGAAGGGAACGCCAGGGTAATGAGGCCACGATCTGGGTCCGAGGATGGGTGGAGACCAGGATCTGCAGACTCATCTTGTAGGAGATTCTCTGTTGTTTTTGTGCTCTGAGGTTTATCTGTCTGAGGGAGGATGCCTGATGTTGGGCGAGGTGAGGGGTTCGGTTTGACCAAACAGGGGTTCACAGAGTCGAGGGTTGGTCGTAGCATTCACGAATGATTGGCGAAGGTTGGGTCCTACTGAAGGGGAGGAAGCCAAAGGTGAACGCATCACTGGACGAGGCTGGAATGGCGAGAGACAAACGTTGCCGTCTGGGTCTGAGTCCCCGATATCTGCTGCAAAACCACAGAGGAAAATTAAAAGGTAGCTTTAGGCAACACAGCATTCTCCACATGAAGTACCTTTTATAAGAGGATCATTTTTAACTGCCAAACCCACAATTCCTGTATAAGCCCTGGATACTGTTTCACATTGTTTGCATCATGCAAGCTGCAATTTGCAATGTGTCGCTAATCAAAACAAACACCACACTCCTGTTTGTGCATTAGAAAGTTTGTGCATGTGTGTATATTTTGAGCCTGTGTGTATATGACAACTGAGTGGAAAAAAATGAATTTCCCCTCAGGGATTAATAACATATATCTTCTCCTTCTTCTTCTTCTTCTAAATAAATGAATAAAATTGTCTGCTCAGCAATTGTTTGCGTGGGTACAGAAAATACTACAGAGATGGCGGAAATTGAGATCAGACATTTTTTGTGGTGGAACCGTAACTGAAAGTAACATGAGTATAAAGGCCAATTTATAGTTTCTGCATCTGTGCAGCCATGTGACATAAAAATAACTACCCATCTATGTCCACAAGGTCGGCACAGACCCCTACGTGGACATCTGGGTGCAGACTGTTCTCATAGCAAGCATGCGGACTGTGTATGCTCAGATCTCTTATTCCACACTCGAGTCCAGTCCAAAACATTGCGTTCAAGCTAACTGCAGCTGCCACACCGCAGCGAAGTTTCATAATTTTCCGATGCGATACTTCTAGATGTGCATGTAAACAGGCTGATGGAAACATGGCTACTGTCTGCATTATTATCTTCAAAAGCCTCTGTTTCCACCCGTCCACACTGAAACACAACCCTGGAGTTTTCAAACTAAAATGCGGTCAGCAGCGTTTCACAGGTCTCTGTTTTTAGGGGTTCCATAACGCAAGAGTTGCGTAGACGCTAGGCATGAATGTAGCTATAGTTATGCGTTTTAAAACAAAAATGTATTGGTGTGGATGTTGCCTAACATTCAAAATCCGAAAAAGTTAAGTGTCTAAATCATCTCAACTGAAAACACTCTTATCTTTCAAAGTTAGAAGCTACAGGATATTTCCCATTAAAGAGTTTTTGTGTTTCCTGAACATACGACGAGGCTGACGAGTTTTACCATCAGACAGGAAACTGCTCCTGCCACTAGCGAGGTCAGTGCTGCGGCTGAACAGGCTGGACGGTGGACGACTTAAATCTGAAAGAGACCCGTGTGAGTCTGTGGAGGCTGGCGGCGGTGAGCATTCTGGTCCAGCAGGCTCAAGATGCAGCATCCAATCTGACTCTGTGATGGACACCGCAGCAGGTTGTGGTGCTCGCTCCTGCACCGTAACTTCATCTTCTTCCTCTGGAGCAGGATGAAGACGGGAGGGAGAAGCTGGCGCAGTGTTCAGCTCGCTTTGTTGTCTCTCAAAGTCGGGGTGGAGGGTTTGGTGGGGAGGTGTTGGATTAATGGTGGATGGTGGTGGAGCAGCAGGGAGTGGAAGGCAGGGAACGACAACAGCAGAGCGCCTTCCTGTGATCCGCACACGATTTGCTCTTCTGTTTGGACTGGGATGGAAGTCACCTTCAAGACAGACAAAAACACATCCTTAAAGACATACAGGATTTCATTTAGAGTGCTAATATTAGTTTGGCTGACATAGTCCAAGAACTTATTTTAGTGTTAGACCCAGAGCCTTATAAAAGCCATTTTTCTGCACTCAACAAAGACTGTTTTTAACGGCCAACGTGATGCAGGTCATTTTTAAAACTGCCAAAGTCTGCTTGTGACATTCTCGTTCCCGCTTTGCTTCAGCCCTGCAGCAAACGTTTGTTTCCCTGCTGGGTGGGTCGGCCTGCTCACAAAGGCAGCGAGAAATCGCCCCGCTGGAGCAGCTGCCTGTTTCCAAACTCAATATTCACAATAGTAATCAGACCTGAGGGCAGGAGAGCTGGTCTGCTGAATATCATGTCAGTTACAGGTGTCTGAAAAACACATTTTTGTGGGCAGTTGGACTGGGTTGTTTCTATTTGATTGGGTCGGTCAGATGTTTTGGGAAGGTTGTGGTCATAGTGCAACATGGATTTCTCAATTCCTCAGAGCTTCAGGAGGCTGATTTAAATATCCTAAAGATATTCACAAAGATATAAAACAGACTGAAGAAGCTAATTTTTGCATTTGAGAGGCTGGAACGAGCGTTTTTTTTTTTTAATGAAAAATGATTAAACTGGATTAATCACCTCAGCACAAGAGAGCAAAGCACAACCCATTTCTAAAGCACTTGTCGCAGTGTTTTACACATCCTTCTCTCTTATTATAACACTCATTATCTCCCCTTCTCCAACTCTTCTTTCTTCCTCTGAACATTTCCTTTC
This sequence comes from Epinephelus cyanopodus, assembly GCA_026686955.1. Taxonomy (NCBI): domain Eukaryota; kingdom Metazoa; phylum Chordata; class Actinopteri; order Perciformes; family Serranidae; genus Epinephelus; species Epinephelus cyanopodus. Next base: position 27,021,094 of record CM048936.1, on the reverse strand, counting down.
ACCCCTCTGAGACTGTCTTTCACAAGCATCAACTCCATCCAGTGACGCCCATTTCCCTTTCGCCTCCTAATTCTTCCTCCTTTGCCTTTGCACACCCCTTCCTTTCTCTCTCCTCCCTTTTTTTTTTTGTTGACCACTGAGCGGGTGTGTGTTGGGTGTGTGTAGAGTGTGAGTGTGTGATGGGGGTGGTGGTGGAGGGTGTCACACAATCTGCTCTTGTTTTCTGGGGGTCTGCCTCCTAGAGGAGTCAGCACAGGGGGATAAAGAGAACGCACTGGAGAGCACATTTCTGCACTGCCTCCTTTTACAATGCCCTGCCATTCCCATCTGTTACACACACACACACACACACACACACACACACATACGTGAACTAGTGTGCATGTGTATGTGTGTGTGCTGATGTGCATATGAATGACATGTGTCAGAGTGCAAAGCCACGGCGTAGGGCGCAGCACGTTTCTTCAGGGAGCAGGGTTAAGGACGATTGTGAGGGAGCCGACCACCATATGGCAGAATAATTAGTATTAGACCCCAGTGCAGAGAAATGCCCCCCTCCTCTGCTACACACACACACACACACACACACACCAGCATGGTGAAAGCAGTGCCCTGCTGTGGAGCTGAGGTGTGTGCTGGGAAAAATGCCTTCACATCAGAGGCCGGGTTCTGAAAGGAGCTGCAGGTCTCCCGGCCCCGGGCCTTTCAGTCCTACCAGGGGACCACCAGGAGGGCGGCGCTGTGGGCACTTCCTCGCCAGAGAGGAGATTTGCACTTAACCAAACACAACCACAGAGAGAGATTAAGAGCTAACGACGAGCTTGGTGGCCTTTACCTCCACTGCTCCAGGAGAGGAAGAAAAGGCAAGAAAAATTGTTAATGAGCAGAGGCAGCGGAGTCAAAGGAGCCAGTGCCCTCCTCCTGTTGTGGCTGTGATGGTGTGAAAGCACCTGGTGTTCTGTTGATAAGCCTCACCCTCCAGAGTCTGTGTCTTCGGGGCAGCGAGAGTGTGTGTTGTTGGCGTCTTCCCCTGAGACAGAGGCTGTGGTCTGGACTTGGAGTTCAGGAAACAAGGAGGTCTGAGGTCCTCAGGACGAGCTTTCATGTGAGACAAGAACCGTGGACACAATAAGGGACGATGGTTTGGACGGTCGTGTGGCTGGAAGAGAAGTGAAAGAGAAAAACTCTCAGTATAGTGCAAAATTAAAGTTAAAGAGATCAAATGTTTTCAGTGTTTCCTGATCAAATGTCTTTCATCCCTTTAAGTAACAAAACAAATTAAGTAAAATGTATTGAACAAATAAAAACTAAGTGATAATAATAATATTAATAAACAAAAGAAAAAAATTAACAAATTAAAAAATACACGAAATAAATCTAAAAAAGATAAATTAAATAAAAAAACAATGTCAATACATTACTTTAAAACAAATAATTAATAATAACAATAATTTGATACAATATATTAAATTAAAATAATCTATTATTATATAAACACACAAAAATAAAATAAAATTAAATTAAAAAGAAAATAAGAAAAGTACAAAACTTTAAATCCATTCTGAAATAATATTTTACCCTAACTTAACCTGGCTGATCAAAAATAAATGTTAAAAAAAAATGCATAAGTAGCTATTTTCAAAATATTGATAAATATGAAAAACAAAATTTGAATTTGAAAAATAAATAAATAAGTAAGTAAATCATTAAGGAATAGAAAAGAAAATTTAATTAAAAAAAATACAGTCATTAAATTTGTTTTTTTTTTTAATTAGGCAAAAAGGAAGAAAAAACAAATAATAATAATTGTTATTATTTCACACATAAAAAAATACTAATTAAAACCTAAACATTAAAATATGATAAATTAGTAAAAAATAAAAAATAAAATTGCATAACTTTAAAGAAAACTTTAACCAAAATAACAACAAATATTGTGCAAAACATCAAGCTATTTATTATTAGTGCGATTAGTATTAAAAATAAATTAATAATTTTGCATTTGTTCGTGTGATCCTTCCATTTACCTTTAACACTGTTGTGATTGACATTTATTGCTGATCCAAGATAACATGTCTTTCATGTCACTCAGTATACAAAATAAAAGTCACTGTGAGAAACATCTGTGTCCTCTGCTACTACAAAATAAAAGCCTGAATGAGAAACCCTGCTGAGCTGCTAGTGGAGGAGAATTCAAATGATGCATGACAGCACCACTGCCCCCTTGTGTTGTTAAATGAGATCACCAGTAACTCCACTGCTCTCCTCTTATATCCACAGCCTCCCTCCTCTTTAAAAGAAAGGAGGCAGAAAATTATCTCAAGGGTGATAAAACTCTTCGGAGCACACGGTCGGGACGTGGGAGATAAAAGCAAGCAGGACGGTCAATATTGGAAATGCGGAGGGACGGACAGCTGCCGGCAGCACGCCAACCAGTGAGAAGCAGCCCAGCGTACAGCCTCGGTGCCAGTGACTCATTCAGACCCTCTCTGGCCTTTAGAGAGCAAACAGTTGTAATAAATGTCCCGCAGACGCTGGGCTTTATTTGCCTTGGATTTAAGCTTCATCTAAAACAAAGTTCAGCTCCTCACCCTTTTAACGCACAATAAAGACAAAGAGAAAATGCACAGATACAACATCTGTCTGGGTACAATGATGAACCAGGAGACCTTCAGACAGACACAGAAAGGGAGGGAGGAAGGTGGGGTCACTGTCTGTGACTCACACAGGGAGGATCAGCTTTTAAATCCCTGCACCATCTCCACTGATTCCCCTCTAAGATCTGGAGGCTTTAAAGATTTGCATTCTTGTGATGTAAAGAGGGAGAAGTGAGGTAGAAACAGTAGAAAAAGAGCCGCTGATGGGGGCCCTTACTCCTCCTCGCTCCTCTTCCTCCCCTACGGCCTCCTCATTACCTGTCACGGGCTGAGGAGGCCTTTGTGAGGTGAGACTCGGCTGGTGTCATCACACTCGTGACCTTCTGCAGAGCAGGTCCGGGCACGAATGTTTCACGTAGGCTTGTGTCATTACGGCCCACGCAAAAGCTCTTTTAATGCGTCCACACACGCAAACACAATCGTACAGTGCAGGACAAAGCAGCGTGTCCTGTTTCTTATCACAAACGGCGGTCACACTGATGAGCGTGTGAGATCCGCCCTGAAAGAGCAGCTCACACCTGATGTTTTCAGTTACTCAAAAGATGGCTTTATCACTTGCTTTTCTTTAGAAACCCAAAGACAACATTGGAGATTGCATCCCCACACAATGACTGTATGTCTTACCCTTCATTTCATTCATTTAATAATGTATGATTTGTTTTTATTTACAAAAGAGTGAGGAAAAGTTATAGAAAATTGTGTTTAATGCTCACAAAGAGTTTGGTCTGATAAGTAAAAGTGGATCATAGTTTATTATCAGTTTGATTATTTTACGTGTCATTTTACGTACATCTGCCTCATCGTGAAATATAGCGACAAAAAAATCTTGTTGAAGGATAATTCTGGTTTATTACAACTTATGAAAGTATATAAGATTGCAATTTTAATGAGAAAAGGTTTAGGAAAGAAATAATTTAATGCACCTTTTGGTTCACGTTATTTGGTCACACTGGGGTTTCAGAGCATTTTTGAATTTGGTAGGACTGACTTGTATCCTCTCCCCTGCCGCTCTGCTTTCACATTACTTATGTTGTTCTGTACTCAAGCACACCTGGTCATCATCTATTGGTGGCCTAGCGGTAGAGCAGGCGCCCCATGTACAAGGCTGTTGCCGCAGTGGCCCGGGCTCGACTCCGGCCTGTGGCCCTTTGCTGCATGTCTCTCTCTCTCTCTCTCCCCTCCAGACTTCCCTATCCTATCAATTAAAGGCAAAAAAGGCCCTAAAAATATATATGTATCTAAAAAACTCATTAAACAGTGTTCCACGTCCCTGTTTTGGTCCAGCTGATGTTCACACCTGATGCGTACCGTACTGCAGTACTCACAAACCGTACTTGAGAACCCTTTTCAAATGAACTCAGGCACAGTTCGGTGTACCGTGACTGAGTACGTTACACACAGTATTCACACAAATCAAAGTGTACTTGGATCTGGGCCCTAGTCACTAATGTGTGCGCTTCCTTATTTTCTCAAGTTGCTAGAATCTGGGAACATCACCAAAAAGAAGCAATAAACAAAGCCAGAGGTTTGCAAACTTATTTTAAAGACAGAGACAACTTCCAGGTTCAACTTGAACTTTTCATACGTAGTTTTCTGGCATTTTGGGTGAACTGTTAATCTAACTAAACTGTTGGTTTGTTTACAGTCTGTATGATTGTCATATTTTGTAAATTTAAAATCGATCCAAGGCAAAAAGTTGAATCAAATGTTGAGAGTTGTACATGTAAACTGTATGTCGACCCTTCAGCTCCAATCTGATATTTACAGAATCTTAAAATAACCATTGACTGACAAAATTGCTGCTCTACTCACAACTGGAACATGTCACAGAGGAAAGCATTCCATCACACACAGTAGGTAATAGTGTGGTTTCTGTCCACACCCATAACACTCGTGTGGGCTCCTTCGGGGCCCTGCAGGCCCCCAGGAAACAGGCTGACCTCCTGGCGTCAGGCAACCCACACGCTGTCCTCACACAGCCAGAACTGGCTAATGTCATTACGGGCCTGTTTGTGGTCAACAGCTCCCTGATTGAGATGTACAAGAAGCGCTGCTCGATGAATGTAGGAAGTCTATTAGTTAGTCAGAGTCCCAGATGGCCTACAGAGGACAGACTTGCGTGTGCTCCTTAACCCCCCCTCACCTCTAAACACACACACACACACAAGCATACATAACACACATGCACGCACACACACACACTTAATTACACTGCCTCCGAGTGAACCCTCTGACAGGCGGACGACTACGAGCAAAGACAGAAGTGTGTCTATGTCCCAGTGTCTGCAGGAACAGAGAATTCTTCACAGAGCTGATGCACAAGAAAGCCAGGCTTAGGCCCTAACAAGGTTAAACCCCTGAAAAAGAGTGACTTTTTAAATCATGGAGATTTGTGTTTCTGCGGGGTGTAATTAGCTTTGCTGCGGGGGAGGAGGGAGGGTGGATGAAGGGTCGGGATGTTGGCGAGGGGGCCGGCGAGAGGCGAAGCGGGGGACGATGACAGTGGGGCGCATTGTGGAGTCCGGCGGATTCAGGGGAGTAAATCTGATTATCAGCTCGTGTCAGAAGCCAGGCTCAGATACAGCTTAGCATTCAGAGCAACTTTCTACTTTCGATGGTTAGACAATGACCCCCCTTTGCAGGCCCACGCAACCCCAGAGGGCCCGGCAACTCTTCCCCTGAAGCCCCCACATCCTGAGACAACACAACACAGCACAGGACAGGACTCCAATACAGCATGACATACAGTGGTGGAAGAAGTATTCAACTTTATACATCAGCATCTGTGCACAGGTGTTGGGTAGTTCTACCATTACTACTACTACTACATGTGTGATATTGCATAAACACATCGTGGCTCCAGAGGGAGCTACGCAAGCAGGGTTCAAGGGGATCAGAAAGGGGTCAGAAATCTACTTGCTCAGAGTAAATTATTCTTGCCCCTACACAAACTGTTTTATTTACTAGCAGTTATCGAACAAAAATAAAGACGAAAGTTAACTGTCATGAAAAACAACCCTGTTTTATACGCCACCTAACTCAACTCCTGATTCCAGGATAATGGAAACGCTCGCTGTCGCTTCAGCTCAAAAACCTTGTCTTTACCTGCTTTCCTTTTCCCCGCATGTGCCAAGTACCGTGCATGTGCAACTTTTAACAATAATGAGAAGGAGGTTACTAGATGACTCACTCCAGAAAAAAACTGTTGAACCCTGATGAGTGATGTTTGGGTGTAAAGGTTTTCTAAAAATCTGAGGGTGTGGAGTTAGAAAGAAGGTGGTTTAGCAGACCTGTGATTGAAGCTAACAGATTAAGACTACATTAGCTGTGATGACACACACCCTTTGGCATTGTGGGTAATGTAGGCACCAGGGTTTGACAAGAATGCATAAAATAAACTAGAGGGATACTCACAGAGTGCAGACAGAGACAGAGGGACAGAGTGTTAACAACAGTGACTAATAATTCTTGTATCTGCTCAAATGATTCAGATCTGCTCCAAAATTTAATAGGTTTTCCCAGGCTGCAACTTCCAGAGCTGAAAAGTGAAGCCAACATGGAAGAGCAAAAAACCAAAATGCCACGTTCAAGGCTTTAAAATGGGATCCAATGGGTGACAGCGCAGTGTCTATGTCCTTTATTTTATACAATCTCTCATTCTTCCTTGGCCCGTGCTTCACTTTTCCAAGTTTCATAAAAATTGAGCAAGTAGTTTTCCCGTGAGCCGACAAACAGACAAATAAACTTAACTGAAAACATAACCTCCTTTGCGACGGGTTCTCTTGCATCAACTTTGATCCTTTTCTTTTTAAAACTGTCCATCGTGCGTGCAACAATACTATGTGCCGGACACATCCGTGGTTTCTTGCAGTAACTTACGTAAATGGCTGCCGTAGATAATTAACAGCTGAGTATGTGCAATGCTAAATCAGAGGAGTGCTCTTACAGATGATCATGATCGACCTGTGTTTAAAAGTCCGATTAATGTCTGCTGTGTATCGTCAAGCCATTTTCAGACCAGTAAAAAGTGTGGAGAGTGATGAGGCTTCACTCGGTATTTAAAAAAACAACTGAAACCATAAAACCTTGGCTGAACTCCTTGTGCAAAAAACCCCACATATATTAAGTTTTAAATTGGAGCTGTGCAGCCCTGTTGCCTTGTTTGGGCACCTGTGCATTCTGACCTGGACTGTCCCATTGCAGCTCGTGTCCCGGGTGACAGTACAGGAGCTGTGACGCCTATATAAAGCAGGCTGCTGGGTCAACAGCCTCTTGTCGGCTGTCGGCCTGTTTAGACAGGGACACGCTTGTTGTAAAAGTTGCATTCGCTGTATGACAGGAGCAGTTTCACCATCACAATGCCCTGGTGATTTATTAGATATAGCGGCAGCAGTGGAGACGTGGAGAATGGCGGAGGGTGATGCCAGGCCTGATGAAGTGGCTGAATGCAGAAGTGCTGAAGGCAGTCGAGGATGTAAATGAGGCTGTAAGGACCAGCAAGCGTCTTTGTCTGCCGACTTTACTTGTTTGTTTAACCAGAGGCCAAGACAGGAAGCCAGCCCACACAACTCTGCTGTCCCCATGGCAACCCCACTGTTAATTGTGGCACATCCACTCCCAGACTCTTTTCAGCCAAGGGGAGAGGTGGGGACTTTTGAGTGTCGGAGGAGAGACAGACGAAGAGTGTGTGAGTGTGTGTGTGTGTGTGTTTCTTTTTACTTGCTAGACGAAAGGGAAGAATATTTGGTTAGATTTTGGAATCTTTGCTGAATTAGAACTTTAAAAATGTTCCATCACTGAATATAAATTTAATCATGGATTAACTGTGTGTCACCAAAGATAAAAGCCGAACCTTTCAAATGTGAAGATTTGCTGCTCTTTCTGTTTTATTATTGTATATTGAATATCGTTGGCTCATATAGACAAATCAAGCACTTCACCGTGGCACCCTGGGCTTTTAAAAATTGCAATTTTAATAGCGATTTTTGACTTTTAGATGAGTAGAAGGGCCCACACACACCACTTGTTTTGTCTCCTTTGTGGTGCTGAGAACAATTCCCACTTCCAGTTCCAAAAAGACAAGTCAGTTCCTGGATGCACTTATCACCTCTGCACTGACTGCCATCTTATCAGCCGTTAGCGATGACTGGGTGGTCAGTCTCAGATATAGCCGAAACTGTGCACGCACCACACAATGGTTCGTCAAATCCCGATGCTTTGTCACTTCCCCTTCTTAGCTACATTGCAGACCATCTCATTGACTGTTTCTAAAAAGCAACTAGTGACGAATTCAGTGACTTATTCAAACCATCAGGAAAATGAGTTGTCGTTCATTCCCATGCATGCTGCTCAGAGTTATCACAATGACCTGCTCCTCTGCAGTCGGCGCAGGGTCTCTCGTCTCCTCTTGCACCGTGCAGAGTGGAGGAGGCAGGAGGAGAGGAGATGCTGCTCGCTGCAGCAGTGGGAGTTAATATACAGCCTACTGTGTACACACATGTACATTCTTGTAAATAGATTGATTCACAAATAGTTTTATACACATAAATAGACACACAGTTTTAAACACAGTTGACTCTAACAGGCCTGAAGGCACAACACAGAATCATATTTTCTCTGATTCTTCTTTTCTGACAAACAGATGTTTTAATATGGTTTTGTCGTCGACTCTTGGGGCATGTGAGGAAAAACATAATTCATATAGTATTAAGGCACTCACACTGTAGTGGCAGAGTCCCCGATCCCACAAGATGGCCTTGCTGACAAATGACACATAAACAGGGCTCTGTAAGAAAAGGAGATAAAGAAAAGAAGCCATTAAAAAATGAATTAAAGAAGACACTGGTACATACTGGAATTTAAAAACAGATTTATCAGGGTCAGATTGAGATTGATCACTCAAAAGAGTTTAGAAATGAGCTGAATTCAGTCTCTCTGCAGGCTGAGAACAATGAGTGAAGCCTGTCACAACAGATAGAAAGCCACACAGTGAGAGGGCTCCCCACAGACATTTAAAACCCCACCAGTGCATTAATAACACCTCCATCTTGCTTATTGAGCTGCTGTGAAACTCTTCCAGTGGTTTGAGCCCCTACAGCAGAAGACTCAATGATGGAGTCTGCTCTCCCACGCAGCCACTCTCCGGCATCTGCTCCGTTTACAAAACGCCTGGTGCTTAACTCTCCCCTTTCTTTTTAACATGTCGCTGCCTCAGGACAGTATGGTGGTTTTATGGCGAGGGTGCATCAGTTTGACCCGTGGAGCAGGGGGCGCTGTGTTAACTCATCAATCACCGGAGACACATCACAAGCCGATGCCCAGCAGTCAGCGGAGCGGCTCATCCATCTCTCTTTGCGGCTCCTGGCAGCTCCCAGAAGCACTGAGTCAGCTCCAGAGCTGGTCCACTCCAGGGAGCAAGAGAGCAGATCCTCCCAGAACTCACCCCTCATTCATGGGCTGTAACCCCAGACCAGAGTGGGTTGACAGGGGCCAAGAGGGGCTCCCAGGGTGGGAGGACAATGGAGCTTGATGTGTGTATACATGTGTGTGTTTCCCTTTCCTTTGGAGTGCGCTGGTGTGGAGCTCTCTGCCAGCTTGTGCCAGACACTCAAACCCATTCAGTGCCACCATGAGAGGCTAGAGGGCAGCGTCAGGTCTGGCCGTCTCACCGCCTTTGTCTAGTGGCTTCATTTAGACCGTACCTGTTGTATTTAACAAAGCCCATCACATATGATTATGCACATTATGCGAGAAATACCTCGCAAGCTCTCCATGCTTAATAGAAGCCTTAATTGCAGCCGAATAATGAACAACGACCAATTTCCCAGTGAATCATGGGTGCTTGCCGCCCAATGACCTTGTTGTTACTAATTATATGCTGAATGTGAAATCAAGTACATTTTGAGACAGTAAAGGATGAAGTGGCTGGGGGTTGGCCCCGGACGACAATGTGGAGAAATTATGTGAACTGAAACAGAAAAGAAGGCAGAGGAAAGAGGCCAAAATTCAAATGAATATAGAAATAAACAAGAGAATATTGTGTAAATTTTACATTGGCAAAAAATGCTCAACAAATGCTTTTAAAAATATATTTAATTATCTATTGTTTTTGAAGTATTTCTGTGTTGTACTAAAGATGTCACAAGACCAAATACTTTGGTATCCAGTTGACACCAAAACGAAACAGAAGCAACGTGTGTTTCCACCATGCGACAAACACCAGCAGTGTAACAAAGCTCTGAGTGCTATTCTGCGCTGGGTGCTGCACATTTAGCGTTTTGTGCTCTGGTTGCCATGAGTTGAAAAATGTTCAAGTTTGGGGAACACACTGTGTTCATCACTTTCACTTTTTACCCAGGACAGCACGGATACCCTGTCACAAAGACCAACCATCAAATCTTGCATGTGCAAGTGCTGAACAACAACCACTAAGGGCCTTCGAGCCCAAACATCAGGGATTAATAATAAAATCTTTTTTTTTTGGATAAACAAAAGGAGTGTATGTCAAAGCGAATGGGGTTTATTGGGTATTGAGAACCGTGGAATTTCAATGGTATTGGTATCAACTACAAAATATCAGTTATCATGACGTGCCTAAGTACTGTTAGGAACTGCAACTCTGCTCCTGCAACTTTTATTTTAAAATTATACCAGTGACAGCTCACTGAACCTCTTTCTTCACAGCTGTATTATTTTAAAAACAATATTGGAAATTTAAACATCTACAACTGGGCAAACTTCATCTGCCGGTAAAGATCTTGTTCCCAGTACAGACCAAAGATTTGCGACGAGATGAGTTGAAACAGGCAGCTACTCGCAATGTGTGTATCATCGCTATGCAACAACTCTCTGTACGTCTGTTCTGATTTGCAGCTTTTCAGGTTTATTTTGTGGCTGAATATAATTTGTAGCTACTTAAAATATGAATGAGGGTAGTGATAGTGCAATACTGGCTACAGCTGCATTTGTAGTTGTGACGGAACGGCAAAAAACATAAACAAAACAAGTGTCAGATGGACTGTGTTCATAATAAATACGCCAAAATGATACCACTGAAAAATCTGACATTGAGAGCATAAATCTTTTCTTGGTTAGTAACAGAAAACAGCGGAATAACTTAAACATTAGGCACGTGCACAGATAGACCCGGGTGGTGCTCAAGCACTTGTCCTTTTGCCCTCTGACTAGATAAGGTCCTTCCTTTAAATTATATTTTAGTCTTTTAAATTGGCCGATGGCATCAGTTCTCAATTAAAAGTGTGCTGTTTGTCTGACAACAGCATTTGAGTCAAGCCCCTCCCTCTTCAACTTCCCTTGTGGCAGCCGCATGCACATCGAGCGCTCTGCAGAACAGCATTATGTCTCCCTCATCTGCCATCAAGGACAGCCAGGTAACAATAGTGTTATAGCCACTGATGTAAAATTAAACCACTACTAAAACATCTCAATACAGCAGTCCCATTCAGGCAATAACACACCATTAAGTTTAACAACACAAAACCACACCATCTCCCTCCAACGCTGTGTCCGATTCGCCTTCACCAACTGCCTAGTGTGAGCGAGACAGACGGCGAATTGCTTTCCCAGAACTAAATTTAAAATAATATTTGCATCTCCCACTTTGCATCTCTGATAAGTAATTTAAACACAAATGACACACAGTTTGAGGCTGCGCTGCGTCAAGAGCGCAGGGGAGAAGAGGAGACGCGCAGGGTGCATGCTTCTGTTCTCTGGTGTACTGACATTGTGGAAGTATTCAGAATGTATCTGTAAATGAATACTTTTAAATGAAATAAGTATTTGTAAAACCATGCCACAACCAAAGCTAACAGAAGCTAAGCTGATCAAAGCTAGCCTCCCTCTGGCTTTGATGTCATCGTTTGACCCATCATCACAAATACAACACATAATCCCATATAGGGTTTGTCTAAAGTGATTGCTGCTCCTCTTTTCCTTGTTCAATTAAGATGATGAGATTAGGGAGATTCCTAGCAGATGGGATTTCCACTGTGCATGTGTGGACAACGTGTATCCCCCCCTTTTCCATGCAAACTCCACCTCAAGGTACTTCCTGTCAGATCCACTGAGCGCAGAGCGGCGTGGGCTGGCAGGACTCAAGCAGACAGGAAGTGCTGTGGTGCCGGCCTGAGCCAGCAGGGGGAAATATGGTCAGATATGGTGGGCCTTATCAATAATGAGTAGGTGGAAGGGGCTAGATCAAATTACCAATTTAGAGCTAATCACCAAAGTGGTGACTGGTCTTTGCTTTATCTCCTCTCCACTCTGCCTTCTCCTCTCTCTGGTGATTCCTGCCGCCATCTGTCCCGTCTTTCTCAGGGGAGCCTTTCCTTCTCTCCTGAGCACCACACGGGATGTTTTATTAATTCTGTTTCACCTGATTACACCCTGTCTGTGAGTCAGGGCACATTAATAGGCATTTAATCAACGTTTAATTAAGGGAGCAGGCACTGAACAGAGAGCCACAGATCAGAGCTGCATCCTGGTGAGGTCAGCACCAAGGACACACTAACACACATTAAATAGACGCATGTTGAAATAAAGAAGCTGCTGTTACTGCAGTGGCACCGCACTTAAAACCTGCACATAACACTGTAATGTAAAGGATTTTTAAAGCCTTTAAATGTTGAAATATATTCAACAAATGCCATTAAAATAAAGCTTCAAGGCCTTCTTACAAAGTTGAGTCCAGTCTTAGTTACTCTTCTAACTTTGGCGTTTTTTGTTTTTTTTCCCAACTGGACTCTGTTTTTTCCATGTTTTTGTGGCAAAGTAACTAATAAAGAAAATTATTTTTGAAACTGGTCCATTATTGAGCAAGAGCGCTGCACACAGCAGAGGCGAAACAGGTTGCACTGGATCCACTTGGGGCATTTGAAACCATCAATTTATATCCACTGAAAGTCCTTGTTTTTGCCACTGACAGGCTCAGATTGTTATTCTACGTGTCTGACAACATTATGGAAAGGATCCCTACAGAGATAGACCTTTTCATTAAAGAGCAGGATCCTTTTTAACCAGAAAAAGCAATGAAATCGTTATCACCACACACACACCAAACTGCAACTAAATATACAGTAATTATAGTGTGTATAGAGGCAGCATTTTTTCCACATCTAACTGGGTGATGACCAAGATGATTTTTGTGAGTTTTACTTTGTCGACTCTGAATGAAGTGTGTTTTTTGCGATGATAAAATGATATTTAAATGGAGTCTGGTGGGTCTGACGATAGCAATTTCAGATCTTACTCTTTAGCAACAAGCTCTATCTCTGTAGGGATCCTTTCCATAATATCGTCAGACACTTAAAATAACCTGAGCCTGTCAGAGGCCATAGCTCATAAGTCGACAGTGGTTACATTGCGGCCTGTTTCGTGGCTGCCGGCTGCAGCGCTCTCACTCAATACTTCTCCAGTTTCAAAAACTGGTTTCTCTTTTAGTCACTTAGACACAAAAACACTGAAAAATAGGATCTAGTTAGATGCAGCTGTGTTACACATTATGCCTCTTGCGCTTTCGGTTTTAAGGCGGTGTAATGATGGATCTTCATTTCAACAGTCTTGCAAAATCTCTGTTTAGAACGGGCTCCAGATCACTACACAAAAATCAGCTGCCGGATTTGTCGATAAACCAATGAACTTAGAGACAAAAGAGCTACAAAGATCCAAAAGCCCGGACAAAAACTTTAAAAGCACACCACAGGAACTCGACAATGCAGCGCAACACAACTGACGAGGAGATCCAGTTCAGAAAACAATCAAGCAAACGTCCGAGCTATCAATGGCAAACAAAAGGCGTGCGTGACCACCTCAGCATGGCTTTGGCCAGGTTAGAGGCAAAGACAGAATAGGAGAGCACGCAGATTGAGAGAGAGAAAGCCCGGGGTCAACTATAATGAACCGTGAATGTGAGCATCCGACCAATCCTGTTTAATGGGGTTCATCCCTGGAAAGGTTTCTGTCCTGCCTCGCACCGGTGTTTGTGTGTGTTCACGTTGGGGTTCGGGTCAGGGGGTTGCAAGGACTCTGTGACCCTGAAATGAGCTCCGGAGTCAGTGGGGAAACCCTGCTGGCAGGACAGAGCTCCTTTTATGCTTTAATCTGCAAGCAAGGGGGATCAATATGGCAACTATTGGTGCCGGGATTGTGCGCAGGAGTAAGCGGTCCAGCCATTTTAGATGTCACACAGGGGGTTGGCGCACCCTGACAAAAAAGCACCACCAGTCACAATGACCTGTGGGACAGTGGCACACCAGCAGCTAACCTACTTAACATTCATTAGTGTCAGAGAGGTGGACAGATGCTCCGGGTCTTACGGATCTTCTCTCTCATGTTCTCTACATGGGGCTCATTCAGCAGCGTTTGACGTGTCTTTCATTTGGGATATTGGAGTTGTGGGCGGTGGCGGCAGCAGGCCGCTCAGCTGTGGATTTAGGAAGAGCTGGGTGGGCATGGATGGACTCACCCTGTGAGCGTGGTGTGCTGAGCGGGAGCCGTCAGGCAGCCAGGTGCTCCTGCTGACGGGATGCCTGGGCCGAGCCAAAGCCTCCGGGGATGCTTGAAATCTTGATTTCTGGAAGGTTTGTTTTCCCAGTGTGGCTCTGGAGCTCCTCTTCTCTCGACAGCAGACATGTCCAACGAGCCCTAATCTTTAAATTTACTCGTCTTGGTAAAAATGTGAACATTTCACCACTGAAGTCCTTAAGTAACAAGAAAACGCTGTCATTTCACCAAAGAAGTTCAATAATATACCTTCACGCTTTGTAGCGGACTGATTTAAGAATAGAGCAATGCCTCTCTGTGGGAGGTTAAAAAATGCTCTCTATTTAAATAGCTTATGGCTGTTAATAATTACCATCCTGCTAAACTGGTGCAACTCTCTCATGCATGTCGTTTCCTTGGCGAGTAACAAAGAGACAGAGCTTTGTCCCTTTTGAGTTTGCTACGAATTTGCAGGGAAATAATAAACTTAAACCCAGTGTCCCCTCCACATGCAACACAAAAACGAGGGCTACAATAAACCAAAGCTTTCAATTAAGAAGTGAACAGCACTGTAGCCCCACACAGTGACAGAGGCCAGAACAGAAATCAGGAGCAGCTGGACAGAGAGAAGGCTTTTCAGCCCGACTCCAGACACAACATGGATCAGGTTCTGGGCTGCTACACAGCAGCATAAATCTCCTGGCCTTAATTACATTACAGGGCATATAGTGGCAAGCTCTGTGGAAACAATGGACCCTATCAATTCCACAAATCAGAGCTCGGCAGAGTGTGTGTGCTTGTGTGTGTGTGTGTGTGTGTGCATGTTCTGAACAGCCCTCTATCTGTGTCTCCAATCAAAGCTTATTATCGTGAGTGTAACTTGAGTTGGAGGTTCTTCATCTGAAGATTTGTGTCGCTGGAATGACCAAGTAAATACGCTCTGGGTGTAATATTAACAAGGGTTGTGGACAAGTGGGGAGTAGTCAATGTGTTCCATGGTGACCAGACCAAACACTTATAGTGGAGACACAAGCAGCTACCTCCTCACAACCCACGTCCCACTTCAGCTACAAGAAGAAATCTTTTAAGCTTATTTTAGTTTTGAAAGTCATCTGTGTTCTGCTGAAGCTGCAGGAAGAAGAATCTGCTTTGTTTAATTTCTGTAAAACTGACGAATAAATAAAAAGAAGAAGCATGAAAATACTCGGATCATAAAAGCACAACTTGTGACATGTACTAAAGCCTCCTGGGACCATCTGAGAACAACCTCTCCTTTACATCTCCCTTCCTAAAGCACACTCTCTCCGAGGTCTCCCTCTGTTCGACCCTACGGGGGCTCTGCAGTGCTCTCTGGGTAATCTGGATGCCACAATACCAGTTGCTAAGACACTGCAGGAAAATGCATTGTGTGAGGGGAAGTAAGGTTGGACATCGCACTGGTTTTGTGGCATGGATGTCAATGCCTTTTTTTTTTGTCTTTAATGAAGAGAACTTTTGGGTCGTCGGCACATCCTTGTTTCAAGATATTTTAATACAGATTTTATTGCATTGAAGAATCAACACAATGCAAACTGGTTGAGTTATGAATTGTCTTGTGTTTGTGCTGTTTGATTCCTTACCTTTTAATCCTTTCTTCACCTGATTTTTCACTTGTTACTCATTTTGATTTAATTCTAAGTTGGTTACTTGTTATTTTAATGCATAATTAACATCTCGCTGGAGCTGAACCAGCCACTTAGCTATCACTGGCACATTTACAATGGAGTTGATCCATGTGCATTTTCCCTATAGAGATAAAAATGAAAAAAAAAGCTCTTCAAATCATTATTTAAACATGCTGTAAATACTTTTTTTGGCCACTAGGTGGACAAAGGAAACATGCAGTAAATGTAAAAAGTGCTTGCAAACAGACGCCTATTAATACAGCAGATACAGAGCATTTGTATTTGGTTGTTCAACACGAATATTTGACTATTTGTTCACTTTTTTGCATGAAGACTTTGAGGGTTTGAACAGGGTTCAGCAGAATGTTTAGGGTGACAGTCATGTTAATATAATATAGCAAACAAGCAACAAGGAAGTTAGCCCTCCGAGCTAATGCTAGCTAACTATGCTAATAACGGATCAGAAATGTGCAGACACTAGATATCAGACAAAAGCCAATAGTGTTACCTCGAAGCCTGACCGGGCAAAGTTTCTTCCTTCAGGCAGCTGCTCCGTCTCACTAAGGCTAACTCTGGGTCCGTGTCTGCAGCCGCCTGTACCAAAGAGCAGCATGACAGCAAAGAGTGCTAAAGGAATATCAAGATACACAGTAGCCTCGAGAAATTAGTACTTTAGTCCAATCGGATCAGTATTGGTTAATGTTAGAGTCTTTTTATGAAAGTGCATAAGGCACTTTAAATAATAAAAGGTATTATCCGTATTGATATCGGCGATTCTGGCCCTGCATTTCTTGGTTCCAGATCAAAACCAGATTTTGCGTCATTGCCCACACCTTGTGTCCGTCTGCAATTCGGTGTTAGACAGGTAGCATACAATTAGCTTCTAGAGCTTTTTTGCTGTAACCAGGTGCCAACTGCGTCTGAAAACGACTATGGAAAGGGTGATAGTGAAACAAAGCATTTAAGTTGAGGGCTGGAAAACCAAAACAATAAGCTGAGAGATGCTAAAGCTGCAGAGATGGGATTATACCCTTTGAGCTTGTTGCTAGTAATGTAAAAATATTGATGACAGCTGCTCTGTGTTAAAAAATAATTTATGTACCACTTTATTGTTAATTGAACAACTTATTTAAGTGAGGGACAAGAGCTGAAACAGTTGGCTAACACTGGCACACACACAACAAATGCCCCCAGACAAACCAAGAGTCGTGTAGTTTTAAGATAGAAATGTCATTAATTTTCAATCTTTTCCTTTATTAGACAAAAAAGTCAGAAAAAACACACTCTCTTTCTCACACACACACTAAACACACACAAATAAACACATACATCAGCACACAAAGCTGACAAAGCCTCCCACAAAACACATAAAAATACAATTACAAGGGCTTTCATGCTGTTCTAAGGAAAGCAGCCCTGCCCACTGCGTGCTGCTCTTTGTCGGCTGCAGGACCCAGAATCAAAGAGCGTTGACCTGCGCCGGCTCTGCCCGGCAGGCATGCAGGGAGTCCTGCTCTGACTCCAAGCCCTGGTTGCCATGCCATGCTGGGATCCCCCCCCTCCGCCTCTCGACTCCCTCCTGCTGCCCCCCGGTTTGCTCCGTTATTTCCTCATCTCATCAATCTGTCAGCTAAGCCCTTTGACACGCAGCACAATATGGTCCCAGTATTTCTCAGTTCATTCCCCCTCTTTTCAATATGGTTCCAGCATTTTAAGATTAGTCAGCTCACCCACAAGGTCTGCTCCCCTGGTGCCTTGGGACCAAGGGGGGGGGGGGGTCCACAGCAAACAAAGTTGCTAGAAGCACAGAGACGTCAGCGTACAGGCCTGAACAGCAGCCAGAGATTTATTTTATCAAGTTATTATTAACTTATTTTCAGGCCTCAATTGGAAGTTTAAGCATTACAAACTGGTGTAATTCTCCTAAAGTTGTAAGTAAACAGCAGTGTCATAGGCCAAGCTCACAAGTGTCAGTCCAACCCTATTATACTTAAGATTTACTGAAGCCAAAATAATGTTCGTCACATTTCATTATCTCATCCTGACACGAGTAGGCTGGGTATCATTTAAAAATATGACACCGGTACCAATACCAGTACCCTTAAAGTGATACTGGTACCAACATTCGCGAGGTGTTGCACAGTTGTACTTTCAAATGCCATGGTGGCATCTCAGCGCCCTGAACTGCCAAGTCCATCAAATATGCCAACTTCAACGCAGTACAGACGGGATGTATGGGTTGTAGCTGCTGCTGCAGGAGTGCGAGCTCATCGGAGTGAGTTTTTTTGGGACCGTTTAGTAGCTCGGTGTTTGATGTTAGCTGTGTTAGCTTTTGCTAACTGATCCGAACAGAAACAGCTAACTGAAAGTTTGTTGATTGGATGGGGAGTCGGAAATACCCTGGAAATCCAGAGTTCTTGCGAGAGCACAATTTGAATTTGCTAAGCGAGTCACTCTGGCAACCAGCAATGATGCTCATTACCTTTGCCCTTGTAGCCGAGCTGCACCAATCACATCGGTGTATCTGATATAGGCAGGCCAGAGACGAGCTAAACAGATGACGACAGCGCTGCAACGACGAAGTAATGAGTTAGATTTGGCTTTCTCTCTAAAAGAGGAACAGAAGACGGCGCTCGAATCTTTCCTTTGCAAGAAGGACATTTTTGCTGTTTTGCCGACCGGATACGGCAAGAGTCTAATCTACCAGTTAGCTCCGCTGGTAGCTAAGCTCTGAATACGTCACCCCGTGTAATGCTCTCATTGGTCGTAGTGCGTGCAGTGATATTTTCAAAAGCATGCTTGGTGCCACCCCTCGAGTTGGGCCATTTGCATTACTCATAGCCAGACCCTAAATCTTTCTAGATTTGGGTCTGGATTTCCAGGCTAAGTCAGAAATGGATCGGAGTCAGAACCCGGCACAAAAAGGATTGAATGCAGATATTGCTTGACTGGAGACATTTTAATACTACTAATACTATTTTTCATTACTTGTTTTTCTTTGGTTGATACCTGTCAGGTATTGAGTATCATTACCCAGCTCTACTCATGAATCATCTGATTTTTGTATCCATGTATTAAAGGCCCTGAAAGCTTTTGTTGTAATCACATTCTTACTGTGAGCAACTGGATCCTTAAGTTTTGACAGTTTTGGTTATTTGACATTAGAGATTTCTTTGTTTGTGTGATTAAAGTGAGCAGGGCTGTGTTGGGAAAAGGTGAAGTTGCATATTTGCAATATTGAGTATTTAGCAACATTTGGATCATGATCTGTTGAGGACAGTTGACGAACTGATGGTTTATGTTGCCAGCACTGTTGATCATATCTGATCAAACCAAGCACTAACTTAAGGGGCTGAAAAACGAAGCCAATGCATAAGTGCCACTCAAATGGCCACATGAAGCTGGCACCAAAACCAAGTCAATCCCCACAGACAGCCATGTTGAAAAACAGAAATAAACATGTTTACAGCCTGGTACCAAAAACAGTGGTCTCAACATTTATGACAACTGTACAGAGGTGGAAGACCCGTTTACATTTTATCAAGACTTAAAGTTATGCATATTCAAGTGAGAATATGCATATGAGATGTCACTACAGTTTATGAATCAGACACACCCCTCTCATCCAATCAATCATTCAATTCAGGCTCCAAAAAAAGACCAACGTGAACAAATACCTTCACAAGGCTTCAAAACAGCAGCCCATAAACCAATGGGTGATGTCATGGTAACTAGATCCATTATTTTATACAGTCTATGGATCAAATCACAACTATGCAGTACTGAGGAAGCAAATCAGATATATTTTGTAAATGTTAAACTCTTAATGAATAATATTTGGATGTTTTCTTCTGAAATTTAACCTTGATTGTTGCTTATGTAGTCGTGAATCTTTGGAGTTTAAGAGAAAAAAGATTTGGGCTTTAAGTAGATTTTATACTGGCCGGTTTGAAGACACAACAACTATATATATATATGTATCTCGAGCTATATATCATGAGTATGTCTTAGAAACGTTTGGGACATACAGCTGCAACTTCTGTTGTTTTGACCTTTAAATGTACCATCCTACCGTGATATAAATGATAAATACATATATAAATAATGTTTATTTGTATAGCATTTTTCTGAACAAGGTTACAAAGACAACAAAACAAGACAAAGGAAATAAAATACAAAAGTTACAAATCACAAAAGTACAAATAAATTCCAGAACTTCGGGGCCTTGATGGCAAAAGCCTGGATACCTTTAGTTACCAGCCTTGATCTAGGGTAGGTTTGAGGATCTCAGGTCACGACTTGGAGCACAGGTAGCCAGAAGCTCAGCTATATAACTCAGCGCTAAATCATGTTGAGCTTTAAAAGTTATTAAAAGAATCTTAAAATCAATTCTGAAGTTAACTCGCAACCAGTTGAGGGAGGTGAGAGCTGGAGTTATTGGGGTGACCTACAGTTTGCCCCAGTTAAAACATGAGTTGTGACATTCTGTACTAGTTGAAGCCAAGCTGCTGAAGATTTAGTGAGGCACGTAAACAATGCATTGCAGTGGTCGAAGCGCAAGAATACAACAGCATGTATAAGCTTTTTAAAACTAATTTGTGCTACAGCAGAGATGTATTTTAATTCTCCCTGCATTCCAAATGTTATCACGTGACAAATATTGACCAGATCTGTGTGAGAACTTATTTTCAAGCTTCAAAAGGAAGTTAAAACATGACCGTTTCATTACAAACCAGTGAATTTCTTAAGTTGTTAATTGTAGTTTCATGAGCCATGCTTAATCCATTTTTAGCATGTACATTACATTTGGTTTTCCAGTCTTTCTCATTAACCTGTACCAACGTGTCCTCACATCTGCTTACTACACACCCATCAGTACCTAAATGTAAATGATGCATCCTGACAAAAATCCAAAAACTCCAGTCACAAAGATACTTTAAGTAAAAGTTGGCCACCTGTGAATATGGCTCACAGTTTTATGGAGAGAGCGAGGTGAAAAAGAAGAGTGTGTATCCCTGCCGCTGGACTGGACTCACTCGAGAACAGACCATTCAATTTATTTTCAAGTAAGGATGAAAGGAAGACTCCAAACTATGCATGTCGTCTATTCAGTGGTGACGCTCTTTAAAGAAAGAAAAAAAGACAGCAAAAAGAGTTGGAAAAGGGTGGAGGGGTGGAGCGCTGCATAAATTTTACATACACAAGGCAGCAGACAAAGTGATTGTTGCTTCCCCAAAACTTTTTTTTTCTCCTCCAGAAAACACTTTCCCCGCTGAATAGGCACCTATTAGTGACTCCATTATGGGCACAGGGCTCTTGAATGGCTCCTCACTGTGCGTCTTTATCATAGTCAGGCCGTGAATACAGGCAGACCCCTCCTCCTCAAGCCCCACCAAACTCCTTACAGCTTGTATTGATAGGTGCTGGTGATGATGGGTGAGGCAGGAGGGGGGGAGGTGGGCTGCCACTCTCACCCCCTGTTGTGTGCTCCAGGTGTGGTGGGTTAAGCGTAGCGCTCCGAAGCCTCTATTGTGCCGCGGACTTTTTTTTCCTTTACCACTTGTTCCAATAAAAAAAAAAAAAAATGGATGCAGTGTTTTACATGCATTAGCTGATCTCCATAATGCCATTCCCCCGCCCCCGCTGCACCCCGAAACAAGTCAGGCCTCCGGCGAATCGCTGCACACCGCCTCAGAGCCCTGTATTGTTGCTGGATTATTCAGGAGTTAGCTGAAAGAAAGGAACAGGGAGAGTGGGGTGTCTGTACTTTATCTCCAGGGGAGACAGGGGCTAAAGAAGGAGCTTCTTTAGAGGAGTGAGTTACTGCGGCGAAAACCCGAAAACACCTGCAGAAGACAAGCGCAGGGAGGCCGAGGCAAGGGACCCCTATTGTTTGTCTTTACTTTGCTTGTCTCTTCGACGTACTGTAAACCAGCTCCTCCTGAATGCTCCTGTTTATCACAAGTCCTACCTAATAACCTGTCACAACACTAACACCTCGCTCAGTCTGCACAAACTCCGCTGTATTGACAGACTCATCAGAATGTGGTCGGCTTCAATCAAGACTGAACAAATATCTGTGTGTGTGTGTGTGTGTGTGTGTGTGTGTGTGTGTGAGTGAGTGAAAGCATGATTCATTCAACTTTGAAGTTATGTGTGTACGTGCAGTTGAAGGAGGGAGACACAGAGAGTAAGCGAGACTTTATGATGAATATGGAAGCATTGTTCAGCCATGCTTACCTCCACAGGGAACCATCTGCTCCCTGTCAATGCATCACCTGCTCGTCTGAGCCGTCTCCAGGGCAACAAGGGGTGGGGGGGATTAGGAGAGGTTATGGCTTTGATGGGAGGGGCCGTCGCTGGGGACAGAGAGGAGGTTGACTGGAAGAGGAGGAGGAGGAGGAGGAGGAGGAGGAGGGGGGCGCTGATGGGAGAGAGGTTGCCGGGCGAATGTCGTCCTCTGCTGGTGGAGAGCGTCACAGCCAGAGTCTTCCAACATAACGTCAATGTTTGGTGCTGTTTCCTCCCACTGAGGACACTTGTTGTACATCGCTTTGGTGCTGGAGAAAGAAAATTGTTGGGGTCAAAATAAAAACTTATTCAAAACTTTACAATTAAATTATACTGCAAAACAGTGTCCCCGCCACTGCATTTCTAAAGCAACTATTTCTTTGGCTGAAAGCATGAACACTGTCTATAGACCAGGGGTGTCAAACATACAGGAGCTGGCCCCTCTTTCCTACAATCCTCCTCTGTTGTTTGGAATTATTTCAGAGTATTAGTGTGTGACATTTGTGTCCGCGCTCCATAGCAACACAGCTAACTTGTGCAAACACCTGAGAAAACACCGCAAACTGCAGTACGATGAGTTCATGAAGGCCAAGAGGGAGTTGCTGTCCTCGTGCACTCAGACATCCATAACAGCGACACTGTTCAGCATCTCAGCTGAATCGTCATTTTAAGAGACATTAAGCAAGTCATTATACAAAGTTCAGAAATGATTTTAGCTTGGGCATAAAGTTTGAGATTTCCAACAGCGAGCCTACATTACAAACAGGAGGCGTGGGGTTTGAAAGAGAGGCAGAGGGGGATTTCTTATGAAAGATGCTATCCAGCTGCATGTCTTTGGACTGTGGGAGGAAGCTGGAGTACCCAAAGAAAACCCACGCTGACACAGGGAGAGCATGCAAACTGTGAGGCAGCAATGCTAACCACTGCACTACTGTGCCACCCAATATCAATACTAGTAACTTTTTTTGAATGCAAGTAATATATATTGGTATTGATGAATAATGTTCTACACATGTCTTGCTCAAGGGAACGTCATCAGTCTTCTTTGAAATAACCATCGTTACTGAACTCAAATCAGTCCTTAAGTACATAAACTAATGCATGTTATGTTTAAATTGGCTGTACTCAGTGTTGTTCAGTGGTGTCCCAAACCTTTCCAAGCGCCACCGGCTGACTCAGTCATCAGGCGTAATTCATCTCCTCCGTGTTTGCCTTTTAAGCTGTCCTCAGGTCTGTGTTTACCCAGCCGTCACTGGCAGAACGTACAGTGTGCTGAAGGTGGAGGAACATGGAGACTTAATGAGAACTCTGCGACTGACTGACTGACTGACATTCATGCTGCTTATCGAACAATACCTGACAATACCTGCACGACTGCTCACACCGAACGCAGACGGGCTGTCACTCTGCAGCAGCTAATCACGTCAGAGTTTGATGAGTCATTTCCTCACTGTAGATGTGAAGTGCAGTTTACCTTCATTGTCAGTGCCTCAGTTATGTTCACATATGAATTTTACAACAGGTAGTAGTAGTTATTGTTTGATAGTATCAGTACCTCCCATACTAACTCTTGTTTTGCTTAAAAATTGGAAAATCTTCCCTACATGATAGCACAGAAACAGGTTTAAATAGGTTTTCTCATATAAGAAAAAAAAATCCAATGTTGTGCATCCTAGGAAACAGAAATAAAAGCATGTCAAGAAACGTGTATGTATAATCATAGAAATATTAGCAGATACTTGAAAAATATGCACAGCATGTCATAAATGGAAGGACTTTAGAACTTTGCGCAGAAATGTGCAAAAGTTCACAGCATTGAAGAAATCACCTGTTGATCTATATATATGTAGATCCCAGGGAACTTTTTTTGTATTTGGGAGCTGTTTAAATGTGTAATTTGTGGTAGATTTTGCCCATACCTTAGTGTCTTACACTGAGGAAAAAGAAGGCCCTTCAGGAGGAGCCGTTAGCCACTCGAGCGCTCACCTGGAGCTGCCCTCCACAGACCCTGGGTGACACAGAGAAAGTCTGACTGACAGGTGAAAGTGACCACGGCTGAAGGGAGGAAGCGCCTTTTGTGTTTGCTCAGAGAGCCGGTGAGGGCGCTGAACCAGGTCCCCCTGCCGACGAGATCATCAGCCTGAGGGCGAGGAGGGAGGGTCAGGATCACTCTCTCCTCCCATCCACAATACCATCACAACCTTAACAAGTCATCCCCCTCAGTTAGGGACCTCAACTCTCTCCCCTTTAAAACACTCTCAATCTAATCTCCATCTTTGCCACATGAGTAGGAAACAAGATGGCACCATGATACAGTGTCCACCTGCAGGTAACACTATGCCTCTGTGTTATGTGTTGCACAATCTGTAAAGCTATTGAGCTGTGGAGCCCAGTCACAGCCTTTACAGCATGCAGTTAGTGTTTGCATGAAATCAGAGGCATTGATAAACCCAACTTTTGTCACTTTAGATGTTCAGAAACACACACACTGTGTTTTTTTGGGGAGTATTCAAAGGACAGAGGGATGCCAAATGCTGTAAAGCCCTCTGAGGAGTGATTTGTGATACTGGGCTTTATGAATAAAACTGAATTGAACTGAATTGGTGCTGAAAGGAAGCAGGCAGCGTTCAGTGAGGCTATACAGCAGTGCCAAATGCTAATGTCAGCATGCTAACATGCTCATAGTTGCTGAGACATTTCACTCAAAACCACAAATGTCAAACTCATGTAGGTGCAAAGGGATAAGTGACAGATCAGCTAATAGATTCATCCTCTGTGGAGTGTCAGTGCAACATTTCATAGCAATCCATCCAAAAGTTGTTCGGATGTTTTAGTTTGGACCAAAGTGTGAAACCAAGTGTCTCCATCATATCGTAGCAGCAACAGTTCCCTCTCTTACTGCACCTAACTCAGACTCTGTCTCTGGATGACATGTTGATCCTGGGAGAGTTCCTGTCAGGGCCACGTGTAGCTGGGGACCCGTCCAGGGAAGGGGGTGACTTTCCTGGGTGTAAAATTCAATTATCCAGCGGGTGAGCGTGTCTGTTGTGAGCGCTGGGCGGACGGCTGCCCGTTCCCAGCATGCGACAAGGGGGTTAAGAACCACAGAAAGGCCTCCATTATCCCGAGTGAGAACGGCCCATGTGGCTGGCTGCATGGCCCCCGCTCTCATTCACTCCCCTTTACAACAGCACTGCCGAAAGCCTCAAAGTTTAATTCTCTTTCTCTGCTCCCACTCCTTTTCTTCCTCCCCTCCTCCTCCTCCCACCCCTGTCCCTCTCTTGCTCTCCTACTCTCAGAAAAGAGCCTCCACAATGCTGCTGGAAGGCTGGAGTGGATTCTTCAGCACCCCTGTGGACAGTGCACATGTGGACAACATTCACAGGATGTCTGTCAACTGGTCCATTAATCAACGGCATCTCATGAAAGCACAATTAGAAACCTCACAACTCTATAACAGATTATCATCTCTAAGCACCCCTGCTACTCCTCCTGCGGAGCAATGCTCTGTGCTAAAGTTGGTTTTCCTCGTCCAACTGCACTTTTTCACAGCAATAACTATGAAAAAAGCTGGAGTTGCATAATCTTGACAAAACAAAAATGATTTTTTTTTTAGCGAGAGGACAGCTGCAGCGTGTAAAAGAACTCATTCCTCGCATCGGGCAGTAAAACTGACTCGCATCTGGCGAATCATTAGTGTGAGAATGGATCTTCAGTGTGTGAATAAGACTGAGGCCATATGGAGACGCCCATTGTAGGCGCACACTGCACCACTTCTCGTGATAAATGAGCAATTGTCTCCATCACCATTAAAGACAGTAAATGACGCAGTGGGGAGCTCTCCATCCACTGTACAATATGAAGAGGACACTGAAGAACCTTGGGGAGTTTTGTGTGACATCACGTCCCAAATTACAGACCACTGAAGACAAGCAGACGACACATACAGTGGCCCATTATGAGTCCTCTGCAAGAAAAAAGTGGCGGCTACAGCATGTTTATGTGCATCTCAAGTAGGCTAGACTCAACTTGAGCCGCCTGATATTTCAGCAGTCTGGGGCAGATGGAAGCTGTTAACACAACACTGGCACAGAGACACAGTGCAGCCTTAATCTGGAGTCCTGTTAGTGTCCACCTTGCTAGCCGCTAACTTTTTCAGCCTGTTGTTTAGTGTTGAGCGTGTAGCAAGTGGGGTTTTTAAAGCATGTTTGCAAGTTGGAGCTGTAAAACCAAACAACCAGCTGACGGACATGATGATGTTTTGTAGAATCAATACCAGGCAAACACTACACAAGAATCAAACTGATTATGGGCCTGATTACCCCGTTCCTGACAATCATCAGCAAAGCCCCATTTTTTTAATAGTATTAAAGATCATCTTGCGAACAGCTTGTGCTTCCTGCATGTCATCTGCCAGGTTTGTTTTCTCTAAAGTCTCATTTGATCACACAATATTTCTGGTAAGGAGAGTCAGGACTGTTAGTGTGTGGTGGCCGTTTCAGGCAAATGGTTGCTCACATAACACAATAGGACGAGACCTGTTGAATCTATCTGTTTGGGCTGAGAAAGTTGTGTAATCAGGTGGAGAGATCCACTTCCACTCAGGAGGAAATCCAGGAAGAGGAAGGTTATTTAAGTGTGGGAGTGGCCTATTTGAATCCCTTTTGTTTGAGACCATGCTGCAAGGTGAGTGTGTTTGCTGATCCTGTGAGTTAATCTATCTCCTTTAACTTTAGCTTATATTGGAGTTATGATATGTAGCATGTTAAACAGAGTATGATGAATGTGCTAGGAAAGGTAGTATCGGCACTGTCTCTACCTGGAGCTCGCATGTACGGAGCTTGGGTTTGTTGAAGGTGACAGTGCTGTTTGGGCTGAGAAAGCCATGTGTAAGTAAGGTAAAGGAGGTTGTTGGGTTGGTGCGGGGAGCAGTGAGAGCTGGCATTAGGGGAGTGTCTCTGGGACGCCAGAGATCACTGTCTAGCCTCCTGGAGGTGTCGTGGGACCAACTAGACGAAACACTGGTGAAAGAAGGTTCCCACCTGATGACCCCAAAGACATGTTAGTTATCACTGCTCACTGGTCTGTATAGTTAAGCCTTGCCATAATAGCTTATCATAGGATAGGCTTAGGAGGTTATTCACTGAGTGCTGATCCTTTCTTTAGAGCACAAACTTCTTGTGTTTATTTGAATACATGTTGGTATGCCAGGAAAGGGCTGGCCGATAGGACTAAAAATATTGTAACAATAAAAGACTACACATCAGTCAATATTGCAAATTATCTTAAAAAGTCAAAATCATTATTTCTTGTAAGTTTGAAGGCTAATTTTTGCTCCTTCGTGAAAGTTGAAGACGTTAGGTGGTTGACTGTGGTTTAAAACATTATTTAAACAGCACAACATTTCGCAAATCTGAGGCAGATTCAAAACTATTATAATCAAAATACCTTCAATTGATAAAACCATAAATACACAGAGGAATCTTTATTCTGGTCAGGAGGATGTCAAACTCTTTGTGCAATCAGTTTATAACTTTCTGTAAGTGTTTTAGCGGAAAATGTAAACAAAATAAAAACGCTAAGGAAAAATCTTTGGTCAGTACTTTTTATACAAGTTTGACACCCACAGTCTGTAATTTCTGCCGTTGCTCAATCAAAACAATAACAAAAGATGGACTTTGATGACGCTCGTATCGTGGCATATTATTCATTGCCAATAAAAGTGCGTTACATGTAAGATTGTTGTTTTATTGTACTACTACAGCTCTTTTTTCTTCTTCTGGTTAATGGCAGGTAGAAACAGGTGTTGAAGGTGCATGAGCACCTCAACACAGTAAAAATAAATAAAATGCCAGTGTGACAGAGGCACACACAGTGAAAAATATATGAAAATATCAAACCAACTTTGAAAAGGATTGAGTAAAGCAAAAAAACTAAAGGGTCAAATCCCTGCATGGTTTCTGAATGTCTATTCCCATAATCTGAAACACCATAATGATTATTAAGTTCACCAATTTTTGTTTCTACCATGTAGCAACAGAAACGAGTCTATTTATATAATTCTAACATTATTTTTATGGCATTTTCACAGTGGTTTGCATAGTGGACAGGAAGAGACAGGGGAGTGACGTGTGATCAAGGCCCTTCACTGTAATAAAAACAGGGACGTTGCAGTTACATGGTATGTGAATTAACTATTCAGCTACTGGGGTGAACGTATTTAGATAACAGGTATCTCACAGTAGCATTACACTGAGAGTATAAAAGCAAAGTATTTAACTTCCTATAAGGTTTTTTGTACTGAAAGGCACTTTCAGTTCATCACTTTTAATAAAAGATTCCACCTAATGGCGTAAGCTACAATACCTAAGTTTATTTGGAAAATAAAAGTTTGGGTCACTCAGAAGTTTAATACGCTTTGAAAATGTTTTCTACACTTTTCAACAACTGGATTTTAAATGTGTTGCTCTGTGTGCTGGCCTGGTGGTGCGCTCTCTGCATTACCAACCCTACACTGCCCTCATGTGGCACCTGTGGATCTCCTCAGTATCAGGTGTGTTAGACACATATATGCTCTCTTTACTTCCAGGAGTTTTTATATGGCTTCAATATTAATAGCTGTAAATTCCTAGTTTTAGCATGGCTGTTGTTTTCCAATGCAGTGACGGTGCTCTTTTAAATTTTGTTTGTTTAACACATTATTTGTCATTAAGTCCTGCAAAATCCCCAACCTAACAAGTTTATTAATTTAGGACGGTGCTTTTTGAGTTACTGCAGGCGTATTAAGATACAATCACTAAATAGACAATATGCAACCGTGTCAAGCATGACACTTGTTTTTACACACAGTATTTCAAAAGTTTAGAAGATATGGCCTACATGTTTAAAAAAATAAAAACTTTAAATTTCTTTTAAAATTCTTGAAGAGCCAGAGTCATTGTGTTCTACGTGGTTTAGGATACATTTGCACATTATATAAGCCTTTTACAGTCAACTGTCTGACATTAATTCTAGATTTTATAACCTTATAACCTCCTTTACAAAATAATGTACAATGACTTTCATCTCTGTCCCCAAACCAGCTGAACGAGCAATATTACCTGTGAGACAGGACTGCAGGTTTGTTATACTTCATGAGAGCAGAGGTTCTTCAGGCCAGTCAAAGCATCCAGTGGGCCATGTTTGCCCTTGTTCTGTCAGTCATCCAGGCTTCTCCTACCGAAGGAAATAAAAAGATGCTTCACAATTCTAAACAGAACTTTATTTAAACCTCCACCAGCCTTTGGTGGGCTGATTTTGGATGAACTGAAAGCTGTAGTCTCGCTGTAAAATATTTATCAACACGTGTTCATTTTTCCTCCAAGAATACCTCACATGTTTTCATTAAACATCCATCCATCTTCATCCACTTGTCTGACGCCAGGTTGCGGAGGCAGCAGACTGGGCAAAGTATTCCAGACGTCGCTCTCTCCAGCAACGCTTTCCAGCTCCTCCTGGGGGACCCCAAGGTGTTCCCAGGCCAGATGAGATATGTAATCCCTCCAGCATGTTCTGGGTCTGCCCCGGGGCCTCCTACCAGCTGGACGTGCCCGAAACACCTCTCATTCTGATCAGATGCCCGAACCACCTCAATTGACCTCTTTCTACGCAAAGGATTTGGAGGATCTGGGTTTTCATTAAACAGATAAAAATAAAGAAATGCAAGTAACTCAGATGCAATTTTCATCTCACTATGCCAAGGTATGTTGTATACAGGCAACCCCAGAAAAGAGGGCTGACATGAGAAAAAGACAAGGAACTCATTCAGTCTTTGCAAACACACGCCGCAGTCTGCTTAGTGAGGAAACCCTCTGCAACCACCTTCTTCATAGTGGATTTTTGGCCACACCTTGTGGCACAAACTGGTAAATCCCCAGTCCAGAGGACTAAAGCACTCTGATGTTGTTTCCAGATATTTTTGCAGAAATATGCAAAGCTGCACACCTGTACTGGCCCAGGCAGCTGTCTCTTGAGACTAAATACATAAGAAAACTGGAGCATATTGTTATGAGATGAACTGCAATAACTTTAATTCCCTATCACTTTACATGCAATGCAATGAGGTAATAACTCATGTACATTGGATATGCCACACACCACACTTTGATGTGACATATGGGGTATGTTTGGCCACTCAAGTAGTCTACAAATTACAAAATGTAGTAAAATTGTGTTGATTTTAAGTGTTCTGTTTGATTTTGAGTTAGAATCCCTCAATGATGTTATCCATCGTGACTGAGAGATGGAGAGTATGGATTGTCGAAGGCTGTAACTGTACTCATTCACCTCATTATTGGACTTGGTATCTCACTATTTTGAGATAGTATCTCATTATTTCGACTAAGTATCTCATTATTTTGAGGTATCTCATTATTTTGAGTTATTAGATCTTATTTTTTTCCATCAAGTGACGGAAATGGGCTTCCATACAAATCAGAATCAAAATAAGGTTTGTTACCAAGTAAAATTTAACTTAGGGACTGTTCGTTACTTATAAGGGGGAAGGGGTGGTGCAAAAAGGGGGATGCAAGTCAAATAATTTTTAAAGCACTGGGGAGGGACTAAAGCTGAAAACACACCAGTGCCGCCACTGAGCAGAATATCATGTGCATCAAGTGCTGCCCGCAACACACACAGGATGTGTTGCGCTGCAGCACAAAGACCACACAAAGTTATACCTATTACTAATTACAAACTACTACTAAACTTGATTACTTGTCACCTGAAGAACCAGTCTTCAGAGCTATGACTCGCCAGTGTCTTAATAATGACTGGATTGTGGGTCGTGTAGCTCGGGGTGTTTCTCGACCTCAACAGCGAGTCTCTCCTCATCCATTCTTCATCACACACAAAACACAGCAACAGCAACAGAGTTCTCTTTATGCATTAATAGTGAGACGAGGAATCAAGCTGCCATAGGAGCAGAGAAAACGAGCTGCTCCAGGAGCTGGGGCGTACAAGCAGAGAGTGAGTGGGAGAAAATGCATTTCATTCAGGCGCAGCAATGGTGGAAATAGAACAGTGGTGTAAGGTGCCACAGGGTGGCGCGTACCTGAGCGCAGACACATGTCTAGCTTCTACCAGCGTGGTGTTGTACATTGAAATTTTTTTGGCTTAGGGGAGGGTATATGATTTTGAATGGTCGTATTTTGTATAAATTTTACTCCAGATTTTTAAAGAAAACATGCTTCCAAATCCACCCCATGCATGTTCACACCATTTATCATAGTCAGAAACTGCAAAAACAGAAATTATTGTAAGAAGTTTCAAATTTCCAACAGTCTTCAAACACATCATGTGCCACAAAGGCTTCCATCACAGAAATAAAATAAATAAATCACCAAATCCGAGCTTAAAATATGATATTTTATCAAAATCACTTTATTCTAAGTTTCATTTAAGTTTTTTTTTTAGGCCAAAAATAAGATTTCGTCTTCAACTCTCAAACATCAAAGAGTCAGCTTTTTTTTTTTTAATAAACTAAACTCTAATTTATGGTGGAGGGAGGGTCATATATTTGCACCAGTCACTCAGGGAGGCCACAGGAAAAATATTTGTAGCTTCGAGGAGGGTCCAGTAATGAACAGTCCCTTAAATTGGCCTTGATGCTTTGTGCGCACAATAAGCATATTAGGAGGAAATAAAACTGCCAAATAAGAACATAAATATGGAATAGAAAATTAGCATCAACATAAATATGAAAAATATTTATACCATTAAAAACTTAAATATGTACAAGAGCTATAAGTAAGTTTTGAGCAGGATGTGCACGACTGTATAATAATTACTGTGTAATATGGATAATGGGAGTTAATTTAAAGCACATTTCTGAAGTGGGCTCGAGGGGTCGTCCGTGTCAGTGAGGTCTCTGGATGCGTTGATGTGGTCAGCTGTACATCGGAAGACATTTTTTTGCGGTGTGACGTTTCGGTGCTTCAAAAAGTAGGCCCCAATGTTTCCTGCCCGCAGATTAAACCGATGCATCATTACGGGTAAAGCTTGCAGCAATACATGAAGTAATTACACACCGCATATACCAGCTGCAGCATTACAGTGATGCGCACACTAATGCGCCAATTTAAAGGCACATTCTGCATAAAGAGCGCTACTTTTGCACTTGAAATATATTTTCTCAGAAGGTGATCACCGTCGCTGACTTGTACCTGGTGTCAGGTCATGTTGCACAAACACAAACACACATCCGGACAGCAGGTAAACATAAAAACTTTAAGCTGCGCACCAGCAGTTTGCATCCGGAGGGGCAACCTCAGCCCTGCGCCGCTGGACAACAAGAACCAGATGTGCTATTGTGATTGTGTTTCACAACAACCGTCCCGTGACATACCGATGCAGAGGGGGGTGTGGTGTCACGTGGCTCGGCGGTGCAGCGGAGAGGTTTTATAGATAGGAGCTGCACACACACGGTCTATCACAGTTCAGCATCAGCACACACAGGTTGTTCACCTGCAGAGCAAAGAGGATGGACGCAGCGTACAAGAGAGTGAATGGAAACTACGGGCCAGAGGCAGCGACAGAGGAGCAGGAGCCTGGGGTAAATCTCATTTATGTTTTATGTTTTAATATAACTTCATGAGTCCTTTGCATTTAGCTGTGGCACCACTTTTTTTTATCCACAGAAATGCATCTACTTATTTGTGCTCTTCTGTCATGTTGTGGTCATTTTAGGCAGAAAACAACTTCAAGTTATTGTATCTCTGCTTTTAATGCAACAACAGTGACAGAGCCACTCAGAGCTGGAATATTCCAGGTGGAGCAGACAAAGCAGGGAAAGTTG
Organism: Epinephelus cyanopodus; assembly: GCA_026686955.1. Lineage (NCBI taxonomy): Eukaryota > Metazoa > Chordata > Actinopteri > Perciformes > Serranidae > Epinephelus > Epinephelus cyanopodus. The sequence goes on along the minus strand of CM048936.1, from coordinate 26,988,149 downwards.
CCTCAGTGAAGAGCAGACAAAAAACAGCTGATGTTACTGAGAATGGACAATATGTGCTGTCATAATAAGCCTGGGGAATATGACAAGGCATGCAAAAATCACAAATCACAAATCATATGTAGGCCTATGTATATAGAGTTTTATTCGATCAACTCAAAAGTCGGCTGCAGCTATTATATTTTCCAAACATGACTAAAAGCCTGCTGCTTAAATATGAGGATTTCATGCTTCTTTTTTTGCTCTTATGTCAAAGATGATTAAATATCTTTTTATTTTTGGTTATTGATTTGACAAACAAGCTATCTGAAGACATGACCATGGGTGTTTGGGAACTTATGGTGGGTCCTTTCCATTATTTTATGGTCAAAGTGATTAAGTTATCCATAGATCAATCAATAGTGAAAATAATCATTAATTGCAGCAGTTTTAAAACTGAAGGAAAAAAAAAACTTATGCTCTATTCTTGCTGTCAAGACTGTCTTTAATTTAACAGTCCGTAAACTCTCTCAAGACGTCAGAAGTCAGGCAGGTAATTTGGGGACACTTTTTGGTAGATTACCAAAAAAAAAAAAAAAAAAAAAAAATCCCCTAAAACTCTGAAGCCTTTGTTAATAGTCTCACTGTTAATAGTCTCTATGTTGCCAAGAAACTTTGGACCTTCAAACACACCGAGAGCCCCCACCTCACTCCACTGACAAAGAGACAGCTGGTAAAGTAAAATGGGACAGTCCTGTTTTTTTGTAATGGTTAATTCCATTCGTTAGTTCACTCAGTAATTCGTGAAATCATTAATGTAACCTGTGGCTCGTCATTAAAAAAGATTGTCCAACTTTTCTGCCATATTGTCGACATCAGACACTGTGTGTGTAACAAGATGGCTCATTCTTATTCAAAGAGTCCTAGAACCCAGAAATGATTTAGCATTTTAGCACTTCCAGCTGCCTCGTCTCGAAGTCCACACATTTTCTTTAAATTGGTTTTTAGTTAGATACTTGAAACAAGGTCTGTGGTTTAAACAAGCTAAAGAGACTTTCATGTTTTGCTCTTCAAAATAAGTAAATACCCACTTGTGAATTTTGAAGCTTCTACGTGTCTTAAAAAGGTGGTTGCTAACAAGTGGCTAAATGAGACTGCAAAACGTCATCACACCGAGATGCGCCGAACACGACTGTACGGTCTTGTTATGGTGGTGATGCTACATCATGCGACCATAGTGTACTTCATTTATAGCCTGACGTTAGCTTTTTACTTCTGCCGATTGCATTTAGGCTCCAACAATCATCAAAGTGGTGTTCATTTGTGAAGATTATCTTGCCGAACAAAACGTGTAAGTACCGGAAATGTTTTTGTGACAGAGCTTTTTTCAGCAATAATCCAATGGAAAAATCGTACACACTTTGTGACAAGGGAACAGGCGTGAGGCTAACTCTTGTGTCGGCCTGCAAAAAAAAATGTCATCCCATATAAATATATATATAAATAGCATTTTCACTTTAGGAAAACGTCCCATTTTACCTGAACGCATCACTCAGAACCCTTTCTCATAAAAAGTCAAGCGTGTTGTTGAAGTGCCAGAATGCTAAGAGCGCCATCGTCCATAGGGGGCGCCACAAATAGAGAACAAAACAAAATGTTTAGCTTTTATTGTCTTTTACTAATACTATTGGTACTATTACTGTGAAGTATTACATAAGGCAACAACATAACTACACAGCAATGGCCTTTTTTTCTGGGTTCAATCATTGTAGTCATCTCAGACTAATTAAAATGATTGTTTCACGTGAAGAATATTTGTAGCAACAATGAAATAACATGTTTAGTGATTGGCTGCGAATAATTAAAGAGCCCAAGATGTGAAACCTTGTTTATCCCGAATGACCTGACTTCACCCGAAGAAGTGTTTTCAATAAATGACCATCTGGACTGAGCAGGAATCTCTACAGCTGTAAGATATTCTGAACCGCTGCGATGCGCCTGAAACCTTCTCGTCTATGGTCAGTGCCAGCACTCCCACTGCAGAGGTCTGGGCTAACAGGTTAAGGTGTCAAGGCTTTAAGCCGTAAGATCAGAGGCCTCAAATACA